>CM055512.1:20772515-21245206 GCA_029298725.1 Gnatocerus cornutus | reverse complement strand
CCTGACCTGACCTGACCTGACCTGACCTGACCTGACCTGACCTGACCTGACCTGACCTGACCTGACCTGACCTGACATGACATGACATGACATGACCTGACCTGACCTGACCTGACCTGACCTGACCTGACCTGACCTGACCTGACCTGACCTGACATGACATGACATGACCTGACCTGACCTGACCTGACCTGACCTGACCTGACCGGACCTGACCTGATCGGGGGCGGCGGGGTGACCGGGGGCGGCGGGGTGACCGGGGGCGGCGGGGTGACCGGGGGCGGCGGGGTGACCGGGGGCGGCGGGGTGACCGGGGGCGGCGGGGTGACCGGGGGCGGCGGGGTGACCGGGGGCGGCGGGGTGACCGGAGGCGGCGGGGTGACCGGGGGCGGCGGGGTGACCGGAGGCGGCGGGGTGACCGGGGGCGGCGGGGTGACCGGGGGCGGCGGGGTGACCGGGGGCGGCGGGGTGACCGGGGGCGGCGGGGTGACCGGGGGCGGCGGGGTGACCGGGGAAGACCGGAGGAGACCGGGGGAGACCGGGGAAGACCGGGGGCGGTGGGGAGACCGCTGGAGACCGAGTGGATCGCGGCAGACCGGGGGAGACCGGGGGAGACCGGGGGAGACCGCGGGAGACCGAGTAGACCGCGGGAGACCGAGTAGACCGCCGGAGACCGGGGGAGACCGAGTGGACCGCTGGAGACCGAGTAGACCGCTGGAAACCAGGGGAGACCAGGGGAGACCGAGTAGACCGCCGGAGACCGCGGGAGACCGCGGGAGACCGAGTAGACCGCCGGAGACCGCGGGAGACCGAGTAGACCGCCGGAGACCGCGAGAGACCGAGTAGACCGCCGGAGACCGCGAGAGACCGAGTAGACCGCCGGAGACCGCGGGAGACCGAGTAGACCGCCGGAAACCGCGGGAGACCGAGTAGACCGCCGGAGACCGCGGGAGACCGAGTAGACCGCGGGAGACCGAGTAGACCGCGGGAGACCGAGTAGACCGCCGGGGACCGCCGGAGACCGAGTAGACCGCCGGAGACCGAGTAGACCGCCGGAGACCGCGGGAGACCGAGTTGACCGCCGGAGACCGAGTAGACCGCCGGAGACCGCGGGGGACCGGGGGAGACCGAGTAGACCGCGGGAGACCGAGTAGACCGAGTAGACCGCGGGAGACCGAGTAGACCGCCGGAGACCGCGGGAGACCGCGGGAGACCGAGTAGACCGCGGGAGACCGAGTAGACCGCCGGAGACCGCGGGAGACCGCGGGAGACCGCGGGAGACCGAGTAGACCGCGGGAGACCGAGTAGACCGCCGGAGACCGAGTAGACCGCGGGAGACCGAGTAGACCGCGTAGACCGCCGCAGACCGCGGGAGACCGAGTAGACCGCGGAAGACCGAGTAGACCGCGGGAGACCGAGTAGACCGCCGGAGACCGCGAGAGACCGCGGGAGACCGAGTAGACCGCCGGAGACCGCGAGAGACCGCGAGAGGACCGAGTAGACCGCCGGAAACCGCGGGAGACCGAGTAGACCGCCAGAGACCGAGTAGACCGCTGGAAACCAGGGGAGACCAGGGGAGACCGAGTAGACCGCTGGAGACCGGAGGAGACCGAGTAGACCGCCGGAGACCGCGGGAGACCGAGTAGACCGCCGGAGACCGCGAGAGACCGAGTAGACCGCCGGAGACCGCGGGAGACCGCGGTAGACCGAGTAGACCGCCAGAGACCGAGTAGACCGCGGTAGACCGAGTAGACCGCCAGAGACCGAGTAGACCGCCGGAGACCGCGGGAGACCGAGTGGACCGCCGGGGACCGCGGGAGACCGAGTAGACCGCCGGAGACCGCGGGAGACCGAATAGACCGCGGGAGACCGAGTAGACCGCGGGAGAACAAGTAGACCGCGGGAGAACGAGTGGACCGCGGGAGACCGAGTAGACCGCCGGAAACCGAGTAGACCGCCGGAGACCGAGTGGACCGCGGGAGACCGCAACAGACCGAGTAGACGGCAGCAGACTGCAGGGGACCGAGTAGACGGCAGCAGACTGCAGGGGACCGAGTAGACGGCAGCAGACTGCAGGGGACCGAGTAGACCGCGGGAGACTGCAGGGGACCGAGCAGACCGCGGGAGACTGCAAAGGAACCGAATAGACCGCGCGAGACCGAGTAGACCGCGGGAGATTGTAGGGGACCGAGTGGACCACGGGAGACTCCAGGGGACCGAGTGGACCACGGGAGACTCCAGGGGACCGAGCAGACCGCGGGAGACTCCAGGGGACCGAGTAGACCGCGGGATACAAAGTAGACCGCCGGAGATCGCGGGAGACCGAGTAGACCGCGGGAGACTGCAGAGGACCGAGTGGACCGCGGGAGACTGCAGGGTCCGAATGGACCGCGGGAGACCGCAGCAGACCGAGTAGTAGACCGCGGCAGACTGCAGGGGACCGAGTAGATCGCAATAGACCGCAGGTGATTGAGTTGACCGCGGAGGACCGCAAGAGACCGACTGAACCGCGAGATACCAAGAAAATCGCGGGAAATCACGAAAAAAACGGAAAGATCCGGAAGAGGGAGAGGTCGTCGAAGAACCTGGGGAGTCGCCCCCATGTCAGATCGGCTCATGTCGGGTCAGATCAGGTTTTGTCAGGTCAGGACGCGTGAGGTTAGATCAGGTCAGTTTCAGGAAGTAAAAACAATTGAAAATTCTGCGTTCACCATCAGTGGCGCAGTGACGTATAATGACGAGTTTACTGTAAAAAATCGATATCAGAAGTTTGACCATAGTTTTAGTCATGAACTTTCGGGAAAATTTGCAAATTTCGACTGTAGAAAAATCAAAGAACTGTTTCTTAGGTACAAAATTATGAGAAAAACGATGGCGCAAACCGCATTCCAATATCTGAAATAGTTTCCGAGATATCGAGCACGAATTGTTTTGAACCTTCGAAAATTTGACCCTCTGGCGACAACCCAAAATTTCAAACGGCCATAACTCGGTTATTTATTAACAAATTTTAAAAAATTATCATATTTTTCGATTCAGCGTGAAATTCTGCGTAAAATGAGACCAAATTTGTTGAGTTTGCTTAATAAATAAACGAGGTATTGGCAAAAAACTGTTTTGAAAACATCAATTTAGGGTGATATTCAATCAATGTTTTCAAAATGAAAATGACGTTTAATAGCATTGAATTATACAGGGTCCGGCAACACTTGTGTCCACCCCCAAAATCGTCTTTAATTTTAAAGATAAAATTTTGAAAATTTGCATACGCTCACAGTTGACAAAGCTCTAGAAGCTGACGTAAAAATTTGTTTTTTATCACTGATAGTTTTGGCGTCGCGACGCCTTAAAAATGTAATTGTTAGGTAATTGTGAGGGTTTGTGATATCAACCCCTAATTTAATTTTTTTTCAATATAAATATGTTAAAAATATCTGAGTTATTATTTTAGATTCAATGCAAATAGTCTTCAAAATTTGAGGAAAAAATGCTGTTTTATCAAGTTAGTTTCCAATTTTATTATGTCAAAATTGGGAACTACGTTTACACCCATCTGTCAACATCTTGTGTCACAAATGACATCTATTCTTTGGCTCGCTTTAGATTGTAACAAAAGTGTTACTTGGTGAAATTGTCACTTTGTCGATGTTAATTAACGATTTCTGGTGTCCATAAAGTGCAACATGCCCGTGGTAATCAAAATTAACCTTTATAAAAGTGAGTGAAGTGACTTGTGAAATTTTGGTGTAAACGTAGATTGCCGCTGCACTGTCATAATTTTGAAAACTAACTTGATAAAGCAACGTTTTTTTCGCAAATTTTAAACACAATTTGCATTAGATTTAAAATAAAAACTCAGAAATTTGTACCACAGTTATGTTGAAATAAAATTGAATTCGCGTATATTTCCGCAAAAACTCAAAAATCGCTAAAAATTATACTTCTTAGGCGTCGCGACGCCAACCAAACCGTGATAAAAAAAACAAATTTTTACGTCAGCTTCTAGAGCTTTGTCAACTATGAGCGTATGCAAATTTTCAAAATTTTATCTTTAAAATTAAAGACGATTTTGGGGGTGGACACAAGTGTTGCCGGACCCTGTATATCAGTCGAAAAAGGAGCTCAAAATCTATCTACTGGCCAAATTTGAGATCTATAGGACAAATGGTTTGCGAGTTATGCCAAAAATTAAAAAAAATTGAAAAATTTTCATCGTTTGAGTCGCAATTTTTTTTCGCGAAAAATCGACTATCGAATTTTGGGCTTTTAAGCACTTTTTCTAACGTAAAATGAGCCGAGAAAACCGATGGCGCAAACCGCATCTCAATATCTACAGGGTGGCCCATCTAAGACTTTCGGGCTCAATATCTTTGTTATTTATGAACGGATTTTTCCAAAATTTAAAATATAATTTCTTGAATAGGTAAGGATGATATGACATTACCAGCGTCATCCTTGTCTTAAAAATGTTAATTTTACTTGTCTTAGTTTAAATTTTAATTAGTTAAAAGTTATGTCATTTTATAAAACAGCAATAATTATACGCGTGTGCCAAAAATCAACCGTCTAGCAAGTCAAGTTGCCGAGAAAAAGACAAAAAAGGACCTCAACATTTCCAAAAGATACTAACTGATAGTCGGCTATGAAACAATTGACTTCTACAGCGAGTTTAGATTTTGGACATCCCTGACTTGTTGATGAATCCGTGACATTCATGACATTTGTGACATTCATTTGAGGTTATGTTTATTTTTGAGCATTATGATGAGGACTATTGATTTAAACATGCACATTCACGATTTTTTATCTCGATCTTTTAGTAACTAATCACAATGCATTGAACCGAGCATCGTTTCTCGACATTTGTGATATTTCTCGTTCGAGGTTATGTTTACTTTTAAGCATGATGATGAATATCATTCATTTAAACTTGCGCAGAACGATTTATCCCGATCTTTTGAAATTGAAAACTAATCACAATGCATCAGACAGCGTTTTGGTGCAAAAATTTCATAGGCACAAGGAAATGTGAGCGAAAAACTTGTTGAAAGTTGGTCGTCCAGAAAAATGATTGCAGAATGGTTCGTTATGAGGTGCAACTAGTATTCACGACTTCTTTAGCACTGTCACAGGTTTATTGGAAATGGAAATTCAGTGACACGTATGCAGTGAAGCGATTTGACTCATTTATGATTGCATTTGCGTTAAAACAGTACTCTCATTTATGATGGAGACAGAATTAGATGATCACAATACTTTACTTTGATTAACAAATAATTTGTTACAAGGTATTTTATTGTAAGGTACAAAGTTTTAACAGTGAATAAACTATACCAGTGACAATTATAGCAATGTAACACCATATTTTCTACAATAGTAATGAACGAATGTACAAAAATTTACAAATGTATCAGATATTTACACTGTTACAACATGTCTCTGTACTTTGAACATTTATAACAAGTGCAAATAATGCTGGAATATTGTAAGCGTTTGGTCACTGCCATTTTGCTTGTTGGCGATGCGATGAGATTTGGCTTTTTTTTACTAGCAACTCATTTCTTGAACTTTCTTGTAACGAAATGGACACAAACAATTAGGGGCAGCATAAGTTTTTGGATATGTTCTGTGATGGCGAAGAATGAATTTGAAGCCCCTTGGTCCGAGCAAATCGCTTGTCGCTTTCAACTGGAACAATTGCTTCGATGATACTAGTCATTTTCCTTCGCTGAACACTTACCATGTAATGTTGCGGCGACTCTTCATCGAATTCATCAACAAGCAGGGTTTTGCACTTTTAGCAGCTTGGTTACTGTCCGTCAAACATATCCACCCATGTTAGAAGAATCCAAGTGGCATAGTCGTTCATGGTGGTCAACAACACCGTCCAGAACGTTCTGCAATCGTTCTTAATGCTTGCAGCAGGGTACGATAGGGTGTCAATAAGAGTCCTTTACATGTTTTCATCTTTTGGCGGTTCATTGAGAAAAAACAGGTTCAATATTGAAAGTAACAGTCCGTGTTGAAGTACTGCATCATTTTCAGTGTGTTGCTTTCAGTCTTGTTCGTCTTTTTTCACTCGTCCAAGTTATTAATTGGTTGTTTAAAGAATTATCCCATTGAAAGAGTCGACCGACGATACTTTGTTAGAAATATCATGTGTGCAATTTTCATTAGAACGCAGTTATAAATGATGTTCATTGTCATTTTGTTTCATTTTTTTCTTGCACTACTTCTTTGACTCGTTATTCTTTCTTAGTGAGAAATTGTCTTGATACCGTGCAAGCACATTTTTTATATGATAATAGAGGGGGTATAGTGGTCCTAGATCGTTAGGTAGTTCGCAAGGTTTGTTGAAGCAACAAATACAAGTCGCAACATCATGCACCATATTCAGTTCGAAAACACGAATCTGAAATATCAGATGTAAACAGTGTTCCTACAATTTGCAATGACCTTAGAAAATGTAACTCACTATTATGGGTTTTTGGTGATCCAAAACCGCTTAGTTGTCGGTAAGTTCATGTATCTGATTTCTATATTACTTATACGTCTTGGTATCATTAGTTGGTTTCCTATTCAAAGTTTCATTTGCTAATCTTTCGAAACGGAATATTAATGGTACTGTACGACCAATTTGGACTTGAAAAAACTTTCTTGATAACACCTTTTAGCATGGCGGTCTTGAAAGTGTGCAGAATTGTGCCTACATTTGTCGATTCGACTTTGTTTCTACAAATCATAATTGAAACATACGAATTTATTAGTCGCATAGCCACTAAATACCACAAAACTCCGTTTTGACATGGGTAAGCTTGTCTTTGCCGTTGCTCCTGTAGGTTCTAAGCCACTCAACGATACAGCATTCTTCGTTACTTTTGCATACCAACTATACCGACTGCACCAGCATTTTTCGATAGCAGCACTACGTCCTAGATTTCATACGTATTGTGAACCAATTTTGACTTCTTGACTACGGCAGTTCACATATTGGAGCTTCGAGCTTAATCTACTTTGGATTAATGACATTATTAAACAAAAGAAAAATGTTAAAAGTATCTAGTACCATACATTTTATAGGCGCGGTAAAGAAGTTTGCCGAAAAAGGATGAAATCAGCTAATTCTGTCTCCATCATAATTGAAATAACTGTTTTAACGTAAATGCAATCATAAATGAGTCAAATCGCTTCACTGCATACGTGTCACTGAATTTCCATTTCCAATAAACCAGTGACATTTCTAAAGAAGTCGTGAATTCTAGTTGCACCTCATAGCAAACCAATCTGCAATCATTTTTCTGGTGATAACCAACTTTCAACAAGTTTTTTTACTCACATTTCCTTGTGCCTACGCATTTTTTGCACCAAAACGTTGTCTGATACATTGTGATTAGTTTCCAATTTCAAAAGATCGAGATAAATCGTTCTGCGCAAGTTTAAATCAATGATTTTCATCATCATGCTCAAAAGTAAACATAACCTCAAATGAGAAATATTACAAATGTCAAGAACGTCACTGACGTCAGCGATTATTGACAGACCGAACGCAGGGATGTCCAAAATTGGGCGTGGGAAATTATTTTTTTCATAGCCGACTATGATTTTGCATCTTTTGGAAATGTTGAGGGTCTTTTTTCTCTTTTTCTCGGCAACTTGACTAGCTAGACGGTTAAGTTTTGGCACACTCGGATAATTATTGATGTTTTATAAAATGACATAAATCTTAACTAATTAAAATTTAAAATAAGACAAGTAAAATTAACATTTTTAAGACAAGGATGACGCTGGTAATGTCACATCATCCTTACCTATTCAAGAAATTATATTTAAAAATTTTTTAAAATCCGTTCATAAATGACAAAGATATTGAGCCCGAAAGTCTTAGATGGGCCACCCTGTATAATAGTTTCCGAGATATTTAACTTTGAAAATTGGGAAAAATGAGAAAAAATAAAAATCAACTATCCGAAACTTTGATCGGCCATAACTCCGTTATTTGCAGTCGTATCTGAATTTAAATCCCAAATTTGAAATCTGCGTAAAATTCTGCGTACACTGGTGTATAATAACTCAAGTTTACTCTAAAAAATAAGCGAGATATCGGTATGAGAAATTTGGCCATAGTTTTAGTCATAAATTTTTGCGAAAATTTGCAACTTTCGACTATTGGAAAATCTAAAGACTATTTCTTATGTAAAAAATCGCGAGAAAAACGATGCCGCAAACCGCATTCGAATATCTCAACTAGTTTTCGAGATATCGAGCATGAATTGTTTGGAACCTTCAAAAATTTGGCCATCTGGCGACCACCCAAAAATTCAAACGGCCATAACTCAGTTATTTGTTATCCGATCTGAATTTAAATTCCAGATTTGGATTCAGCGTGAGATTCTGCGTAAAATGAGTCAAAATTTATTTGAGTTTACCTACGAAATAAAGAAAGCATTGACCAAAAACTGTTTGGAAGTGGTCATTTTGGGGTGATTTTCAATCACTATTTTTAATGTAAAAACAACGTTTAATACCTTTGTTTTATATATCATTCGAAAGAGGAGCTCGAAATCTATCTACTGGCCCAATTTGAGATCGATCAAGCAAACGGTTTACGAGTTATGGTCAAAAATAAAAAAATTGAAAAATTTTCATCGTTTGAGTCGCAATTTTTTTTCTCAAAAAATCGACTATCGAATTTTGGGCTTTTAAGCACTTTTTCTAACGTAAAATGAGCCGAGAAAAACGATGGCGCAAACCGCATCTCAATATCTCTAATAGTTTCCGAGATACTTAACTTTGAAAATTGGGAAAAATGAGAAAAAATGAAAATCAACTATCCGAAACTTTGATCGGCCATAACTCCGTTATTTGCAGTCGTATCTGAATTTAAATCCCAAATTTGAAATCTGCGTAAAATTCTGCGTACACTGGTGTATAATAACTCAAGTTTACTCTAAAAAATAAGCGAGATATCGGTATGAGAAGTTTGGCCATAGTTTTAGTCATAAATTTTTGCGAAAATTTGCAACATTCGACTATTGGAAAATCTAAAGACTATTTATTATGTAAAAAATCGCGAGAAAAACGATGCCGCAAACCGCATTCGAATATCTCAACTAGTTTTCGAGATATCGAGCATGAATTGTTTGGAACCTTCAAAAATTTGGCCATCTGGCGACCACCCAAAAATTCAAACGGCCATAACTCAGTTATTTGTTATCCGATCTGAATTTAAATTCCAGATTTGGATTCAGCGTGAGATTCTGCGTAAAATGAGTCAAAATTTATTGAGTTTACCTACGAAATAAAGAAAGCATTGACCAAAAACTGTTTGGAAGTGGTCATTTTGGGGTGATTTTCAATCACTATTTTTAATGTAAAAACAACGTTTAATACCTTTGTTTTATATTTCATTCGAAAGAGGAGCTCGAAATCTATCTACTGGCCCAATTTGAGATCGATCAAGCAAACGGTTTACGAGTTATGGTCAAAAATAAAAAAATTGAAAAATTTTCATCGTTTGAGTCGCAATTTTTTTTCTCAAAAAACCGACTATCGAATTTTGGGCTTTTAAGCACTTTTTCTAACGTAAAATGAGCCGAGAAAAACGATGGCGCAAACCGCATCTCAATATCTCTAATAGTTTCCGAGATATTTAACTTTGAAAATTGGGAAAAATGAGAAAAAATGAAAATCAACTATCCGAAACTTTGATCGGCCATAACTCCGTTATTTGCAGTCGTATCTGAATTTAAATCCCAGATTTGAAATCTGCGTAAAATTCTGCGTACACTGGTGTATAATAACTCAAGTTTACTCTAAAAAATAAGCGAGATATCGGTATGAGAAGTTTGGCCATAGTTTTAGTCATGAATTTTTGCGAAAATTTGCAACTTTCGACTATTGGAAAATCTAAAGACTATTTCTTATGTGAAAAATCGCGAGAAAAACGATGCCGCAAACCGCATTCGAATATCTCAACTAATTTTCGAGATATCGAGGATGAATTGTTTGGAACCTTCAAAAATTTGGCCATCTGGCGACCACCCAAAAATTCAAACGGCCATAACTCAGTTATTTGTTATCCGATCTGAATTTAAATTCCAGATTTGGATTCAGCGTGAGATTCTGCGTAAAATGAGTCAAAATTTATTGAATTTACCTACGAAATAAAGAAAGCATTGACCAAAAACTGTTTGGAAGTGGTCATTTTGGGGTGATTTTCAATCACTATTTTTAATGTAAAAACAACGTTTAATACCATTGTTTTATATATCATTCGAAAGAGGAGCTCGAAATCTATCTACTGGCCCAATTTGAGATCGATCAAGCAAACGGTTTACGAGTTATGGTCAAAAATAAAAAAATTGAAAAATTTTCATCGTTTGAGTCGCAATTTTTTTTCTCAAAAAATCGACTATCGAATTTTGGGCTTTTAAGCACTTTTTCTAACGTAAAATGAGCCGAGAAAAACGATGGCGCAAACCGCATCTCAATATCTCTAATAGTTTCCGAGATATTTAACTTTGAAAATTGGGAAAAATGAGAAAAAATGAAAATCAACTATCCGAAACTTTGATCGGCCATAACTCCGTTATTTGCAGTCGTATCTGAATTTAAATCCCAAATTTGAAATCTGCGTAAAATTCTGCGTACACTGGTGTAAATAACTCAAGTTTACTCTAAAAAATAAGCGAGATATCGGTATGAGAAGTTTGGCCATAGTTTTAGTCATAAATTTTTGCGAAAATTTGCAACATTCGACTATTGGAAAATCTAAAGACTATTTATTATGTAAAAAATCGCGAGAAAAACGATGCCGCAAACCGCATTCGAATATCTCAACTAGTTTTCGAGATATCGAGCATGAATTGTTTGGAACCTTCAAAAATTTGGCCATCTGGCGACCACCCAAAAATTCAAACGGCCATAACTCAGTTATTTGTTATCCGATCTGAATTTAAATTCCAGATTTGGATTCAGCGTGAGATTCTGCGTAAAATGAGTCAAAATTTATTGAGTTTACCTACGAAATAAAGAAAGCATTGACCAAAAACTGTTTGGAAGTGGTCATTTTGGGGTGATTTTCAATCACTATTTTTAATGTAAAAACAACGTTTAATACCTTTGTTTTATACAGGGTCCGGCAACACTTGTGTCCACCCCCAAAATCGTCTTTAATTTTAAAGTTACAATTTTGAAAATTTGCATACGCTCATAGTTGACAAAGCTCTAGAAACTGACGCAAAAATTTGTTTTTTACCACAGTTTGGTTGGCGTCGCGACGCCTAAGAAGTACAATTTTTAGCGATTTTTGGGTTTTTGCAGAAATATTCGCGAATTCAATTTTTTTTCAACATAACTGTGATACAAATATCTGAGTTTTTATTTTAAATCTAATGCAAATTGTGTTTCAAATTTGCGAAAAAAACATTGTTTTATCAAGTCAGTTTTCAAAATTATGACAACGCAGCGGCAAACTACGTTTACACCAAAATTTCACAAGTCACTTCATTCACTCTTATAAAGATTAATTTTGATTAACACGGGCATGTTGCACTTTATGGACACCAGAAATCGTTAATTAACATCGACAAAGCCACAATTTCACCAAGTAAGACTTTTGTTACAATCTAAAACGAGCCAAAGGATAGATGTCATTAGTGACACAAGATGTTGACAGATGGGTGTAAACGTAGTTCCCAATTTTGACGTAATGAAATTGGAAACTAACTTGATAAAACAGCATTTTTTTCTCAAATTTTGAAGACAATTTGCATTGAATCTAAAATAACAACTGAGATATTTTTAACACATTTATATTGAAAAAAAACTAAATTAGAGGTTGATGTCACAAACCCTCACAATTAACTAAAAATTACATTTTTAAGGCGTCGCGACGCCAAAACTATCGGTGATAAAAAACAAATTTTTGCGTCAGCTTTTAGAGCTTTGTCAACTGTGAGCGTATGCAAATTTTCAAAATTTTATCTTTAAAATTAATGACGATTTTGGGGGTGGACGCAAGTGTTGCCGGACCCTGTATATCATTCGAAAGAGGAGCTCGAAATCTATCTACTGGCCCAATTTGAGATCGATCAAGCAAACGGTTTACGAGTTATGGTCAAAAATAAAAAAATTGAAAAATTTTCATCGTTTGAGTCGCAATTTTTTTTCTCAAAAAATCGACTATTGAATTTTGGGCTTTTAAGCACTTTTTCTAACGTAAAATGAGCCGAGAAAAACGATGGCGCAAACCGCATCTCAATATCTCTAGTAGTTTCCGAGATATTTAACTTTGAAAATTGGGAAAAATGAGAAAAAATGAAAATCAACTATCCGAAACTTTGATCGGCCATAACTCGGTTATTTGCAGTCGTATCTGAATTTAAATCCCAGATTTGAAATCTGCGTAAAATTCTGCGTACACTGGTGTATAATAACTCAAGTTTACTCTAAAAAATAAGCGAGATATCGGTATGAGAAGTTTGGCCATAGTTTTAGTCATAAATTTTTGCGAAAATTTGCAACATTCGACTATTGGAAAATCTAAAGACTATTTATTATGTAAAAAATCGCGAGAAAAACGATGCCGCAAACCGCATTCGAATATCTCAACTAGTTTTCGAGATATCGAGCATGAATTGTTTGGAACCTTCAAAAATTTGGCCATCTGGCGACCACCCAAAAATTCAAACGGCCATAACTCAGTTATTTGTTATCCGATCTGAATTTAAATTCCAGATTTGGATTCAGCGTGAGATTCTGCGTAAAATGAGTCAAAATTTATTGAGTTTACCTACGAAATAAAGAAAGCATTGACCAAAAACTGTTTGGAAGTGGTCATTTTGGGGTGATTTTCAATCACTATTTTTAATGTAAAAACAACGTTTAATACCTTTGTTTTATATTTCATTCGAAAGAGGAGCTCGAAATCTATCTACTGGCCCAATTTGAGATCGATCAAGCAAACGGTTTACGAGTTATGGTCAAAAATAAAAAAATTGAAAAATTTTCATCGTTTGAGTCGCAATTTTTTTTCTCAAAAAATCGACTATTGAATTTTGGGCTTTTAAGCACTTTTTCTAACGTAAAATGAGCCGAGAAAAACGATGGCGCAAACCGCATCTCAATATCTCTAGTAGTTTCCGAGATATTTAACTTTGAAAATTGGGAAAAATGAGAAAAAATGAAAATCAACTATCCGAAACTTTGATCGGCCATAACTCGGTTATTTGCAGTCGTATCTGAATTTAAATCCCAGATTTGAAATCTGCGTAAAATTCTGCGTACACTGGTGTATAATAACTCAAGTTTACTCTAAAAAATAAGCGAGATATCGGTATGAGAAGTTTGGCCATGGTTTTAGTCATGAATTTTTGCGAAAATTTGCAACTTTCGACTATTGGAAAATCTAAAGACTATTTCTTATGTGAAAAATCGCGAGAAAAACGATGCCGCAAACCGCATTCGAATATCTCAACTAATTTTCGAGATATCGAGCATGAATTGTTTGGAACCTTCAAAAATTTGGCCATCTGGCGACCACCCAAAAATTCAAACGGCCATAACTCAGTTATTTGTTATCCGATCTGAATTTAAATTCCAGATTTGGATTCAGCGTGAGATTCTGCGTAAAATGAGTCAAAATTTATTGAGTTTACCTACGAAATAAAGAAAGCATTGACCAAAAACTGTTTGGAAGTGGTCATTTTGGGGTGATTTTCAATCACTATTTTTAATGTAAAAACAACGTTTAATACCTTTGTTTTATATTTCATTCGAAAGAGGAGCTCGAAATCTATCTACTGGCCCAATTTGAGATCGATCAAGCAAACGGTTTACGAGTTATGGTCAAAAATAAAAAAATTGAAAAATTTTCATCGTTTGAGTCGCAATTTTTTTTCTCAAAAAATCGACTATTGAATTTTGGGCTTTTAAGCACTTTTTCTAACGTAAAATGAGCCGAGAAAAACGATGGCGCAAACCGCATCTCAATATCTCTAGTAGTTTCCGAGATATTTAACTTTGAAAATTGGGAAAAATGAGAAAAAATGAAAATCAACTATCCGAAACTTTGATCGGCCATAACTCGGTTATTTGCAGTCGTATCTGAATTTAAATCCCAGATTTGAAATCTGCGTAAAATTCTGCGTACACTGGTGTATAATAACTCAAGTTTACTCTAAAAAATAAGCGAGATATCGGTATGAGAAGTTTGGCCATGGTTTTAGTCATGAATTTTTGCGAAAATTTGCAACTTTCGACTATTGGAAAATCTAAAGACTATTTCTTATGTGAAAAATCGCGAGAAAAACGATGCCGCAAACCGCATTCGAATATCTCAACTAATTTTCGAGATATCGAGCATGAATTGTTTGGAACCTTCAAAAATTTGGCCATCTGGCGACCACCCAAAAATTCAAACGGCCATAACTCAGTTATTTGTTATCCGATCTGAATTTAAATTCCAGATTTGGATTCAGCGTGAGATTCTGCGTAAAATGAGTCAAAATTTATTGAGTTTACCTACGAAATAAAGAAAGCATTGACCAAAAACTGTTTGGAAGTGGTCATTTTGGGGTGATTTTCAATCACTATTTTTAATGTAAAAACAACGTTTAATACCTTTGTTTTATATTTCATTCGAAAGAGGAGCTCGAAATCTATCTACTGGCCCAATTTGAGATCGATCAAGCAAACGGTTTACGAGTTATGGTCAAAAATAAAAAAATTGAAAAATTTTCATCGTTTGAGTCGCAATTTTTTTTCTCAAAAAACCGACTATCGAATTTTGGGCTTTTAAGCACTTTTTCTAACGTAAAATGAGCCGAGAAAAACGATGGCGCAAACCGCATCTCAATATCTCTAATAGTTTCCGAGATATTTAACTTTGAAAATTGGGAAAAATGAGAAAAAATGAAAATCAACTATCCGAAACTTTGATCGGCCATAACTCCGTTATTTGCAGTCGTATCTGAATTTAAATCCCAGATTTGAAATCTGCGTAAAATTCTGCGTACACTGGTGTATAATAACTCAAGTTTACTCTAAAAAATAAGCGAGATATCGGTATGAGAAGTTTGGCCATAGTTTTAGTCATGAATTTTTGCGAAAATTTGCAACATTCGACTATTGGAAAATCTAAAGACTATTTCTTATGTAAAAAATCGCGAGAAAAACGATGCCGCAAACCGCATTCGAATATCTCAACTAGTTTTCGAGATATCGAGCATGAATTGTTTGGAACCTTCAAAAATTTGGCCATCTGGCGACCACCCAAAAATTCAAACGGCCATAACTCAGTTATTTGTTATCGGATCTGAATTTAAATTCCAGATTTGGATTCAGCGTGAGATTCTGCGTAAAATGAGTCAAAATTTATTGAGTTTACCTACGAAATAAAGAAAGCATTGACCAAAAACTGTTTGGAAGTGGTCATTTTGGGGTGATTTTCAATCACTATTTTTAATGTAAAAACGACGTTTAATACCTTTGTATTATACATCATTCGAAAGAGGAGCTCGAAATCTATCGACTGGCTCAATTTGAGATCGATCAAACAAACGGTTTACGAGTTATGGTCAAAAATAAAAAAATTGAAAAATTTTCATCGTTTGAGTCGCAATTTTTTTTCTCAAAAAATCGACTATCGAATTTTGGGCTTTTAAGCACTTTTTCTAACGTAAAATGAGCCGAGAAAAACGATGGCGCAAACCGCATCTCAATATCTCTAATAGTTTCCGAGATATTTAACTTTGAAAATTGGGAAAAATGAGAAAAAATGAAAATCAACTATCCGAAACTTTGATCGGCCATAACTCCGTTATTTGCAGTCGTATCTGAATTTAAATCCCAAATTTGAAATCTGCGTAAAATTCTGCGTACACTGGTGTATAATAACTCAAGTTTACTCTAAAAAATAAGCGAGATATCGGTATGAGAAGTTTGGCCATAGTTTTAGTCATGAATTTTTGCGAAAATTTGCAACATTCGACTATTGGAAAATCTAAAGACTATTTATTATGTAAAAAATCGCGAGAAAAACGATGCCGCAAACCGCATTCGAATATCTCAACTAGTTTTCGAGATATCGAGCATGAATTGTTTGGAACCTTCAAAAATTTGGCCATCTGGCGACCACCCAAAAATTCAAACGGCCATAACTCAGTTATTTGTTATCCGATCTGAATTTAAATTCCAGATTTGGATTCAGCGTGAGATTCTGCGTAAAATGAGTCAAAATTTATTGAGTTTACCTACGAAATAAAGAAAGCATTGACCAAAAACTGTTTGGAAGTGGTCATTTTGGGGTGATTTTCAATCACTATTTTTAATGTAAAAACGACGTTTAATACCTTTGTATTATACATCATTCGAAAGAGGAGCTCGAAATCTATCGACTAGCTCAACTTGAGATCGATCAAACAAACGGTTTACGAGTTATGGTCAAAAATAAAAAAATTGAAAAATTTTCATCGTTTGAGTCGCAATTTTTTTTCTCAAAAAATCGACTATCGAATTTTGGGCTTTTAAGCACTTTTTCTAACGTAAAATGAGCCGAGAAAAACGATGGCGCAAACCGCATCTCAATATCTCTAATAGTTTCCGAGATATTTAACTTTGAAAATTGGGAAAAATGAGAAAAAATGAAAATCAACTATCCGAAACTTTGATCGGCCATAACTCCGTTATTTGCAGTCGTATCTGAATTTAAATCCCAAATTTGAAATCTGCGTAAAATTCTGCGTACACTGGTGTATAATAACTCAAGTTTACTCTAAAAAATAAGCGAGATATCGGTATGAGAAGTTTGGCCATAGTTTTAGTCATGAATTTTTGCGAAAATTTGCAACATTCGACTATTGGAAAATCTAAAGACTATTTATTATGTAAAAAATCGCGAGAAAAACGATGCCGCAAACCGCATTCGAATATCTCAACTAGTTTTCGAGATATCGAGCATGAATTGTTTGGAACCTTCAAAAATTTGGCCATCTGGCGACCACCCAAAAATTCAAACGGCCATAACTCAGTTATTTGTTATCCGATCTGAATTTAAATTCCAGATTTGGATTCAGCGTGAGATTCTGCGTAAAATGAGTCAAAATTTATTGAGTTTACCTACGAAATAAAGAAAGCATTGACCAAAAACTGTTTGGAAGTGGTCATTTTGGGGTGATTTTCAATCACTATTTTTAATGTAAAAACGACGTTTAATACCTTTGTATTATACATCATTCGAAAGAGGAGCTCGAAATCTATCGACTGGCTCAATTTGAGATCGATCAAACAAACGGTTTACGAGTTATGGTCAAAAATAAAAAAATTGAAAAATTTTCATCGTTTGAGTCGCAATTTTTTTTCTCAAAAAATCGACTATCGAATTTTGGGCTTTTAAGCACTTTTTCTAACGTAAAATGAGCCGAGAAAAACGATGGCGCAAACCGCATCTCAATACTCTAATAGTTTCCGAGATATTTAACTTTGAAAATTGGGAAAAATGAGAAAAAATGAAAATCAACTATCCGAAACTTTGATCGGGCATAACTCCGTTATTTGAAGTCGTATCTGAATTTAAATCCCAGATTTGAAATCTGCGTAAAATTCTGCGTACACTGGTGTATAATAACTCAAGTTTACTCTAAAAAATAAGCGAGATATCGGTATGAGAAGTTTGGCCATAGTTTTAGTCATGAATTTTTGCGAAAATTTGCAACATTCGACTATTGGAAAATCTAAAGACTATTTATTATGTAAAAAATCGCGAGAAAAACGATGCCGCAAACCGCATTCGAATATCTCAACTAGTTTTCGAGATATCGAGCATGAATTGTTTGGAACCTTCAAAAATTTGGCCATCTGGCGACCACCCAAAAATTCAAACGGCCATAACTCAGTTATTTGTTATCCGATCTGAATTTAAATTCCAGATTTGGATTCAGCGTGAGATTCTGCGTAAAATGAGTCAAAATTTATTGAGTTTACCTACGAAATAAAGAAAGCATTGACCAAAAACTGTTTGGAAGTGGTCATTTTGGGGTGATTTTCAATCACTATTTTTAATGTAAAAACGACGTTTAATACCTTTGTATTATACATCATTCGAAAGAGGAGCTCGAAATCTATCGACTGGCTCAATTTGAGATCGATCAAACAAACGGTTTACGAGTTATGGTCAAAAATAAAAAAATTGAAAAATTTTCATCGTTTGAGTCGCAATTTTTTTTCTCAAAAAATCGACTATCGAATTTTGGGCTTTTAAGCACTTTTTCTAACGTAAAATGAGCCGAGAAAAACGATGGCGCAAACCGCAACTCAATATCTCTAATAGTTTCCGAGATATTTAACTTTGAAAATTGGGGAAAATGAGAAAAAATGAAAATCAACTATCCGAAACTTTGATCGGCCATAACTCGGTTATTTGCAGTCGTATCTGAATTTAAATCCCAGATTTGAAATCTGCGTAAAATTCTGCGTACACTGGTGTATAATAACTCAAGTTTACTCTAAAAAATAAGCGAGATATCGGTATGAGAAGTTTGGCCATAGTTTTAGTCATGAATTTTTGCGAAAATTTGCAACATTCGACTATTGGAAAATCTAAAGACTATTTATTATGTAAAAAATCGCGAGAAAAACGATGCCGCAAACCGCATTCGAATATCTCAACTAGTTTTCGAGATATCGAGCATGAATTGTTTGGAACCTTCAAAAATTTGGCCATCTGGCGACCACCCAAAAATTCAAACGGCCATAACTCAGTTATTTGTTATCCGATCTGAATTTAAATTCCAGATTTGGATTCAGCGTGAGATTCTGCGTAAAATGAGTCAAAATTTATTGAGTTTACCTACGAAATAAAGAAAGCATTGACCAAAAACTGTTTGGAAGTGGTCATTTTGGGGTGATTTTCAATCACTATTTTTAATGTAAAAACGACGTTTAATACCTTTGTATTATACATCATTCGAAAGAGGAGCTCGAAATCTATCGACTGGCTCAATTTGAGATCGATCAAACAAACGGTTTACGAGTTATGGTCAAAAATAAAAAAATTGAAAAATTTTCATCGTTTGAGTCGCAATTTTTTTTCTCAAAAAATCGACTATCGAATTTTGGGCTTTTAAGCACTTTTTCTAACGTAAAATGAGCCGAGAAAAACGATGGCGCAAACCGCATCTCAATATCTCTAATAGTTTCCGAGATATTTAACTTTGAAAATTGGGAAAAATGAGAAAAAATGAAAATCAACTATCCGAAACTTTGATCGGCCATAACTCGGTTATTTGCAGTCGTATCTGAATTTAAATCCCAGATTTGAAATCTGCGTAAAATTCTGCGTACACTGGTGTATAATAACTCAAGTTTACTCTAAAAAATAAGCGAGATATCGGTATGAGAAGTTTGGCCATAGTTTTAGTCATGAATTTTTGCGAAAATTTGCAACATTCGACTATTGGAAAATCTAAAGACTATTTATTATGTAAAAAATCGCGAGAAAAACGATGCCGCAAACCGCATTCGAATATCTCAACTAGTTTTCGAGATATCGAGCATGAATTGTTTGGAACCTTCAAAAATTTGGCCATCTGGCGACCACCCAAAAATTCAAACGGCCATAACTCAGTTATTTGTTATCCGATCTGAATTTAAATTCCAGATTTGGATTCAGCGTGAGATTCTGCGTAAAATGAGTCAAAATTTATTGAGTTTACCTACGAAATAAAGAAAGCATTGACCAAAAACTGTTTGGAAGTGGTCATTTTGGGGTGATTTTCAATCACTATTTTTAATGTAAAAACAACGTTTAATACCTTTGTTTTATATATCATTCGAAAGAGGAGCTCGAAATCTATCTACTGGCCCAATTTGAGATCGATCAAGCAAACGGTTTACGAGTTATGGTCAAAAATAAAAAAATTGAAAAATTTTCATCGTTTGAGTCGCAATTTTTTTTCTCAAAAAATCGACTATCGAATTTTGGGCTTTTAAGCACTTTTTCTAACGTAAAATGAGCCGAGAAAAACGATGGCGCAAACCGCATCTCAATATCTCTAATAGTTTCCGAGATATTTAACTTTGAAAATTGGGAAAAATGAGAAAAAATGAAAATCAACTATCCGAAACTTTGATCGGCCATAACTCCGTTATTTGCAGTCGTATCTGAATTTAAATCCCAAATTTGAAATCTGCGTAAAATTCTGCGTACACTGGTGTATAATAACTCAAGTTTACTCTAAAAAATAAGCGAGATATCGGTATGAGAAGTTTGGCCATAGTTTTAGTCATAAATTTTTGCGAAAATTTGCAACTTTCGACTATTGGAAAATCTAAAGACTATTTCTTATGTAAAAAATCGCGAGAAAAACGATGCCGCAAACCGCATTCGAATATCTCAAATAGTTTTCGAGATATCGAGCATGAATTGTTTGGAACCTTCAAAAATTTGGCCATCTGGCGACCACCCAAAAATTCAAACGGCCATAACTCAGTTATTTGTTGTCGGATCTGAATTTAAATTCCAGATTTGGATTCAGCGTGAGATTCTGCGTAAAATGAGTCAAAATTTATTGAGTTTACCTACGAAATAAAGAAAGCATTGACCAAAAACTGTTTGGAAGTGGTCATTTTGGGGTGATTTTCAATCACTATTTTTAATGTAAAAACGACGTTTAATACCTTTGTATTATACATCATTCGAAAGAGGAGCTCGAAATCTATCGACTGGCTCAATTTGAGATCGATCAAACAACCGGTTTACGAGTTATGGTCAAAAATAAAAAAATTGAAAAATTTTCATCGTTTGAGTCGCAATTTTTTTTCGCGAAAAATCGACTATCGAATTTTGGGCTTTTAAGCACTTTTTCTAACGTAAAATGAGCCGAGAAAAACGATGGCGCAAACCGCATCTCAATATCTCTAATAGTTTCCGAGATATTTAACTTTGAAAATTGGGAAAAATGAGAAAAAATGAAAATCAACTATCCGAAACTTTGATCGGCCATAACTCCGTTATTTGCAGTCGTATCTGAATTTAAATCCCAAATTTGAAATCTGCGTAAAATTCTGCGTACACTGGTGTATAATAACTCAAGTTTACTCTAAAAAATAAGCGAGATATCGGTATGAGAAATTTGGCCATAGTGTTAGTCATGAATTTTTGCGAAAATTTGCAACTTTCGACTATTGGAAAATCTAAAGACTATTTCTTATGTAAAAAATCGCGAGAAAAACGATGCCGCAAACCGCATTCGAATATCTCAAATAGTTTTCGAGATATCGAGCATGGATTGTTTGGAACCTTCAAAAATTTGGCCATCTGGCGACCACCCAAAAATTCAAACGGCCATAACTCAGTTATTTGTTATCCGATCTGAATTTAAATTCCAGATTTGGATTCAGCGTGAGATTCTGCGTAAAATGAGTCAAAATTTATTGAGTTTACCTACGAAATAAAGAAAGCATTGACCAAAAACTGTTTGGAAGTGGTCATTTTGGGGTGATTTTCAATCACTATTTTTAATGTAAAAACAACGTTTAATACCTTTGTTTTATATTTCATTCGAAAGAGGAGCTCGAAATCTATCTACTGGCCCAATTTGAGATCGATCAAGCAAACGGTTTACGAGTTATGGTCAAAAATAAAAAAATTGAAAAATTTTCATCGTTTGAGCCGCAATTTTTTTTCTCAAAAAATCGACTATCGAATTTTGGGCTTTTAAGCACTTTTTCTAACGTAAAATGAGCCGAGAAAAACGATGGCGCAAACCGCATCTCAATATCTCTAATAGTTTCCGAGATATTTAACTTTGAAAATTGGGAAAAATGAGAAAAAATGAAAATCAACTATCCGAAACTTTGATCGGCCATAACTCCGTTATTTGCAGTCGTATCTGAATTTAAATCCCAAATTTGAAATCTGCGTAAAATTCTGCGTACACTGGTGTATAATAACTCAAGTTTACTCTAAAAAATAAGCGAGATATCGGTATGAGAAGTTTGGCCATAGTTTTAGTCATGAATTTTTGCGAAAATTTGCAACTTTCGACTATTGGAAAATCTAAAGACTATTTATTATGTAAAAAATCGGGAGAAAAACGATGCCGCAAACCGCATTCGAATATCTCAACTAGTTTTCGAGATATCGAGCATGAATTGTTTGGAACCTTCAAAAATTTGGCCATCTGGCGACCACCCAAAAATTCAAACGGCCATAACTCAGTTATTTGTTATCCGATCTGAATTTAAATTCCAGATTTGGATTCAGCGTGAGATTCTGCGTAAAATGAGTCAAAATTTATTGAGTTTACCTACGAAATAAAGAAAGCATTGACCAAAAACTGTTTGGAAGTGGTCATTTTGGGGTGATTTTCAATCACTATTTTTAATGTAAAAACAACGTTTAATACCTTTGTTTTATATTTCATTCGAAAGAGGAGCTCGAAATCTATCTACTGGCCCAATTTGAGATCGATCAAGCAAACGGTTTACGAGTTATGGTCAAAAATAAAAAAATTGAAAAATTTTCATCGTTTGAGCCGCAATTTTTTTTCTCAAAAAATCGACTATCGAATTTTGGGCTTTTAAGCACTTTTTCTAACGTAAAATGAGCCGAGAAAAACGATGGCGCAAACCGCATCTCAATATCTCTAATAGTTTCCGAGATATTTAACTTTGAAAATTGGGAAAAATGAGAAAAAATGAAAATCAATTATCCGAAACTTTGATCGGCCATAACTCCGTTATTTGCAGTCGTATCTGAATTTAAATCCCAAATTTGAAATCTGCGTAAAATTCTGCGTACACTGGTGTATAATAACTCAAGTTTACTCTAAAAAATAAGCGAGATATCGGTATGAGAAATTTGGCCATAGTGTTAGTCATGAATTTTTGCGAAAATTTGCAACTTTCGACTATTGGAAAATCTAAAGACTATTTCTTATGTAAAAAATCGCGAGAAAAACGATGCCGCAAACCGCATTCGAATATCTCAAATAGTTTTCGAGATATCGAGCATGAATTGTTTGGAACCTTCAAAAATTTGGCCATCTGGCGACCACCCAAAAATTCAAACGGCCATAACTCAGTTATTTGTTATCCGATCTGAATTTAAATTCCAGATTTGGATTCAGCGTGAGATTCTGCGTAAAATGAGTCAAAATTTATTGAGTTTACCTACGAAATAAAGAAAGCATTGACCAAAAACTGTTTGGAAGTGGTCATTTTGGGGTGATTTTCAATCACTATTTTTAATGTAAAAACAACGTTTAATACCTTTGTTTTATATTTCATTCGAAAGAGGAGCTCGAAATCTATCTACTGGCCCAATTTGAGATCGATCAAGCAAACGGTTTACGAGTTATGGTCAAAAATAAAAAAATTGAAAAATTTTCATCGTTTGAGCCGCAATTTTTTTTCTCAAAAAATCGACTATCGAATTTTGGGCTTTTAAGCACTTTTTCTAACGTAAAATGAGCCGAGAAAAACGATGGCGCAAACCGCATCTCAATATCTCTAATAGTTTCCGAGATATTTAACTTTGAAAATTGGGAAAAATGAGAAAAAATGAAAATCAATTATCCGAAACTTTGATCGGCCATAACTCCGTTATTTGCAGTCGTATCTGAATTTAAATCCCAAATTTGAAATCTGCGTAAAATTCTGCGTACACTGGTGTATAATAACTCAAGTTTACTCTAAAAAATAAGCGAGATATCGGTATGAGAAATTTGGCCATAGTGTTAGTCATGAATTTTTGCGAAAATTTGCAACTTTCGACTATTGGAAAATCTAAAGACTATTTCTTATGTAAAAAATCGCGAGAAAAACGATGCCGCAAACCGCATTCGAATATCTCAAATAGTTTTCGAGATATCGAGCATGAATTGTTTGGAACCTTCAAAAATTTGGCCATCTGGCGACCACCCAAAAATTCAAACGGCCATAACTCAGTTATTTGTTATCCGATCTGAATTTAAATTCCAGATTTGGATTCAGCGTGAGATTCTGCGTAAAATGAGTCAAAATTTATTGAGTTTACCTACGAAATAAAGAAAGCATTGACCAAAAACTGTTTGGAAGTGGTCATTTTGGGGTGATTTTCAATCACTATTTTTAATGTAAAAACAACGTTTAATACCTTTGTTTTATATTTCATTCGAAAGAGGAGCTCGAAATCTATCTACTGGCCCAATTTGAGATCGATCAAGCAAACGGTTTACGAGTTATGGTCAAAAATAAAAAAATTGAAAAATTTTCATCGTTTGAGCCGCAATTTTTTTTCTCAAAAAATCGACTATCGAATTTTGGGCTTTTAAGCACTTTTTCTAACGTAAAATGAGCCGAGAAAAACGATGGCGCAAACCGCATCTCAATATCTCTAATAGTTTCCGAGATATTTAACTTTGAAAATTGGGAAAAATGAGAAAAAATGAAAATCAACTATCCGAAACTTTGATCGGCCATAACTCCGTTATTTGCAGTCGTATCTGAATTTAAATCCCAAATTTGAAATCTGCGTAAAATTCTGCGTACACTGGTGTATAATAACTCAAGTTTACTCTAAAAAATAAGCGAGATATCGGTATGAGAAGTTTGGCCATAGTTTTAGTCATGAATTTTTGCGAAAATTTGCAACTTTCGACTATTGGAAAATCTAAAGACTATTTATTATGTAAAAAATCGGGAGAAAAACGATGCCGCAAACCGCATTCGAATATCTCAACTAGTTTTCGAGATATCGAGCATGAATTGTTTGGAACCTTCAAAAATTTGGCCATCTGGCGACCACCCAAAAATTCAAACGGCCATAACTCAGTTTTTTGTTATCCGATCTGAATTTAAATTCCAGATTTGGATTCAGCGTGAGATTCTGCGTAAAATGAGTCAAAATTTATTGAGTTTACCTACGAAATAAAGAAAGCATTGACCAAAAACTGTTTGGAAGTGGTCATTTTGGGGTGATTTTCAATCACAATTTTTAATGTAAAAACAACGTTTAATACCTTTGTTTTATATATCATTCGAAAGAGGAGCTCGAAATCTATCTACTGGCCCAATTTGAGATCGATCAAGCAAACGGTTTACGAGTTATGGTCAAAAATAAAAAAATTGAAAAATTTTCATCGTTTGAGTCGCAATTTTTTTTCTCAAAAAATCGACTATCGAATTTTGGGCTTTTAAGCACTTTTTCTAACGTAAAATGAGCCGAGAAAAACGATGGCGCAAACCGCATCTCAATATCTCTAATAGTTTCCGAGATATTTAACTTTGAAAATTGGGAAAAATGAGAAAAAATGAAAATCAACTATCCGAAACTTTGATCGGCCATAACTCCGTTATTTGCAGTCGTATCTGAATTTAAATCCCAAATTTGAAATCTGCGTAAAATTCTGCGTACACTGGTGTATAATAACTCAAGTTTACTCTAAAAAATAAGCGAGATATCGGTATGAGAAGTTTGGCCATAGTTTTAGTCATAAATTTTTGCGAAAATTTGCAACATTCGACTATTGGAAAATCTAAAGACTATTTATTATGTAAAAAATCGCGAGAAAAACGATGCCGCAAACCGCATTCGAATATCTCAACTAGTTTTCGAGATATCGAGCATGAATTGTTTGGAACCTTCAAAAATTTGGCAATGTGGCGACCACCCAAAAATTCAAACGGCCATAACTCAGTTATTTGTTATCCGATCTGAATTTAAATTCCAGATTTGGATTCAGCGTGAGATTCTGCGTAAAATGAGTCAAAATTTATTGAGTTTACCTACGAAATAAAGAAAGCATTGACCAAAAACTGTTTGGAAGTGGTCATTTTGGGGTGATTTTCAATCACTATTTTTAATGTAAAAACGTTTAATACCTTTGTTTTATATATCATTCGAAAGAGGAGCTCGAAATCCATCTACTGGCCCAATTTGAGATCGATCAAGCAAACGGTTTACGAGTTATGGTCAAAAATAAAAAAATTGAAAAATTTTCATCGTTTGAGTCGCAATTTTTTTTCTCAAAAAATCGACTATCGAATTTTGGGCTTTTAAGCACTTTTTCTAACGTAAAATGAGCCGAGAAAAACGATGGCGCAAACCGCATCTCAATATCTCTAATAGTTTCCGAGATATTTAACTTTGAAAATGGGAAAAATGAGAAAAAATGAAAATCAACTATCCGAAACTTTGATCGGCCATAACTCCGTTATTTGCAGTCGTATCTGAATTTAAATCCCAAATTTGAAATCTGCGTAAAATTCTGCGTACACTGGTGTATAATAACTCAAGTTTACTCTAAAAAATAAGCGAGATATCGGTATGAGAAGTTTGGCCATAGTTTTAGTCATGAATTTTTGCGAAAATTTGCAACTTTCGACTATTGGAAAATCTAAAGACTATTTATTATGTAAAAAATCGGGAGAAAAACGATGCCGCAAACCGCATTCGAATATCTCAACTAGTTTTCGAGATATCGAGCATGAATTGTTTGGAACCTTCAAAAATTTGGCCATCTGGCGACCACCCAAAAATTCAAACGGCCATAACTCAGTTATTTGTTATCCGATCTGAATTTAAATTCCAGATTTGGATTCAGCGTGAGATTCTGCGTAAAATGAGTCAAAATTTATTGAGTTTACCTACGAAATAAAGAAAGCATTGACCAAAAACTGTTTGGAAGTGGTCATTTTGGGGTGATTTTCAATCACTATTTTTAATGTAAAAACGACGTTTAATACCTTTGTATTATACATCATTCGAAAGAGGAGCTCGAAATCTATCGACTGGCTCAATTTGAGATCGATCAAACAAACGGTTTACGAGTTATGGTCAAAAATAAAAAAATTGAAAAATTTTCATCGTTTGAGTCGCAATTTTTTTTCGCGAAAAATCGACTATCGAATTTTGGGCTTTTAAGCACTTTTTCTAACGTAAAATGAGCCGAGAAAAACGATGGCGCAAACCGCATCTCAATATCTCTAATAGTTTCCGAGATATTTAACTTTGAAAATTGGGAAAAATGAGAAAAAATGAAAATCAACTATCCGAAACTTTGATCGGCCATAACTCCGTTATTTGCAGTCGTATCTGAATTTAAATCCCAAATTTGAAATCTGCGTAAAATTCTGCGTACACTGGTGTATAATAACTCAAGTTTACTCTAAAAAATAAGCGAGATATCGGTATGAGAAGTTTGGCCATAGTTTTAGTCATAAATTTTTGCGAAAATTTGCAACTTTCGACTATTGGAAAATCTAAAGACTATTTCTTATGTAAAAAATCGCGAGAAAAACGATGCCGCAAACCGCATTCGAATATCTCAACTAATTTTCGAGATATCGAGCATGAATTGTTTGGAACCTTCAAAAATTTGGCCATCTGGCGACCACCCAAAAATTCAAACGGCCATAACTCAGTTATTTGTTATCCAATCTGAATTTAAATTCCAGATTTGGATTCAGCGTGAGATTCTGCGTAAAATGAGTCAAAATTTATTGAGTTTACCTACGAAATAAAGAAAGCATTGACCAAAAACTGTTCGGAAGTGGTCATTTTGGGGTGATTTTCAATCACTATTTTTAATGTAAAAACAACGTTTAATACCTTTGTTTTATATATCATTCGAAAGAGGAGCTCAAAATCTATCTACTGGCCAAATTTGAGATCTATAGGACAAATAGTTTGCGAGTTATGGCCAAAAATTAAAAAAAAATGAAAAATTTTCATCGTTTGAGTCACAATTTTTTTTCGCGAAAAATCGACTATCGAATTTTGGGCTTTTAAGCACTTTTTCCAACGTAAAATGAGCCGAGAAAAACGATGGCGCAAACCGCAACTCAATATCTCTAATAGTTTCCGAGATATTTAACTTTGAAAATTGGGAAAAATGAGAAAAAATGAAAATCAACTATCCGAAACTTTGATCGGCCATAACTCGGTTATTTGTTGTCGGATCTGAATTTAAATCCCGGATTTTAAGTTTACTCTAAAAAATAAGCGAGATATCGATATGAGAAGTTTGGCCATAGTTTTGGTCATGAATTTTTGTGAAAATTTGCAACTTTCGACTATTGGGAAATCTAAAAACTATTTCTTACGTAAAAAATCGCGTGAAAAACAATGGCGCAAACCGCATTCCGATATCTGAAATAGTTTCCGAGATATCGAGCACGAATTGTTTTGAACCGTCAAAAATTTGGCCCTCTAGCGACAACCCAAAAAAGAAAGAAAAAAATCCTACCTTGTTTGGATCCAACGTCGCCATCGTCTTCGCACACGGACTTACTGCAATAGAAATTTTTTTTTTAGAAATTTGGCCAACGATTTCAAGCCAGCAGTTAACTTACCCTTTAATCCTGATCCCTAAGTGGTATCGTCGCGCTCCTACCACTGCATCCCCCTCCAGGAAGCAGGAACCAGGAACCACTCACTCACTTTGTTTTAAAAACGATGTTAGTTTTATTATTATGACACTACTGAAACTGAACTGATCTATCTCGCGCACTAAAAATTTCGGCACTCGAAATCAATGGTGGAAACTGAAAAAAAAGAGAAAGTTTGAATAGATAAAAAGATTGACATCGAAGAGATAAAATGTCAGAAATTCTAGTCGACAAATATGCAGAATAGGAAAAATAAATTAAATCTGAGTGACTCCCCCCCATTTTGGGTCCCACAATACACCCCTTTCGCGAACACAGACACCGTAATATTCATTTAAAAACACTAGTTTTTAGAATTACTAAATTTTCCCAAATTTTATAGCTGTAGCACTAATAGTACAAGTCCTACCTTTAAACCCTGGCAATCACTAAACTACAATAAAATAAATTTCGAGCCACCGTAGCACGACATCTTTCTTACACAAAACTCGGAGTACAACTAAATAAACGATGACTTTACGGGGGTTATTAAATAATGATTATTTAACTCTTTTTTTTTGGAAAAAAATTTCTAGCATTTTATTTGTAATTGATTTGTCCTTTCACTAATTAGGAACAATGCAGCTCAGTTAGTTACGTATTCTGCATTAAAAAAACAGGACTAAAACGTACGGAAAAATATCACACAGCCATTCAAAATTATTTCTCCTTATTGAAAATCTATCAATTTCGTTATTAATTCGCCTCGCGTTTTCAAAAGACATTTCATCCCAAGACTGGCGGAAAATCCCGTTTCGGCAATATTAAAACTATCAAATAGAAATTTACTAAAGAATGCGACGCAATTTTTGTTAAAACACTTCCTTCCCTTACATTAAAAACATGTACCGGGTGTCCCAGCGATTGCTGAACATAGGGAAATAACATGGGAAAATGAATTTTATTTTTTTCCTGCTCTCTCGACCCTCCAAATTGAATTTGGTCAGTGGTGGATTATTCTTTGAATGATTCTTAATCAGACTGTAATTTTTTTAATTCGATGCTTATACGGCATTATTCAAAAAAAATCAAATTAAAAACGGTTAATTTTGAATTTCCCGCCGGAATGTCGGCACATTTGAAAATAAATATTTGTCATTATGGCAGCAGAGTTAATCACCGTGAGTCCAAACTAACCTCACTTTTTAAAGATTTGGAGGATTAACAACGATGTCTAACGTTTCAAAACTCTTGTTCTAAGCTTGAATTGTTAATTTCTGACGTAGATAACTTCAATCTGTGCAAAAATATGGTTAAAATTTGACAAAATGTTGCGAGAACTTTGAACTCTTATTAAAAACAAAAACATGTTTGGCTGTGTTCTTCTGTTTGACAGTCTCAGCCATATATTTTTTGTCGTTTCAAAAATGCATTTGGACTCTTGGTGAAGCAAATAATCCGTTAACAGAGCGTCTGACAAATGAGTGCATTTCAGTTGTAGCATAAATGCTGCTCATTCTATTTAGTTACAAACTTTGAAGATTGTTTTTAAAGCAACTTTACTATCTATTACTTTACTTTACTTACTTTACTATTATTTTGAAACGTTAGACATCGTTGTTAGTCCTCCAAAACAAGTCTCCAAATCTTTAAAAAGTGAGGTTAGGTTGGACTCACGGTGATTAACTCGGCTGTCACAATGACAAATATTCAATTTCAAATGTACCGACATTCCGGCGGGAACTTTAAAATTCACCGTTTTTAATTTGTTTTTTTTTAATAATGCCGTAAAAGCATGAAATTTAAAAAATACGGTCTGATTGAGAATCATTCAAAGAATGATCCACCCCTGACCAAATTCAATTTGGAAGTTCGAGAGAGCAGGAAAAAAATAAAATTCATTTTCCCATGTTATTTCCCTATGTTCAGCAGTCTCTGGAACACCCGGTATTTAAAGTGCCTTGCAATAATCAGATTTTATAATAACACATTGACCCAAATTTCGAATTTTTCAAACACGTCTTTTTTAAACGAAACTACAAACACGCCTGTAATGATCTGTAACCCAATTCCGCCAAAATTCAAATGAACCGCCAAACTCGAGAACCGCGAACTTTAAAATAAATAAAACGGCCGAAAACCGTGATCGTCTGAAACGGCTAGGACCTACGTTGTGTTGTGAAGGCGGATGTTCATTAGATACAAAGCAGTGCATCGTCTTTTAGGAAGAGCGTACCAACACAAAGAAATAAAAATACACCAGACCAAATGTGGTTTAACTTGTTTTATTCAAACTTAAGAAGTTTGAATGGTTTTGATTTAAATTTTACAGCTACGTGTCCATTCTTAACATTTCAAGAAATACAAGCATTTGAACAGACGATTTGATCATGTTACAAAATACTTAATAATTTTTAATCTCAAAGGAAGTCACTTTACAAAGAAACGTTTCGGTACAAAGATGCAATAAACAAATTAACGGAAAGTGAATTACATCAAAAAAACTACAAAAATCTCCCATTCTCTCTGTTGTGAGTGTGATCAAACTACAAAAATGATTGAAAACAAAATAACAATGAAAAACAACACACAATTTACCAAGTAGACATGTACAAACAATTTATCAATAAACATTAATAAAAGATAATTATTTTCAAAGGCGACAGACAGAAACAGGACGAGATTATGTTTTCGGAAGACCCGAAGACAATTTTTCCTATTCCGCAACATACAGGCGGTGTCTTATCGAGAGTACTAACAAATTATGGCCAGATTAAGAGTAACCAACATCACCCGCGGAAGACCCGCTAGTTAGGTGAACCCTGACTACCCCGAGAGTCCCACGTAACAAGCTTCCAGCACTGGAGGGTTTTCGAAAGTCAAAAATCAAAGTTTAATTTTGAATTGATCACACTCTAAAAGAATGTACTAACATTAACGCGAGAGGCTATTTGTTATGTTGTGTCTTTTGTGACGAAAAAAGTCTAAGCATCTAAGAAATCAAGGGACATACATAAAATACATAAACATAAATTTTCAGTTTCGATAAAATACAATGGAAGAGAAAGTCGTGGACTTTCGGAAAAATGTACTCGTTTTTGTTCACAAATGACACAGAGTGATCCAAAAAGACATTCCCAGTTAATTTCATGTATTTCACAATTTCTTTAAAATCCTATTCTATTTTTAATCCTTCGAACTCAACAGTATAAATTCCTTGAACTGAATCGAATAAAAATTCCAGTTCCCAAAACTATCAGGTTTCCACGAATCTAAACTGCTTCTGCACGTGGCTTATCGGACGGTGGGCGAACACTGGTTGAATCCAGACGCTTACGTCAGCGGAAAAAAAACGCGTTACTTTAGAATTGTAGGGAAAATGACTACTTTACATGAATCCGGGGTGACTTCCTTCTTCAGACAACAAATGACAAAAATTATTACATACCAAAAGGTGACAACGCACAAGCGCTTCTACAAGGGGCCCTAAAATAACACCACACTCCCGTTAAAATTAATGGGTAAAAAAAAATTGTTTAAAAGATTTTAACAAACAAAAAATTAAAAAAAAACACAAAAATGAAAAATTAGAACAAAATAGCGATTAAAATTAACACTGTGAAAAATATGGCGAAACGCACTCGATAGCACAACACCTTAGTACTCCCGAACTCGTAACAAGAATGAATCGCCTCCGGCGTCGCCCGCCTCCTCCGCTGCGGCGGTGGTGAACTCCCAAGTCCACCAACTTCTTAACGCAAAAATTCCTGCGGTCGTTGTGGCGCGAAAAGTTTGAAATTTGAATTTGAAGTGGGACACTACACGCCTAAAGAATAAATAATGAGCACTAATTTCACTATGCAACAAAATTTAAACATTTGGTTTTCGCTGGGGCGTTAATTTTAAGTCCTTCTTAAGTATGCAATAAGACGTCAGGGTCACATTAGGATTTATAGCGAATTTGTCATACATATTTCCTCCAGAAAGAAAATCAATCGAGGCATATTTCAACAAAGGTCTATTAGTGTGAACCTTTTTTCATATAATTGAACTTGAAATTGGCCAAAATATTCGCGAAGTTTTCAATATTGTTATCCAACTCTTTTTTTGCCAAAAAAAAACAATTGTTTGTCAGTGGTGCGGTACTGCTCAACTTGTCTGCCCTTCAACTAATTAAGTAATTGAAGGATAAAATGAATACATAAGACCTAAGTGAATTCCAGCACTATGGCGTGAGACGACTATGGAAATTTTTACGACGATTATGAAGTTGAGTTTCATATGTGCTTTCAAATAAAATTTAAATCTCAAAATTAATATTGAGCGGTTAATTTTGAGAAGAATGTTTCCGTTTCAATAAAAAAATTTCAAAATTCTGAAAGCAATCTTCAAATTTTGTTTGCCATATCCAACAGTCAAACACAAATCCTAGATAAACATTTGTAAGAACCAAAAAAGTCTAAATGTACCTAACTTCCTTTAAAATCCGATTATTACTAAACATGAACACTCTGTATATTAAACAACTTTTGTTAACGCTAACAAACTGAAAAAATGAACAACGTTTCACCTAACGTTTCTATGAATTGAAAACTCTCCAAAATGTCTATAAATGAATATGATGGGCTAGTACTTTACCTTACAAGATATTTTATCAGAGTAGCAAATTTCCGAAACGACCGTCTTTATCAAAAGTCGAAACACAACTGATTCCAATAAAGAGATTAATACCTACGTAATTTCCTAATTGCTTATCTTATAACTTTTTTCTTGAGCGAACAAAAAATAATCAGGTAGTGCTATTGCCATAACCGAGGGAAATGAATGGACAAGGTCGAGTTCCAATATAAATCCAAATATACAGTGTCCGAACGATTTGTAGACGAAACTGATTTTGCAACTTTCTGTGTCCTTCGTTCTACAATTTTGCAATTTGACAGTTACAGAACTTAAAAATAGTAAGTTCCCCAAATTTCAGAACTGTAGCATTAAAATTACCAAAATTATGAAATTTAGTCAAGGATGTGGAAACTTTTGCTTGTCTCAAAAATTAAAATTTCTAAAATATGTGTCATTGCGGCGCAAAAATAGTCACTTCCCCAAATTTCATAGCTGTAGCAATAAAACTACCAAAATTACGGATTTTGCTATACTAGAGCACGTGACCATCAATGCTCTCGTCTAAAGTTGGCAGCAAATCTGTGTTTTTGGCTGTACAATTTTGAAATTTAATAGTCAATATACAAATAAAAAAAAATAACTTTCCCAAATTTCATACACTAAAATTACCAAAATTACGAATTAAATCAAAATCAACTCAAAAACCTTCGGTTAACCAATCCTTCTTTTGAAAAAAAATGTTCTATAGTTTCTTCATCAGATTAAGGCGTTAATACAACCAACGACTTAACCTCAAACATCGCAACATTCAATTTTCTATTAATCTTCTCCCCTAATAAAGAATTGATTTACCCTCAATAGTTTTTGTATATTTCCACAAGAATCTAGAGAAGCTACAAGAAAACTCTTCTTCTTTCTTGGTAAAAATGGACCAACCCGCTTTTGTTGGAAAAATCGTGAAATTTACCTTAATTTACACGGTTTTGGCTGGTGACCACGACTAAAATACTTGAAACACTTCCATGAATGTTTCAGAACACAAAATTTCACGTGGGAACACTAAAAACTTGTGTTTTTACGCGAAATTGGAGAGCCGGCCACTTATGTTACAACAAATGACGTCTTCCGAACTTACGACAGCTGCCGTCTGTCAAACTCTAGCGCGGGACTTTTGAAATTTGAAATTGGTAGAGTTGGAGTTGGAAATGAAAAGTCTACGTTTAGTTTAGGTTGCAGATAAGCACAAAGGTCACAAATTTTTATTGAAATCTTTCATTATTCTCCTGATGTTGATACGTACACAACCAGTTAACCTCAAAACTTGCTAAATTCAGTTTTTCTTCAATTTTATCTCTAAAGAATTTAAAGTCAGATTTTCACAAAAGAAATTTGAAAAATTTACACAGGAGGGTTGACTGATGGCAATGAGCGCCTACTTTTTTATAAGGTGTCTGCAATTTTTGATTGGTCTCAAAAATAAGCATTTCTAAAACCTCAAAAACTGCAACATTCAATTTTCTCTTAACCTTCTCCCTAATAAAGAATTGATTTACCCCCAATAATCTTTGAATATTTCCGCAAGAAACTGAAAAAACCATCTGGCTCTACAACAGAACTCTCCGTTCTTGGCTTTGTTGGAAAAATCGTAAAATTTACCTTAATTTACACGGTTTTGGCTGGTGACCACGACTAAAACACTTGAAACACTTCCATGAATGTTTCAGAACACAAAATTTCACGTGGGAACACTAAAAACTTGTGTTTTTAGGCGAAATTGGAGAGCCGGCCACTTACAACAAATGACATCTACCGAACTGACGACAGCTGCCGTCTGTCAAACTACAGCGCGGGACTTTTGAAATTTGAAATTGGTAGAGTTGGAGTTGGAAATGAAAAGTCTACGTTTAGTTTAGGTTGCAGATAAGCACAAAGGTCACAAATTTTTATTTAAATTTTTCATTATTCTCCTGATGTTGATATGTACACAACGAGTTAACCTCAAAACTTGCTAAATTCAGTTTTTCTTCAATTTTCTATCTAAAGAATTTAAAGTCAGATTTACAAGAAAGAAATTTGGAAAATTTACACACGAGGGGTTGACTGATGGCAATGAGCGCCTACTTTTTATAAGGTGTCTGCAATTTTTGATTGGTCTCAAAAATAAGCATTTCTAAAACCTCAAAAATTGCAACATTCAATTTTCTCTTAACCTTCTCCCTAATAAATAATTGATTTACCCCCAATAATCGAATATTTCCAAAAGAAACTCGAAAAGCCAAAAGCTAAAACAGAACTCCCCTTTCTTGGTTAAAATGGACCAACCCGATTCTGTTGGAAAAATCGTGAAATTTACCTTAATTTACACTGTTTTGGCTGGTGACCACGACGAAAACACTTGAAACACTTCCATGAATGATTCAGAACACAAAATTTCACGTGGCAACACTAAAAACTTGTGTTTTTACGCGAAATTGGAGAGCCGGCCACTTACGAGTACAACAAATGACATCTACCGAACTGACGACAGCTGCCGTCTGTCAAACTCTAGCGCGGGACTTTTGAAATTTGAAATTGGTAGAGTTTGAGTTGGAAATGAAAAAGTCTACGTTTAGTTTAGGTTGCAGATAAGCACAAAGGTCACAAATTTTTATTGAAATCTTTCATTATTCTCCTGATGTTGATATGTACACAACCAGTTAACCTCAAAACTTGCTAAATTCAGTTTTTCTTCAATTTTATCTCTAAAGAATTTAAAGTCAGATTTTCACAAAAGAAATTTGAAAAATTTACACAGGAGGGTTGACTGATGGCAATGAGCGCCTACTTTTTTATAAGGTGTCTGCAATTTTTGATTGGTCTCAAAAATAAGCATTTCTAAAACCTCAAAAACTGCAACATTCAATTTTCTCTTAACCTTCTCCCTAATAAAGAATTGATTTACCCCCAATAATCTTTGAATATTTCCGCAAGAAACTGAAAAAACCATCTGGCTCTACAACAGAACTCTCCGTTCATGGCTTTGTTGGAAAAATCGTGAAATTTACCTTAATTTACACGGTTTTGGCTGGTGACCACGACTAAAACACTTGAAACACTAAAACACTAAAAACTTGTGTTTTTACGCGAAATTGGAGAGCCGGCCACTTATGTTACAACAAATGACATCTTCCGAACCCTTGAGTCCGAACTTACAACAGCTGCCGTCTGTCAAACTCTAGCGCGGAGCTTTTGAAAGGATGGGTCTGAACTTCAGCAATTTTTGGGCCAAACAAAGTTATTATTACTATTATTAGTGGAGTTACATTGTAACGTCGTTGAAGTTAGCGTCATTTTACCGGATTCAGTTTCTTAAATTAAACGCCGCAGTACTTCGCCTCAAATGACATGCATGCATGCCGGTCGCACTTTTCACATGCGAATTTCCACCGATCGTCGTCTTTTTTTCACACAATTTTTGACCAAATGACACCGTAATGACCTTCTGCCCCATCTTCAATCAAAATTCTCCTTCTACATGAGAACAAAGTGGTAAAACTCAACCCTTAACCTAACTAGAAAATTATTATTCATTTCAACCTTCAATAGTAATGTAGCTTCATAAATATGACATCGAAAAATTACAAATAAATCACTTAGTAATCTCCCATATTGCTTATACTCCCACCACCCGTCAGAGGGTGGCAATCTCAACCCCTCAAACACGACCTCCCACTATTTTGAAAAATCTGCAATGTAGCCTTTTGAATTTGAACTCGAAAAATTACAAATAAATCACTTAGTAATCCCCCATATTGCATATACGCCCACCACCCGTCAGAGGGTGGCAATCTCAACCCCTCAAACACCACCTCCCACTATTTCGAAAAATCCGCAATGTAGCCCTATGAATTTGAACTCGAAAAATTACAAATAAATCACTTAGTAATCTCCCATATCGCATATACGCCCACCACCCGTCAGAGGGTGGCAATCTCAACCCCTCAAACACCACCTCCCACTATTTCGAAAAATCCGCAATGTAGCCCTATGAATTTGAACTCGAAAAATTACAAATAAATCACTTAGTAATCTCCCATATCGCATATACGCCCACCACCCGTCAGAGGGTGGCAATCTCAACCCCTCAAACACCACCTCCCACTATTTCGAAAAATCCGCAATGAAGCCCTATGAATTTGAACTCGAAAAATTACAAATAAATCACTTAGTAATCTCCCATATCGCATATACGTCCACCACCCGTCAGAGGGTGGCAATCTCAACCCCTCAAACACCACCTCCCACTATTTCGAAAAATCCGCAATGTAGCCCTATGAATTTGAACTCGAAAAATTACAAATAAATCACTTAGTAATCTCCCATATCGCATATACGCCCACCACCCGTCAGAGGGTGGCAATCTCAACCCCTCAAACACCACCTCCCACTATTTCGAAAAATCCGCAATGTAGCCCTATGAATTTGAACTCGAAAAATTACAAATAAATCACTTAGTAATCTCCCATATCGCATATACGCCCACCACCCGTCAGAGGGTGGCAATCTCAACCCCTTTCCACAACTTTCAACTTTTTTCAAAAAACTTTTATTTAGTCCGATGACATCGCTAATTTCTTATATCCGGTTTACACCCTCCAACTGTTAGAGGGTAAAGGTGTAATTGTTTAAACAAAATAATACCTTTTAGTCTGACAACCCAGAATGCACCTTGTAAAATTGTAGGTTGCATTCTAATTTTTTTTATTGAATTTACGGCCATTGTGTTTTGACTATGCACCAGAATTTTTTTGAAGTAATTACTGAACATGGGATTTTTTACGAGAATACGTTAAAATCGATATTTTATCTGAAAATTAAAACTGCCCGTTTTTGCCGTTTAATCTTACGCAAAATGTCTCGAGGTTTTCATTAAATTTTCCTTAGAGTTTCTTCAAACTTTAGATACAAAAATAGAGGTTTTATAGATTATAGATTACCAAGCAGGTTTGCTTGACTTTTTTGTTATTTAAAGGAAATAGCTATCTGTTATGTCCTCTTCCGCTGTCTCTTTAAAAAATAGCTGCAACAGGTTTTCGTAACACATTTGAAATTTCAATTTTGCATGGACTTTGGATTTTTATTTTAACTAAATTTACTTTTTATTTATAAGGTAAATAAATACAAATAATTTTGAGAAAATCAATGCATATACATACTATGTATGTGTCTCAGAATTTCTGAACGACTCGATAACCTCAGGTTCTGCCTAATTATTGCATTAAGCAAATGAAATTGAAATAGCTCCTTAGATTTTACATTAGAGCAATGTAACGCCAACCAATCACAAATATTTTATGAATCAATATTCAAATGTACCTTACATTGTTAGATACTTAGCAACATCGTTTTTGTCACAAAAAGAAACGTATTTGATTGTTTAATTTTATATTGCATTAATTAATTTGTTTTTAGCAAATTTAGCCAGGATCTGTTGTTAACTTATCTTCGCCAGTTCTGAGACACTCTGTTTTGAGTACCCACCTAATTATCTAATTAGACTAATAACAATAAAAAATTCGCTAAGTTGGTTGTTTTGTTTTGACCATCCTTTTCGTTGACACGTCACCAGCAAGGAATTTATGTATGTGATTGTTATCATTAATCGTTTACTTATCAGACGTACGTGATTTTGTCAAGGCTCGGAGCTGCGTCGACACGGAGGTACAGTTCACGCAACGATTTAGTGCTGTTATGGCTTTGACTTTTTAAATCGTTTACAGCTACTTTACCGCAAACCCCCATAAACATAAACATTCTCTGGTGGTTAGATCTGAACCGGAATACACATTTTTACCCAGCTGGTCAGTCTTACAAATCGAAACAATAGAATTCTTCAAAATACGTCTATCCTACCGGTTTATAGTAAACCCATTTGACATATACCTAGTAAATTTTATGGCCACATTATGAGAGGGCCGGGCAGTACTTATCCTTGCGATTGGGGACCATAAATGAGCACGAAATGAGTCCGGGCCTATTCAACCATCGGTCAACCCTCTACCTAGAAATTTGTCGGCTGCAGTTTACAACACCCAGTTTTATTTCTATGGGTGGTTTGACTTAAGCCATAAAATGTTTACTAGGTATATGTCAACTGAGGTTACTATATTTCAATGCAGATAAGACCCAACCACTTGAGGACGATTATGTTTATGAAGGTTTGCGATAAAATTGCTGTAAACGGTTTAAAAAGTCAAAGCCACAACAGCACTAGATCGTTTGGTGAACTGTAATAGAAAACCCTGGGTGGTGTCTACCCTACACAGGATAATAATTGATATTTTAAGGAATAGGTACATGCGTATAGATAATTTTACTTAGAATTTGCAATTTCGATTTGTAACATTTTGTAACCTCTTGCACATTTTGTCATTTAGCACCTATTAGGCATCAAATTGTAATATTTAGTTTCGTGACGGAACCATTTAATTTCCTTTAATTTAATTTAATTTACCTAGCTCTATTTGATTTACAATATGAAATGCACTTGGCTACATAATCAGTCGGCCCGCCATTTTGTCTACGATGTTTTCAAATGAAATAACGTTTCTTCAGATCCTATTTGAGGAGCAGACTTTCAAAGTGCAGTTTATCCATTTTTTCACAAATTGAGATATTGGCGCCATTTTGTTTTTTTGCGAAATTCTCTTCTATTCTAGTCGTGAAATTTGTGTGCAAATAGTACATAATTTTCGTTATTTTATTGCTACATGTTTAAAAATGCAAGTTATTTCTTAAAGGAGCTGCAGAGCTGCAGGGTTGAGATTTCTTAAAGGAGCTGCAGATTTTATTAATTTCTAAAAATATGCAATTAAGGACAAACTGCATTTTGAAAGTCTGCTCCTCATTTGTAAAATGTATCCCCTGTAAAGTCTGCAAATCTAAAAAAGAGAAGCTGTATTCTGGGTTGCTAGATAAAAAAAACTGGCTATTTTGTTTAAATAAAACGATACTCTTTGAGAGTTAGTAAAGCTATTTTTGAAATAAAACATTATTCAGTAAATTTTTTAAATTTTCTTGATACTAATGACGTTATGCTAAATTTTAAATTTTTTACATTTACAGAACGTGAATACATAAAGGGTGCTGGTTTTCTACCCTTTGACGGTGGGGGCAATCCTTATGTAAATTAACAAACGATTTATTTATACATTTTTTTATATTACATATTTTGAACGGGCTACATTGAGGTGTTTTGAAAAATGCCGGATACTGTAGAAAGAGGGTTATGATTGCCACCCTCTCAAAAGAACTAGGAAAATACGCAATATGAGGGATTACTAAGTGATTTATTTGTGATTTTTCGAGTTTAAATTCAAAAGGCTACATTGCGAATTTTTCAAAATAGTGGGAGGTGGTGTTTGAGGGGTTGATATTGCCACCCTCTGACGGGTGGTGGGCGTATATGCAATATAAGGGATTACTAAGTGATTTATTTGTAATTTTTCCATGTCAAATTCAAAAGGCTACATTGCGGATTTTTCGAAATAGTGGGAGGTGGTGTTTGAGGGGTTGAGATTGCCACCCTCTGACGGGTGGTGGGAGTATAAGCGATATGGGAGATTACTAAGTGATTTATTTGTAATTTTTCCATGTCAAATTCAAAAAGCTACATTGCGGATTTTTCGAAATAGTTGGAGGTCGTGTTTGAGGGGTTGAGATTGCCACCCTCTGACGGGTGGTGGGAGTATAAGCGATATGGGGGATTACTAAGTGATTTATTTGTAATTTATCGAGTTCAAATTCAAAAGGCTACATTGCGGATTTTTCAAAATAGTGGGAGGTGGTGTCTGAGGGGTTGATATTGCCACCCTCTGACGGGTGGTGGGCGTATATGCGATATAAGGGATGACTAAGTGATTTATTTGTAATTTTTCGAGTTCAAATTCAAAAGGCTACATTGCGGATTTTTCAAAATAGTGGGAGGTCGTGTTTGAGGGGTTGAGATTGCCACCCTCTGACGGGTGGTGGGCGCATATGCGATATGGGAGATTACTAAGTGATTTATTTGTAATTTTTCCATGCCAAATTCAAAAGGCTACATTGCGGATTTTTCAAAATAATCGGAGGTGGTGTTTGAGGGGTTGAGATTGCCACCCTCTGACGGGTGGTGGGCGTATATGCGATATGGGAGATTACTAAGTGATTTATTTGTAATTTTTCCATGTCAAATTCAAAAGGCTACATTGCGGATTTTTCAAAATAGTGGGAGGTGGTGTTTGAGGGGTTGAGATTGCCACCCTCTGACGGGTGGTGGGCGTATATGCGATATGGGGGATTACTAAGTGATTTATTTGTAATTTTTCGATGTCGTATTTATGAAGCTACATTACTATTGAAGGTTGAAATGAATAATAATTTTCTAGTTAGGTTAAGGGTGGAGTTTTACCACTTTGTTCTCATGTAGAAGGAGAATTTTGATTGAAGATGGGGCAGAAGGTCATTACGGTGTCATTTGGTCAAAAATTGTGTGAAAAAAAGGCGACGATCGTTGGAAATTCGCATGTGAAAAGTGCGACCGGCATGCATGCGTCATTTGAGGCGAAGCACTGCGGCGTTTAATTTATGAAAACGAATCCGATAAAATGACGCTAACTTCAACGACGTGATGTGCAACTAGTATTCACGACTTCTTTAGCACTGTCACAGGTTTATTGGAAATGGAAATTCAGTGACACGTATGCAGTGAAGCGATTTGTCTCATTTATGATTGCATTTGCGTTAAAACAGTAATCTCATTTATGATGAAGACAGAATTAGATGATCACAAGATTTCGTCCTTTTTCAGGAAACCACTTTACTTTGATTTACTTTGATTAACAAATAATTTGTTACAAAGTATTTTATTGTAGGGTAAAAAGTTTTGACAGTGAATAAACTATACCAGTGACAATTATAGCAATGTAACACCATATTTTCTACAATAGTAATGACCGAATGTACAAAAATTTACAAATGTATCAGATATTTACACTGTTACAACATGTCTCTGTACTTTGAACATTTATAACAAGTGCAAATAATGCTGGAATATTGTAAGCGTTTGGTCACTACCATTTTGCTTGTTGGCGATGCGATGAGATATGGCTTTTCTTTTTACTTTCTTGTAACGAAATGGACACAAACAATTAGGGGCAGCATAAGTTTTTGAATATCTTCTGTGATGGTGAAGAATGAATTTGCGGTCCCTTGGTCCGAGCAAATCGCTTGTCGCTTTCAACTGGAACAATTGCTTCGATGGTACTAGTCACTTGCCTTTGCTGAACACTTACCATATCATGTTGCGGCGACTCTTCATCGAATTCATCAAGCAGGGTTTTGCACTTTTAGCAGCTTGGTTACTGTCCGTCAAACATATCCACCCATGTTAGAAGAATCCAAGTGGCATAGTCGTTCATGGTGGTCAACAACACCGTCCAGAACGTTCTGCAATCGTTCTTAATGCTTGCAACAGGGTGCGATAGGGTGTCAATGAAAGTCCCTTTCATATTTGCATCTTTTGGCGGTTCAATGAGAAAGAACAGGTTCTACATTTAAAGTAACAGTCCGTGTTGAAGTACTGCATCATTTTCAGTGTGTCCGTTCAGTGTGTTTCAGTCTTGTTCGTCTTTTTTTCACTCGTCCAAGTTATTAATGAATGTTTCAATGTTTCAATGCCCTAAAGTTAATGTTCGTTTAAAGAATTGTCCCATAGAAAGAATCGGCCGACGATACTTTGATAGAAATATCATGTTTGCAATTTTCATTGGAACGTAGGTATAGATGATGTTTGTTGTCATTTTGTTTCATTTCTTTCTTGCACTATTTCTTTGACTCGTTATTCTTTCTTAGTAAGAAATCGTCATGATACCGTGCAAGCACATTTTCCATATCATAATAGTGGTCCTAGATCGTTAGGTAGATCGCAGGGTTGTTGAAGGAACAAATACAACTCGCAACATCATGCAGCATATTCGGTTCGAAAGCACGAATCTGAAATATCAGATGTAAACAGTATTTTCCTACAATTTGCAATGACCTTAGAAAATGTAACACACTATCATGCGTTTTTGGTGATCCAAAAGCGCGTAGTTGTAGGCAAGTACATGTATCTGATTTCCATATTACTTATACGTCTTGGTATGATTAGTTGATTTCCTATTCAAAGTTTCATTTGCCAATCTTTCGAAACGAAATAATAATGATACTGTACGGTTAATTTGGACTTGAAGAAACTTTCTTAATAACACCTTTTAGCATGGCGGTCTTAAAAGTGTGCAGAATTGTGCCTACATTTGTCGATTCGACCTTGTTTCTACAAATCATAATTGAAACATACGAATTTATTAGTCGTATAGGCACTAAATACCATAAAACTCCGTTTTGACATGGGTAAACTTGTCTTTGTCGTTGGTCTTGTAGGTACTGGGCCACTCAACGATACAGCATTCTTCGTTACTTTTGCATACCAACTTTACCGACATTCATTTGGGAATCAAGTGATTCAAACACTCATGTAGGTACAAGCTAATGCGCACAAATGGCACATAGCTCAATTCTGCACCAGCATTTTTCGATAGCAGCACTACGTCCTAGATTTCATATGTATTATGAACCAATTTTGACTTCTTGACTACGGCAGTTCACATATTGGAGCTTCGAGCTTAATCTACTTTGGATTAATGACATTATTAAACAAAAGAAAAATGTTAAAACTATCTAGTACCATACATTTTATAGGCGCAGTAAAGAAGTTTGCTGAAAAAGGATGAAATCATCTAATTCTGTCTTCATCATAAGTGAAATAACTGGTTTAACGTAAATGCAATCATAAATGAGTCAAATCGCTTCACTGCATACTGAATTTCCATTTCCAATAAACCAGTTGCATTTCTAAAGAAGTCGTGAATTCTAGTTGCACCTCATAGCGAACCATTCTGCAATCATTTTTCTGGTGATAACCAACTTTCAATAAGTTTTTTACTCACATTTCCTTGTGCCTACGCATTTTTTGCACCAAAACGTTGCCTGATGCATTGTGATTAGTTTCCAACTTCAAAAGATCGAGATAAATCGTTCTGCGCAAGTTTAAATCAATGATTTTCACCATCATGCTCAAAAGTAATCATAACCTCAAATGAAAAATATTACAAATGTCAAGAACATCACGACGTCAGCGATTATTGACAGACCGAACGCAGGGATGTCCAAAATGGGGCGTGGGAAATTATTTTTTTCATAGCCGACTATGATTTTGCATCTTTTGGAAATGTTGAGGGTCTTTTTTCTCTTTTTCTCGGCAACTTGACTAGCTAGACGGTTGAGTTTTGGCACACTCGCATAAATATTGATGTTCTATAAAATGACATAAATCTTAACTAATTAAAATTTAAAATAAGACAAGTAAAATTAACATTTTTAAGACAAGGATGACGCTGGTAATGTCACATCATCCTTACCTATTCAAGAAATTATATTTAAAATTTTGGAAAAATCCGTTCATAAATGACAAAGATATTGAGCCCGAAAGTCTTAGGTGGGCCACCCTGTATACGGGACCCAAAATGTATTCTGGGGATTCTGTATTCCGAAGTTAACTCTGTTTATAAACGATTTTTATTCGAGTTAAATTTTAATAAACAAAACTCGCCGTGGTAAATCTGCCCACTATAGTAATAATAATAATCTAAACCACTCGGGCTGGGGTTTTAAGAAGTAGTTTTTTTTATGGTTTTATTACTGTAGTAAGCAGACTGACCATGGGTAACTCACTAAAAGAGTGCCATCTACAAATAATGAGGGTTGAAGGGAGATGCTACATTTGACGTTTGGATGTTTAAAATGTTTTATACACCGTGGTCCACGAGTGATAATGAGCCTGACTAAACTCAAACTGCAACCCAACATACATTTTCATAGCTGTCGTAGATATTTGAAATGAACGTCAAAATTGACAAATTTTTCGGAACAATCTACTCACGTTATTATGCTTTTAATTTATGAAGACTGCTAAGTTTTAGCATTGCTTTTACCTGCTTAAGATTTCAGAAATTCCACATGCGATTAGAAACTGTCTTGAGTGAAAGAATTTGTCGAAACTCTGACAGCTGTCTTGTTGTAAATATAAATTTGGCAACGAATGCTATGAAAATGTATGTTGGGTTGCAGTTTGAGTTTGGTCAGGCTCATTATCACTCGTGGACCACGGTGTATAATTTTTTTCTTTACGCAGAATGTTGAAGCAGAATTTACCGTTACAGTTTGTTAGATATCCCCTTAAAATTGGTGTTCGTGAAATGGATTTGGACTAAAATGTTTAAAGACAGGTAAGCTGAAAACTGTTCGAATCAACAGCTTTAAAATGCTTTGTGGTCTTTTAGGGAGGGACAAAGTTTGTTTGAAACTTGGAGTATCGAAGTTGTCAAGACTGTGGAGGATCTTTTGAGCAATTTTGCGATGTTAAGAAATCATTAGGAATTGGAAGTCTGTGGAGAATGAAAAGTTTTTTTGGTTTCTTGGGTTTTTTTTAACGCTCTATACAAGTTTTACTTATACATAAGTACACAAAAGCTCCAGTTGGTTCTGATCTATAAGACTTATACTATAATTTCCATCTTATCCAAAAGTAAAAACAGGTTAAAATTTTCTTCATACAGTTTGAGTAAACCTTCTAAAAGCATTTTGTCACTACCAACATAAAATTACTCAAAGTATACCTTCCATCATAGCCAAAGATGGTCCTTCACCTCCAAAGTCTGTTGGTAACAAATCTAAAGGCAGCACTTGTCTGATGTCATCAGCATCCTTAATAATGTGAATCTTAAAAAAAAAGTAACGGCAAATTAGACACAAGTTTTTTACCTACTCGTTCTGCAAGTTGAGGCTTCAAAAGTTTTTTGACGAGCGACAATATGAAAGCGGCAAACAACGGCAGATTCATAATATAGACGGCTTTAAGTGGCATAGAATAAATTTCCTAGAAAATACAATCAAAGGCAAGCAAAACCCTCTTAGTTTAGGTACCTCATACAATTTCAAAGACCTGTAGATTAAAGGTGGAGTTATCTTCAAAGCTGCAGCAAAAGTGACATCATAAACCTACAAGACCTCTAACAATTCTTTCGTTTTTTCTCACCTCTTCTTACGCTGTTTTGCAAAGAAGTTCATTAAATTCCAGCTGTGGATTACATTTGCCGTACGCCTCTTCAAAGTTAATTCGCAAAGTAAAGTAATTTTCAATCTTTTGCTTGGCTGCTTCCACGTTAAACTCGCTGAGAAGCAAGAAGTTTCGGAAACAATTACAGCCTAAAATGGCACATTACTTCTTGTAGGGGTTGCAGTCAACACTCACTTAACACCTCCTTTGGGAGGTGAGGGTGGCTCTTTAACCACTCGGCTAGTAAAGAAACGTCTTCATCTAACGACTTTATGGTTTTGTTGAATTTCTTCACGACTTGTTCCCAAACATCTTCACTGTTTTGGAAGACCTCCATTGTTTTTCTTGGACTGACTGGTACGAAACTCGATGATATTTATTTGTTAATCGAATTAAATCAAAAAAATATGCAAATAAGCTGGATATATTATTGTTTTTCGTCTAATTTCTTAATTAAAAATACGTAGAATAAGACTGAAAGGTCAAACAAGGTTTGTGAAAGGACGGAGAATAAAACTTTTATGACCCACAAATTAGAGGACTGATTAAAACACGAGTTTTTCTACATTTTATTTATATTACATAAGAGAAACTAAAGGTATGATTAGAATAGTGAACAATTCTTGACATTTTGAAAATTTTAGTGTAGTTATGCATTACTGTCAATTTGACATGTGAAACTTACACAATGTTGTCAAAAGTAACAGTAATAACAAAGTAATTAAGTGCTTTACAATTTACCACAATCAAACGACTTTAAGTCAAGATGGGCAAGAATACGTACTAGATGTCCCTCGGATTGCTAAACATATAGAAATAACAGGAGAATTCAAATTTTATTTTTTTCCTGCTATCCAGGACCTCCAAATAAAGTTCGATTTAATGTGGATTGTATTTTAAGACGTTCTTAATTTGAGGGCCATTTTTAGGATTCAATGTTATTGCGGCATTACCCAAAAAATCGAAAACGCAAAATTTCAAATTTCCCTTCGACATCTCGCTGATTTTTGAACCAAACTTCTGTTATTTAGTCTCATTTTAGGCAGAATTTCACGCAGATTCCAAAATCCACATATTACTAGAAATAATTGAGTTATGACAGTCTAAAGTGTCGGTAAGTGAGATTTTGTTTTTCACTTTTTTAAAGCTAAATATCTCAGTAACTATAGTTTGCTAATCGACCGGTTTGCGTCATCGTATTTCTCTTCTTCAGTAGTCAACTTTTTCGCGAAAAAAATCAATCGGTAATTTTTTTTCGATTTTTGTTTTTTGTCCGCCACTCGTAAACTATTTAATCTTCCGATCCGATATTTAGCCAGTTGATAAATTTTAAGCTACTCTTTCGATTGATGTATAACTCAAAAGTATTAAACGTCGTTTTCGCCTTAAAAAAAAACATTAAAAATCACCCCAAAAACACTCCTTGAAATCAGGTGTTTGATCAATTTCTCGTTTATTTGTGGAGCAGACTCAAGTTATCTGTGCTCATTTAACCCAAAATTTCACGGAATATCCAAAAATAGGTGAGCATTGAACGTAACGTCAACAAATAATGTTGTGGCCGTTTGAATTTTTGAATTGTCGCCAGAGGGTCAAATTTTTGAAGGTGGAAAACATTTTTGCTCAATATTTCGGAAAATACGATAGATCAACAGAAATGTTTTTTGGCATAGTTTTCTTCGTCATTTTTAGTAAAGAATTTGTTCTTAGATTTTTCAAAATTTGAAAAATTTGATTTTTTCGGAATAAAATTTCATGACTAAAACTGTCAAATTTTTGCGATCAAAATCTTGCTTATTTTTGCAGTAAACTTGTGTTATTAGGGTTCATTTGACGCACAATTTTGCGCAGATTCCAAATCCAGGTACGCCAACAAATAACAGAGTTATTTTGAAGTTTCGGAAGAAAGTAAATTCTTAGTAAACACGACCGTAAAATTGCTTTGCAAGACATATTTGCTGGAAAAAGATTTAATTTAGGCATAATGTGACGTTACACAGTGACAGATCATTTCGCAATCACACATTCTTCGAAATTTGGAGCGGAAAATTTGAAATTTTACATATTTAAATTCAGTTTTTTACTAATGCCGTAATAACATAGAATTCTAAAAATTGCACAATCTGCCATTAACCGAATTAATTTGACGATTCGGAGAGCAAAAAAAAATAAAATAAAAAATTCATATTCGGCAATGCGCGGAACACCCGGTACTCATAACATATGTACCTACACACACACATCTATAAAAGTGAAGAAAAAAAATTTCGGTGTAGAAACTTGAAATATTACAGCTCTTGCCCTGCCCAATTCCCGTACAATCGGCTGTTGCAGATCAACCTAATAGAAAGAAAATATAAAATTTCCATGAGAGACAGCACTGAAAATCCCGTAAACAAGCCAAGAATGCCTCCAAAATTAGCCAAAAAGTCGATAGGACCATAGAGTTCGTTCCTGTCAGACGTAACAAAGTTATCAGTTTTGAAAAAAATTGTTAAAGACGATAGATGAGTCCTAAAATCGCTCATTTATCAACAGACCCAAACAAGAATGAGATTTTACCGATTGGGAACGGGAAATGAGTACGCTTGGTACACTTTTTTCCAATCCCAATCTGTCTGGGAAGTTTCCACCTCATAGGTGACATCAGTGCACAATGGTAAGCAATCACATTCGGCTCTGATCGACGTATTTTCGGACATTTTGTGGTATAAATCTCGAGCTTGCAAGTACCCTAAAAATAGTGATAAGTTGATGAAGTCAACAAAGAAAATTTATTGGATCAATTCTTGGTGTTGACAAATTATTAAAATTACAATTTTTTCCCAAACACCAAATTTTTACAAAAATTCTGACGCGCGTTACGATAGCAATGCTATCATCATCAGAGCGATGATTAAACTAAAAACTAACAAAATTCGTCCTTATACAGGGTCCGGCAACACTTGTGTCCACCCCCAAAATCGTCTTTAATTTTAAAGATAAAATTTTGAAAATTTGCATACGCTCATAGTTGACAAAGCTCTAGAAGCTGACGTAAAAATTTGTTTTTTTTATCACGGTTTGGTTGGCGTCGCGACGCCTAAGAAGTATAATTTTTAGCGATTTTTGAGTTTTTGCGGAAATATACGCGAATTCAATTTTATTTCAACATAACTGTGGTACAAATTTCTGAGTTTTTATTTTAAATCTAATGCAAATTGTGTTTAAAATTTGCGAAAAAAACGTTGCTTTATCAAGTTAGTTTTCAAAATTATGACAGTGCAGCGGCAATCTACGTTTACACCAAAATTTCACAAGTCATTTCACTCACTTTTATAAAGGTTAATTTTGATTACCACGGGCATGTTGCACTTTATGGACACCAGAAATCGTTAATTAACATCGACAAAGTGACAATTTCACCAAGTAACACTTTTGTTACAATCTAAAGCGAGCCAAAGAATAGATGTCATTTGTGACACAAGATGTTGACAGATGGGTGTAAACGTAGTTCCCAATTTTGACATAATAAAATTGGAAACTAACTTGATAAAACAGCATTTTTTCCTCAAATTTTGAAGACTATTTGCATTGAATCTAAAATAATAACTCAGATATTTTTAACATATTTATATTGAAAAAAAATTAAATTAGGGGTTGATATCACAAACCCTCACAATTACCTAACAATTACATTTTTAAGGCGTCGCGACGCCAAAACTATCAGTGATAAAAAACAAATTTTTACGTCAGCTTCTAGAGCTTTGTCAACTGTGAGCGTATGCAAATTTTCAAAATTTTATCTTTAAAATTAAAGACGATTTTGGGGGTGGACACAAGTGTTGCCGGACCCTGTATACTAAAAGCTTGTCGACGCGCACCCTTTGGCGCAGGTAGAAGCGAGTAGAGGGAGGATGACGGGATGGGGCCGTTGCATGATATCATGATATAAAGATTTCTAAGATATGATACTCAGGCAACCCGAACGCGTTCAGCTCGCGCAGTGACGTCACTCGGAGAGTAGCAGTTGGAAGAATTGCCATTGTACGGTGCTTAAAAGCACGAATAAAAGTGTTATATTCGTGTTATTAAATAATATTATTAAAAACAATGTTTTACACAACATCGATTTAATTAAGGAACACTTTAAAATTCGTTTTCTATTTTAATGCTGAATGAAGGCAGTTAAAACAAGTGAAGATTTATAGATTTCAGGACAGTCCAAATAATTGTCGCTTGTGAAAATTTTGTTGAAATGAGGTTCTAAACATTTCATTAACCATACGAGCGTAGATGTATCAGTTTAGAATAATGAAATCACTAATCAAGGGTGTGATTTTTTCAGATGTAGAAATAAAATATTTTAGTTTTGATGTTAATTATGGTATTTATTGCAACTCCTGGAAACTATAATGCGAAAAAAATTTCAAATGACGTATTTTTAAAATTAAAATTGTCAACATAACATATCATTTTTCTTTTAATCTGCAGAAATTAGTAAGCCATGCTGTACTTCTTTACCCTCATTTCAAAGCTCAAAAAAAAAACAATAAATTAAGTTTAAAAAAAGTTTTATCAAGTTAGAAAAAAGAAATCAGAAGCTACAAAAACAAACTTAATAAAATTAATTATTAATTTTCACAAATTCCCTCTTCCTTTTTATCTTATGTCTTCTTTTAAAACTGAATTTAATTTATTAATTCTAAAATTTTTTCTAAAGTTATTGATTTTCGCTTTTAAGTAAATCTACTTTTACTGTCAAGTCATTTTCGAAGTCTGTGTTTACGCTATCGAAACAAAAAGTAAAGTTTATTTGATTATTTGACAACATGCAAAACATGCAAACACAAAAATGATTTCTGAAAAAAAACTGATTTTCCTTATTAGGTGAAAGTGTAAATTTACCCGATAGATTTTGAAGTTGAAGGCACATTGTCAATAAACGTTGCCGTCGTGTTATTGTCGATCTTAAGTTCCCTATAAAAATTTGATTAAAGAAAACTGAAAAAACTATAAAGAATACAACCAAAGAAAAATTGTTTGATTAATTACTACTTTTCAGCAAATAATGGCCTCATATTTTGCATAAATAAAAAGAAATTAAAGTAATGTAAGAATTATTAACGATGAGTTACCAACTTACTCCGTTTCAATTATGTTTTTCACAAATTTGGCTTGATCTCTTTTGCACGCTTTTTCTTTCCGTGCTGTTGAAGATTTGCGTGATTTTCCTTTAGGAAGAAATAAAGAAGGAACAGCTTCGTCTTTTAATTTTCTTCCCTTCTTTGGTTAAATAATTTTACAGTTCGTATATATAGTTTCTCTCATAGTCCTTTGTACAGAACTGTCTTGAACATATTCTGGCATTTTCAAAATTAAAAAATCAAACCGACGAATCAAACACGAAATCACCCACAATTTTCTTGTCACACTGGCTTTGGTAAATCTAAAAAAAATGATATTCTTTTCAGCATAGTTTTCCTGATTGTCACTATTACAACCAAATATAGAATAATGCATTTTAGTATTTATTCGCGACGTGAGAATTTTAAGCTTCTAAGTGATTTTTTGTGAAAATTTAAATTGAATGTCTTGCGATTTTTTAAAACCTGTTCTATCATGTATAAAAAAGAAGTGAGTTAATATTTTAACAAGCCAAAATGATTTTAATAAATCCTGTCAATTTGTAAATAAATGCTTAATAAATTAAAGAGATATCACTGATAACGAGAACACTGATCAATTTAATCCAAATGTTAGTTAGAACCTTATAGTTCTCAGGTCGCGTATTATAATTATTATTATTATTTTATTAACGAATTAACTTAAAGATATAATACAGAAAATTTGAAAATCGTTAAAAGCTGGAAACAGGATAAGTACAGATTCTAATAAGAGAAACACGTGCCTTACATCTGAACTAACGATTCAGCCTAAGTACTCTCCGAGTGACGTCACTCCCCACTCCGTAGATGCGCAATATCATACCTTAGATTTCATTATACCATGGGGCCGTTGTCTGAGTTCATTATTACATTTTTGTTCCTAAATATTTCTAGACTTTCATAAATGTCTAGAAATTTACAATTATTTACATTTTTAATTAAACGAAGACAACTTTCATCAATGTGGTGGTCATTGTCAAAAACAAATAATTCGTCCTTATACAGGGTCCGGCAACACTTGTGTCCACCCCCAAAATAGTCTTTAATTTTAAAGTTACAATTTTCAAAATTTGCGTACGCTCATAGTTGACAAAGCTCTAGAAGCTGACGCAAAAATTTATTTTTTATCACGGTTTGGTTGGCGTCGCGACGCCTAAGAAGTATAATTTTTAGCGACTTTTGAGTTTTTGCGGAAATATTCGCGAATTCTTTTTTTTTTCCAATCTGAGATTCTATTTTAAATCTAATGCAAATTGTGTTTAAAATTTGCGAAAAAAACGCTGTTTTATCAAGTTGGTTTTTAAAATTATGACAGCGCAGTGGCAAACTACGTTTACACCAAAATTTCACAAGTCACTTTATTCACTATTATAAAGGTTAATTTTGATTAACACGGGCATGTTGCACTTTATGGACACCAGAAATCGTTAATTAACATCGACAAAGCGACTATTTCACCAAGCAAGACTTTTGTTACAATCTAAAGCGAGCCAAAGGATAGATGTCATTTGTGACACAAGATGTTGACAGATGGGTGTAAACGTAGTTTCCAACTTTGACGTAATGAAATTGAAAACTAACTTGATAAAACAGCATTTTTTTCTCAAATTTTGAAGACAATTTGCATTGAATCTAAAATAACAACTGAGATATTTTTAACACATTTATATTCAAAAAAAATTAAATTAGGGGTTGATATCACAAACCCTTACAATTAAATAAAAATTACATTTTTAAGGCGTCGCGACGCTAAAACTATTGGTGATAAAAAACAAATTTTTGCGTCAGCTTCTAGAGCTTTGTCACCTGAGAGCGTATGCAAATTTTGAAAATTTTATCTTTAAAATTAAAGACGATTTTGGGGGTGGACACAAGTGTTGCCGGACCCTGTATAAGGACGAATTATTTGTTAGTTTTTAGTTTTGTTATCGAAACGCGCGGTCAGAATTTTTGTAAAAATTTGGTGTTTGGAAAAAAATTGTAATTTTAATGATGAAGTCAAATTTAGGAAACTTGTTTGCATACGTTCGGTTCTTTTCATACACCAAATTTGTCCAGTTCCACAGATTTCCGTGCCGTTCTCCCCTTGAAAATCAACACTTTTAACAATTCTCACCTTCAATTCCACTTACTTGGCATGTAAAAGTTGACACATCCGCAACTGTCCAACGTGTGCTTCGTCAAACACTCCAACTTGCAGTTCAAAGACGTGTAAATTTTAAAGTACGTCAAATTTCGTTCTGAAGGAAAATAACACCCCCGTCGACTCGGATTGTACATTTTCACCCTATCAGAAGTGCTAATCATGACCGGTTGTACCGCTCCCATCACAATTTGATCCAAAGGTACTCGAAAGTACTGCTGACTGGGTCGTGGAATCCTCATAGGAGAATGCAACATGACTTTATACCCTTGAGGGGCACTCCCACGACACGCATAATCTAAAACGTCTGCAGGGGTTTCAATGCTGAAACTTAGCCCATTGGATGCTCCGGGGTAAAGAGCTCTTCGGGGATACGTTGTGAATGCAGCTTCATGGGAAAATCCGTGCTCCATGGACCAATGAGTAATGTTGGGGTTTTTCAAGTAGTCCTCAAATTGAAGACTAAAACGAACAAATCGGTTTTCGCTAACGATAGGAGAAAAAAACGGGATACGACCAGTTCGTCCCTCACCAATTCATCCCCTGGTCAATTCGTCCCGGGCTTTTTCGTCTGCTATGCAATTTGCTCCCAGTTTAATTCGTCCCAGTGTGATGATTGATAATAATTTAAGAATGTGGTTGACATAATTTTACTTAAAATTGATATCTGCAACACAAGGTATATACAAGGTGTTTATAAATGTTTCTAGCATCAAGGGGGGCTTTGTAATTCCTGTCATGCGCTATTTTGCCGCTTTGTTTTCATAGTGAATATAACTATGTTTACAATTATTTCAAATGTCACTTACGTCTACGATTTTTCAGTTACGGTTTTGTGTCAAAATTTTAGATTTTCAGGCTTCAAACCACAACTTGAACAGTTTGTTTTCAAAACTAACTTTGTTCAATAATTGAGGTTAACTACAAATGTCAGTTGAAAAATCTAAACCCACATTAGTAACAAGCGGCAAATTTCTTTGACATTTCATAGCCACCCTTGATGCTAGAAACATTTATAAACACGTCGTAGCTATACATATACAGAGTGATTCTAATTAATATTAATTAAAAGGTGCGTTGACATTTTTTAGACATGTGTTTTCTTACGACATACGACATACGGTGTACGTTATTTTGTTATTTGTCATCAAGCATAACAATGAGACAAGCTCACAAAAAGTGTTCATGTGTCTTGTAACAATCACAATCCGCAAATCTAACACTTACACCTGACTTGACAGATGACAGATCAGTGACAGCGAAGTTGGAGCCCAATGGCGTATCATGTGGTAATATTTCGCGGTAAAACAAATTGAATTTAAATGTCCAAAATGTGCTTTGGTTACATTAGATTTGCATCATTTCAGTTCGCATTAATGGTGCATAACAAGTAGCAGTCGTTCAATGTTCAATATTGCCGAAAAATGGTAATCATGCACAATCGGGACCTGACATGTGCGCATGCGCCCGCGTACTGCGATCGGGCACGAAGACATAGCTTTGTTGCCAAGTTGCCTCAAATACAAGAAAGATTCAGACTGCGTCATAGTGGGTTGTATAATCTCAGGCAGAACGTGACAACACAAAATGTCTTTTCCACCATACGTGCGGCTCATGTTCATGTACTAAACTGAAAAAACTGTATAAAAGTTCCACACTGAGGATCGAACCTACTGTACATCACTTTTTCCCAGACTGGTGAAAATTCTTTCAAATTCAAACTCAAATTGATTTTTTTTCTGTCGGGGATAAGTAATCTAAAGTCACTCTAAAGATATTCATGGTACTTTATGTAGTTGTTAAAGGCTAATCCCTGGTCGTACTGCCTTACTAAGCTTACAATAAATTGAAAGTTGATTACATTTCTGGTTGACACACCCACAACGCTGTTGCTTACTACTTCGGTGTTTTTATCCTATTTTACGCTGAAAGGAGAAAAGTTTCAAAAACCCTAACTATTTTTAGCGCAAAACAAGAACCGTCAAAATTAATTTGTCAAAGTAATGACATTAACGAAATCCCCAATTTGTGAGATACAGAGCCATTTGTCTCTCATCTAATAACAATTATTTAGTAAAAAACATTCGTTCAAAAAAACAAATTTACGCTTAAACATTCTTTTTCTATCGAATTGCACGATGAGTGGAAAAACACTACCAATTGCAGATGTAATGTTTAATTGTAGTGTTTAAAGGAATCAAACGAAAATTTTTATTAACGTTCAGAATAATTTTGCCCTTCCATCCTTTCATTTTTGTTATAATTTGAATTAAAATTTACGTTTGAAAGTCTGTTTTAAACTTTAAAAACTGGATACACGAAAAAATAGCAGCAAATAGTAGTAAGAAAAGTGTTTTTCAGCTCGTGAAAAGTTAATTTACTCGCTGCATTCGTTAATTCAACCCCTTTGTAGTCATTCGAAAACCAGCATATTTCATTACTTGTAGAACAATCTCCTATTAATTCATACGGAGTCCATTTATTCCAATAATTAACGAATTTTAAAAATCAAAAGTAAATTCAAAATTATAATAATCATAATTGAGAAACCGGGTTTTATTGGGCGGTTAAAATTAGGGTTGCTAGATTTGATATATGTATGTGGGAAGAAGTGAGTAATCCCTTCACGCTATTATTTTTTCTTCTTCTGGGAATTATTTTATAAACAACTTGCTTTAGACAACTCTTTATACATGCAACCGCACCTCTAAACTCAAACGATTTGGCAACGTTGCAGGCGGTCTGTACCCGAACGCTGTCAAAAATGTCAGCCGTCATTTTTCAGGTCCCGATTCTGCATGATTACCCGAAAAATAATTAATTAATACACGCACCCTAACCCCTGTCAATTCTACGCTTATGTGTAACACATTCAACTAGTAGCGAATTGCACTAGGCCCTACGTCAAAATTTGCAAAGCCGTCTACATGATTAGTATTAATAAGAATCACTCTGTACTCTAGAAGCTGACGCAAAAAATGAAGCAAACTTGATAAAAATGCTGTTGCATTGTTTTCTCAAATTTTGAAGACGATTTGCATTGAATCTAAAATAACAACTGAGATATTTTTAACTCATTTATATTGAAAAAAAATGAAATTAGGGGTTGATATCACAAACCCTCACAATTAGCTAAAAATTACATCTTTAAGTCGTCGTTACAGCAAAACTATCAGTGATAAAATAGTTATTTGTGTACCAAGGCCAAAAAAGAAACACTTAATTTAATAATGTCGCCTAAAAAATCTTGTGTGTATCACGGCCAAAAAGTTCCATTTTGTCCTCGTCTTCTTTCTGACTTCGGCTTTCGCCTCGGCCATTAAAAAAAGGCTTGGCCAAAAAAGAAGAAAAAGAAACACTTTTTGGCCAAGCCTTTTTTTAATGGCCGAGGCGAAAGCCGAAGTCAGAAAGAAGACGAGGACAAAATGGAACTTTTTGGCCGTGATACACACAAGATTTTTTAGGCGACATCATTAAATTTACTAGTTAAATTAATTTTTACTTATGATTTACTGATTTAATCATTTATAACAACTGAATAATTAAAAATATTTATGAATCCTTTAGAAAAGTTCATATTTTTTTATTTAAATTTGCAGTTTCGGCATGTGTAGCTTCACAATTTGTATGAATTAGGTTTGATATGCTTTTTGATGTTGTTGCAGCAGTCCTGCTATCCATGTTCATTTTCAATAATTCAACACGTCTTTGTTGCACTTTACAGCAGTTTGTCGATTTGATTTTACCCAAATAATTATAAAATTGACGATAATATCGGTATCTTGATGTAAAAAGCAAAACTATGGATAGATGGCGCCACCATAGATCGGCCGAAAATGTTTGCGGCCAGAAAAGACTCACTTTTGAGGCCTAAAAATTTCATTTTCAGTTTAAGTCGCCTAAAAAACAAATTTTTGCGCCAGCTTCTAGACCTTTGTCAACTGTGAGCGTATGCAAATTTTCAAAATTTTCTCATTCAAATTAAAGACGATTTTGGGGGTGGACACCAGTGTTGCCTGTATATTAAGAACATTTTAATGATCAGATGCAAAAAACGTTTAAAAAAATAACTTTGAATGAGCGTATTCGTTTCCTGCAATATAAATAAAATAAATACTGGTTTTTTAAACTCTCACGATAATAAAAAATAAATTATTATTATTAAGGGGCACAACCACTGAAACCCCCTACAAAAAAAGTGATTTTTGGAATTTTTTTAAAAGAAAACTACTGCATAAAATGTTTTCAAATTTGGAGGATACATTTTTACCTAAATAATGAAAAAAGTTGAAATTTTCAGACGAAAATATTTAATTCTGCTCGAGTTATTAAGTATCGACCAAGTCACTAGAAAAAAAAAGCTTTCCAGTGCTGCAGTGATTGCGGCCTTCACCATTATTGAAATAAAAAAAAAATTATTATTAAACTAGAAGATATTTCCCGTGGGATGAACCTCCTCAATAGTGGAAAAATTTTAAATTTGACAAAATACCGGATTTTTGAAAAAAAAAATGTTAAATTTCGATCGAAAATTTGATGATTTTTGGCCCGCCAAAATCACATTTTTTATACGATCGAAAAACTTGAGGTTCATCGTACAGAGCAAGATATACAAAATAAAACAGAAAAAATTTCAAGACGATCGGATAATTGGTCTTTGAGTTACAACTGCAGCAAATTTGAAAAATGTAGTTACGAGAAAAACGCGTTTAAAGATAACTTTATTTTAATTAATAGCTGTAATAGTTTTTTATACTAATTGCTATAACTCAAAAACTATTTAAAATATTTTTTTGAATTCGTTATTTTTAAGGGATAGACAATCAAAATATGAAAAAAAAACAAAACGCTTTTTTCCAAATTTCACAGTGGTTGTGCCATTGCAGCGCATGTAAACAAAGCTTTCAGAGACAAATTTGCATAGAACGAATTTTCAAGGGGACAAAATAACTAAGGACGAATTAAACGAAAGGGAAGTCGGCGACGAACTGTTCGCAAGTCGAAAAAAACTTACACCGTGTCTTTGTAAATGTCGCTCCGATCCAACATGTTGAAAGTGTAACATATTCCAACGTCTGTGAAAATGGGGGTGAAAAGCGCACTGCAATTTGTTGATTGTCCCAAATATGTGCAACTCAATAGAGTAAGATTAGATTTGACTCTGTTCACAACATCGAAAAAGTCCTCGGGAAAGAAATCCGGAGCGGGTTGGTTTAAAGAGGAGTAAACACAGATCAAACTCATGTACGTAAACACTGTGGACCTGCAGGTGGTTACTAAACAAAACGAGAAGAAAAATTCTTACTCCTCCGAAGTTAGCGCCTGATGCGCCCTCTTCTTCTGCAGAATTTTTGTATAATTAAACTTATCCTGTGACGACTTCGACTCGGGACAGATCGTAATCGCCGGAAACGGAATTTTGTAAATGGGAGTTCCCTGATTTGCAAAATTTACAATAACAGGACTTGCCTCCCATTTCTTGTACACCCCATAGATTGAACTAATACAGATGGCCAAACAAATTGTGAAAATGATGCTCCACCAAACCCTTCGAATGACATGTTATTATTAAACTAGAGAAGAAGGACTCACCGTTCGAAAATGGAGCGTTTTTCGCCAAAATATCGAAAACCGTGGATTCCCGTGCAGTTACAATACTCACGGAAGTAGGTGCACACTTTTTTGAAAAACGGTTTGCTGGTGGAGGACGTTGAAGTATTTTCTGACTTTTCCATGGTCGATAACTTTGGGCACTGAGATTCAAATGTGGAATTGGGCTGTTCGTTTAATTAATTAATGGCTGTTATGGGTCTCTAGAGAATTTTAACACGGAAGTTGTCGTGGGAAAATTATGCTTGATGTGTGATTATGTTAGTTATCCCGAATAGTAATTAAAAAGTTGTTGTTGTAACTTTACAATTAATGAATAAAATGTGCCGTGTTTGGTAATTGAATGAAACAGGAATGCGCATTTCGTTTAGATAAAAGGATTGATAAAAATACAAGCAACGGGAGATAAAAACACAAATAATTTAAGTGGTTCTCCTTGTCAAAACTCGTGAAAAGCGTTAAAAACCACCAAGTTACACGACTTGACCTGGCGCCTCCACCACTTTTGAGGTTAAAATATTTTGAAGTTTTTTTTTTCAAAATTTTTGTTTCAAAACGTACTTTTCAGAAAAAATACAAAAAAATTTAAGATGACAAATTCAATAAAATGTTCGCCTTCGTTATATTCGTTATTTTCTCGAAGTTTGCAATTTTTTATTTTTTCTTTTATTTTCTCAAAAAAAAAACTTCAATTAATTCTGCGATCATTCCTACATATCCCAGAGTGGGTCTATTTTTTTCTATTTTTTTATTTAATTGAAAAAATAGTTATTAATTGAAAAAATAGTTAATTTCTCAAAAAAAAAAATAATTAATTCTGCGATAATTCCTACATATCCCAGGGTGGTTCTATTTTTTTTCTATTTTTTATTTAATTGAAAAAATAGTTATTAATTGAAAAAATAGTTAATTTCTCAAAAAAAAATTAATTAATTCTGCGATAATTCCTACATATTTCAGAGTGGTTTTATTTTTTTCTATTTTTTTATTTAATTGAAAAAATAGTTATTTGTTTAACTAGGCTAGAAAATGGTCTTTTGTAAATGCAAGGAAAGTATTGAAATCCAAGCCCGGAGGGCGAGGATTTCAATTTCCGAGCATTTCCAAAACATTTTCTAGCCGTGTCGAACACGAAATTTTGTGCGCTGACAATTATTAATAGTTATTTATTTTGACTTTTGGTTTGAACTTGAAACGTCATTCCCTCATTTAGGGGAATTTCATCAGCTGGGAAATAGGTTGGTAGCACTTCATTCAAATCAAACGATTGCAGATTAATTTAAATTCAAATGTGTTTCAGCAAATTTTTGTGGTATTTTTGCTTAATTAATCTACCTTTATTATTTTCGAAGGTCATTGGCCTCCAAATCTGCACACAAATTGACACAACTGACATTTATGCAGCGATACCAACTTGTAAAATAAAACCAATTATTCGAAATGTCACGTTTGACACAAATGAGTATCACAAATCTCATGAAAAGTGACGGAGGCGCACAAAATATATTTTCCAAAATTCTATGACCAAAAGTGTACAAACATCGAAAGTAATTAGGATAAACTTATTGCTAAACAGATCCTAAAAATTAAAATTTGTTTCTATTCTTGTTCCAATATGTATAAAATGCTATACGTCATTTTTCCTGTAAAGAATTTACTGGTTTACAAAAAAAAAAAAATATTAAACGCGTTTCATAATGAAGATTTTGCTGCACGCACGTTCTTAAGGTCATAAAGTAGTAAGTGCGGCAAAATGCATTATGAACAATTATCATACGCTATTTTTTCTATTTCGCCTTATTTTAAACGAAAAAACTTGATTTCCAAATCTAGGGAATTTTAGGGTAGTTGGCATTGGCAAAATGTTCGGGAAAAAAATTCGAAGTAGCCAAATCCAATTTTAGTCAGTTTGATAGGTGTGACGTTTTGAGGTTATCGGAGCGCAAGGGACCCAAGAGAGCGAAGATGTTGATCATGATCATGATGGTTCTCTTGCATCCAAAGAGTTTTTCTCCGATGAATTATTAAGCCAAGTACAACAAGAAATAATAGTGTATTGATCGATTTATCATGGTTTATCAAAACCAAAATCTAAATTGTCAACGTTGACGGCAGGTTGACGGTTTGTCTACTGCAAACCTAAGAAAAATATAAGTTCCTGGAAATTTTGGCGAGGGGTTTGGTCCATTACAATACCGAAATACGTTCAAACGCGTATCGAAATATCTTCATTATAAACGCGAAATAAAAAAAACAATTTTAAGAAATCAGCAGGATTTCAAAAAGATAAGTTAGATACATGTAGCGTATAGTTGGCAATTTTGTTTAGCAAATGGCTCCACAAGCAATTATCAAGTTTTTATTAGTCGCAAAAGAAACAAAAACAAATGTGACAGTTCTTATTTGACGTTTCGCAGGAATTGCAGTAGTTTAAAAAATCAATATCGTGTAACTCGCTTTGCTAACGACTAATCACAGAACCGCCTTTGAAAATTAACGCCAACAAAAAATTCTCTGCAGGAAAAATTGCTATTGTGTAAAAACAAATGCGTGCAGACTAATTTCATTTTATTAATTTTTCATTTGTATGAGCACTGAAACGACCGAGTAAACCTTCTGACTGATCTATAAAAAGAAATGATTTGCTTTTATCACCAAAATACAAGGGTCACCTGAATTCCCAACTTGTGATTAATTGACACATTTTCCGTTATTTTAATTTTGAGATTCTGCATTAATGCTAATAGTATATTCAGGTATATTTTCTTGTTCTCCGCGTTCCACATGTACCAGTTTAAGTTGCATATAGTATTATAAATATCGTCATCCTGAGTCAATTTTGATCACACAACAATTGTAAAATTTCAATGACTTACGGTATCTTCAAGTCTTTGACCATAGACCATAATCATTGTTGCCAATACTATGCTGGTGCCACAAAGTGGTATTATTCTATAGACCATTTCCGTTTCTTCTCCCTTAAACTGATGCGGATTGTATTAAAAAATTTTATCGTTTCACTTACCATAAATAAAAAAAATACTAGACTTATTAGATACAACCCCCCAGCGACTATGTAAAATAACATTAACCACCAAGTTTTTTCCATGGAGATATTTCCAAATCTTATTAAAATTCATTAATTTGAGGAATTCCAAAATGTTGTTCACTTACCTAAGAAGCTGACAATGGCGCTGTATTACTGCTTTAAGTATGTTCATAATTTCTTCATGATCTTCACAATTTAGTTTTTCATGAGTCTCGTTTACATCGTTAATCGAATTTAAATAAGCCAACAAAAGCTTTATTTGGTAAGTGATGTGAAAACTTCCATATATGAGTTGATATATGGAAGCCAGACATATAAAAGTCAAAAACGAGCACGATAAACTAACAATAACCATCGATACACTTTGTAAAACCGGTGGAACAAAGTTGTTTAGTAAGACAAATATAATAAACATGTTTTCGTCATTTTTAAGTAAAATCAATCCACTGCCAACTCCCAAAATCATGTTAAATATTATAACAATTGTGACTATCTTAGCTTCTTTTTTCATATCTTTTGTTAATTTATGGTGAGGGTCAGTAGGCATCCATATTTTAGTCATTTTTAAAGTATCCAATGTAAATGTGTCAATAAATAAGATTCCAACACATCCAAGAGTTCCCTAACATGAAAGACTTTCTAATAGTCCAGGTAAAATAAACACACAGATTAGTTGTGTAGACGTTCATTTTATTGTTCCAAACAAAATGTCAAAAATTCCTATCTATAGGTGAGCTGCTAAAAAAGTTACGCAGTGGTAAATGTCAAAGAAATCAAATATTTGCAAATATCTTGTCACTAATGATTCCAATAGCAAAAATACTTATTATGAAAATTACCACTACTTATTTTCTTCAAGAACTTCTTCTAGTTTTTGAAAGTCCTCAGAAAACAAGATGGATTTTATGTATACCTTTGTTGAAATTGTACAATTTAGACTCCATTTACCTAAGATTCAGATAAAATGAACCGCGGCAATTACCACATACTGTTGAAAAATAACTTTTCTACGCCAAATTAAAACTATAACTCTTACCACCATTAAAATAATTACTTTTCACTAGTTTATTTGAAATAAATAACGAAACAGTTTTAACCCTGTAACTGTTGTAAACGTATAATATGTACGTTTTGCCATTTTTCTCAGAAAATGCAAATGATAAGAATTTGAAATTTTGAGGACAAAAGTAAACGATTAAGACAAATCGAATTAGATCCACATTTCTTTCTAAACTTCATTTTAGTCTTCATGTCATATTTAAAATTGGTGATGCACAACATTTTTAACCATTTTGTCACTGTAAAAGCTGCGAAGTTGACTCCTAGAAGTACTCAAACCTTTCAAATCATTCTTTTGCTTTTGCTGCAACAATGTTACAGTATAACGAGGACAGTAAACGTAAATTGAAATAAAATATTAAATTCTCATGAGTTTGTGAATTCTAAGAGCAGTTCTAAGGTCTTTAAAATACTCTGTTATACATTAAGAATTTTACCATCAGTCCACGTTTTCGTACACGTGAAACACCCGTATGTCATTTTGTGTACAAAGAATTGCTCAAATATTTCAAATTATCGTTCTAGATAACTAAATCACTATGTAATTACACTATAGACGGCAGATCTTAATTAAGTGTCAAACTTACCTCTAAAGACGGTGATGGAGACTAAAATGTAACACTTTGGAAATCATAACTGTGCGTTCACTTATTTCAGATAAACAACTCAATTTTATATTTTAAAATGGTAGTTTAAACTATATGTATTTTTATTTAAACACATTGGATAGTTAAGTTGAACCCTATGTGGTAATTGCCGTGATTCATCTAGCTCAAATCCAATGAAATAACGCTTAAGTGTGAGATGTCAACGTAGATATACAATTATCCATTTTATTTCTTTCAGGATCTTCTGAAACTATTTATCAAGTTCTTGGAGAAAATATACACAAAGGAATTCAATCTGAAGAAGATTAATTTCATACGATGTTAGAAACTCTGATAGATTAGACTTTTTTGATGTATTCTGTTATAGAAAAACGCTCTATTTTGAAGATGCTGTGAAAAAGAGACAATTTCTTGAAAATTTCAAAAATCAGTATATCTTAAAAACGATTAGTCTTATAAAGTATTTTTTGTTGCAAATTTGATAAGGTACAATTTTTATAATAGGTGCTTTTGCCGATGGAATCTTCCGTGACGAGATATTTGCAAAGAATTTTCTTTGACATTTGCCATCGCGTAACTTTTTTACCAGCACACCTATAGATGGGGACTTTTGACATTTTGTTTGGAACAATAAAATGAACGTCCACACATAAAAACAGCCTTATGCGAATGATTCCAAAATTCATGTTTATTTTGCCTGGACTATAAGATACGATAAACTATAAACAACTGCATCAAGAAGCTTTAGAATATGAACTGCATTCTAAAGACCTCTTGACTGAATAAAGATTCAATGGTCACAAACTAGAAAAAAAACTTACGAATTGAAGGAGAAAGAACGTCGGAGCGTATTTAACAAAATAGTGAATCTCAAACTCCTCCAAAAACAAGCACATTTGAATAAAGGAAATTACTAAGCACGCCTGCATGGTCATCACTACGTTAAATTTAACAATTCTGAATTGAAATATGTCGAAAATCAAAAACCTCACGAACCATAACAGGTCTCCTAAAAAACCTCGTTTAAATTTGTAATCACTTCTTGTTGTCAATTACGTTTTGGATAATCGGAAATTTCAACAAAAAAATGTTTGTTGAAAAGAATATTAGGACTGGTCATTTCAACTAAATATTATAAACTAAATGATCTCTACAATGAAGATACGGTATTTATAGTCTTTGCCATAAAATCTATTGTGTCCTTAATTTGAGTAGACATTACGTACAATCGATTAAGCAGCGTGAGGAGTTATTACAGAAAATAAATGAATACAAGGTAAGTCGTCTAATAACGAGACCCTAACGACTTCGAAACACAACACAAAATATTTCTTCCACTTGTTATTAGAAATATTTCTAAAAAAAATTAAGGATCTACGTAGGTGAGCATCCACTTTGTACATTTCATGAATTTTTATTATTTAGAGCTCATTTTGCATGCCTGTGACTGTTCGAGTCCTAGTCATTCTTTCCTTTAGTTAGGTTATTATTATCGTGTCCTCTAAACACCTAAAATTTTACTCTAAATGGAGCTACCTGGTTATCGACGTGCAGAAGGACTGGCGACTGCAACAGCATTTATTGAGTATTCACTGAACATGAAAATCCTATCCACAATAACAAAAATACTTGCAACAATTTGCTTTGTTTATTTGACAGATTTATGGGTAATGTAAATTTTATCCACTATGTTTGCAAGTTTTGTAGAAATAAAATTCTATGAAATGTGTATTTTGTGTTGCAGTATCAATTCGTGACTCATTTTGTGTTACAATGTAATGAGGTCTTATTTCCTGTAAATGAAAAACAATCTTCTTCAGGAGGCACTTCACTTTTTGCCTTTTTTATAATTTTCTTCTACCTATACTGCATGCACGATCTTTTTAGACCAGAGTAGACCATGTTTTTTGCTCTTTTTGTTGGCTACCATGACTGACATACGTAGTTTTTTACTGTCACATCTGACATGTATCTGACATCTTCTGATACCAGAAAAATTGTGTGTTTCGTTTTTAATCATGAAAGTTACAGTTTAAAGGCATTATCGTCAAACTATAGCAAAAAAGGCCTAAAGTGATTTCGTTTACGAACAAAATTTGCCTTTAAGAAGTGCTGTTGTTGAATTTTGGTTAAAAATTCAATAAAATTATCATGTTCGATTCAAACTGGCCATAGGCAAGATTTTAAACACCATTTATAACCAAAAAAAGGTGACAACTCCAATCGACAGAACGAATGTGAATAATTTTCAGGAAACTTTAGCTCACAAAGGTTGACTGCCAACTATAAGTCACTAGATTTCCATAGCTTTCTGCGGTCTAAAAAAATCGTGTATATTGTCTCATTTTGATCGTTAATATCAGTCCAACAGTGGAGTTTTAAAAGCTTCAAAGGTGAAAGAAAAACGATTTTTATTATTTATTTACAATTTTAACATTCTCTATAATAACGGCATCTTCTTGTACCAAATTACACAAATTCAGATTAAAATAGTCAGGGTCCGGCAACACTTGTGTCCAAAATCGTTTTAAATTTTTAAGAAAAAATTTTGAAAATTTTGCATACGCTCATAGTTGACTATGCTAGAAGCTGACGCAAAATTTTGTTTTTTATGTATGGTATAGTACGGTATGATTTCTATATTAATATAGAAATTTTCCTTGAAATTATTTGCATCTTGCTAACCCATCATGAAATTAATAAGCGGAAATTTTTTCAGCCAATCAGAAAAAAAGATGTGTATGTTGTCATGGATATTTCTGTTACACAACTTGGTTTTTTGTTTAAAATTTAAAATTTTATTAAAAAGCATAAAAATGTGTGTCTCGTTGCGATTTTCTTACCTAATACGAATGCGTGCATTGATTAATATCCTGAAATTTTATTCTTATGCATCTCAGAAACGTATTAAATAGCCCAAGTGGGTTCAGAATTGTTGCCTCCATAAGCCCTTTCTCTCTGGGGCGCGAGTTCTGGCACACTCTGTATGGTCAAATGCGATAATAAAAGTTCACTTGAAAAATAAAGCTGACTAAACAGTCGGATTGGATTCGTCGATTAATCCGCTTTTATATAATTCTAAGATGTTAATTTCATCAGCTCCTCCAATCCGATATAAACTTGGTAAGTGTTCAGCCAATACAAATATCGAAAATAATGTCACGTGATCGAATAAACCTATTGCAAAGCAGGTCCAAAAATTTGAAATTTGTTGGTCTTCCTGCGTGTTACAACGTGTAAAAAATGCTATACGTCATTTTTCCCGCAGAGAATTTACCGATTTACAAAAGAGCAAGTTTAAGAAATTTGCAGTATTTGAAAAAGATAAATTAGATACCTGCAGACTCCACAAGCAACTGGCAGTGCTGGAGTTAAATAAATGAGCATTGTGCTGAACAACCAATCACAGAGCCGCATTTGAAACTTGGCGACTACAAAATTGCTGCAGGAAAAATAGCCTTTAGTGCGTGTAAACTATTTTCATAATATTGTCAATTTTTCATTTGTATGAGCACTGAAACGACCGAGTACACTTTCTGACTGATCTATAAAAAGAAATGATTTGCTTAATATGTCAATTAAAAACAAGTGTCACCTGAATTCCAAACTTGTGATTAATAGAGACGTTTTCCGTCAATTTAACTTTGAGTTTCTGCATAAATGCTAATAGTACATTCAGGTATATTTTCTTGTTCTCCGCATTCCACATGTACCAGTTTAAGTTGCATAAAGTATTATAAATATCGTCATCCTAAGTGAATGAATATTGATTACATAAAGAATGTAAAATTTAAATCACTCACGGTGTCTTCAACTTTTTGACCATAGAGCATAATCATTGCTCCCAGTACTATGCTGGTACAACAAAGTGGGACGACTCTATAAACCATTTCCACTTCTTCTTCTTTAAACTAATGCGCACTGTATTAAAATTTCTTATCGTTTAACTTACCATAAATAAAAAAAATATTAGACTTATGAGATACAGGCCTCCAGAGACTATGTTAAATATCATTAACCACTGACCTTTTTGTAAGGAGATATTACCGAGCCTTATTAAATTTATAAATATAAGAAATTCCAAAATATTGCACACTTACCTAAGAAGCTGACAATGACGTTGTATTACTGTTTTAAGTATGTTCGTAATTTCTTTATGGTCTTCACAATTTAGTTCTTCATGAGTCTCATTTATATCGTTAATCGAATTTAAGTAAGCCAATAAAAACTTTATTTGGTATGTCATGTGAAAACTTAGATATACCATTTGATATATATTAGCCACACATATAACTGTCAAAAAAGAACACGATAAACCAACAATAACCATCGATAAACTTTGTAAGGACGGTGGAACAAAGTTCTTCAGTAAGACAAATATGATAAACATATTTTCGTCATTTTTAAGTAAAATCAATCCACTGCCAACTCCCAAAATCAAGTTAAATATTATAACAACTGTGACTAACTTGGCTTCTTTTTTCATATCTTTTGTTAATTTATGGTACGGGTCAGTAGGCATCCATATTGTAGTCATTTTTAAAGCATCCAATGTAAATGTGTCGACAAATAAGATTCCAGCACATCCAAGAATTCCCTAGTAAAGAGAAACAATTTTAAACCGCATCAAAAGGCTTTAGAATTTGAAGTGCAGAGGTTCCAATACATGTAAAGCCCTACAAACAGATGGCGCTAAAAAAACTTACAAACTGAAGGAGAAAGAAAGTCGGAGCGTATTTAACAAAATAGTGGATCTTAAACTTCTCCAAAAACAACCACATTTGAATAAAGAACGTTACTAAGCCCGCTTGCATACTCAACACCACTTCAAATTTAACAAGTCTGAATTGAAATATGTCTAAAATAAAAAATCTCGCAAGCCATAATGGGTCTCCTAAAAACTCTCGTTAAGAGTTGTGTTCACTTTTTGTTGTTAATTACGCTTTGGATAATCGGCAATTTCAACAGAAAAATGTCTGTTGAAAAAAGAATTATGGCTAGTCATTTCAACTAAATGTTATAAAAAGAATGATATCTACAGTAAAGAAACGGTACATTTATATCATCGGTGTTCTTAATTATTGATTGGGAAATTTCCCATAAAATAAATTATTCTCTTAATTTTAGTAGACATTACGGTAAAATTGCGCTGGTAGTTATTACATTAGGTAAATTATTACAACAAATTATCTTATTGCCTGTAAATAAAAGACTATCTTTTTATTTTATTTTTTCCACTCCGGGTTATAAGTTAAGTTGCATTGTTTCCTCAACAACAAGTATGGGAGAGCAAAAGCATAACTGCTCAAAAATTAAATGTAAAAAAAAATCATAATTTTTTCCAATTTCTGCCATGTCATTATTTAAGTTATTCTAACTGTGATCGAAAAACAAACTCCTTGCATAATTTTGGCTTTGTTAGTAAACAGAAATATTCATTCATTAAACATAAAAGCTACTAAGTTGGCGAGAGTGAAAACTATATGAACAGATGACGTTTCTAATGTGCCAAATAAAGTGTACAATTTAAGGTTGAACTATCCATATTTGAAGATAGGGCGTTTCAATGTAAAAGTTCGTACAAAATTGCACGAAAACGAAAAGAGCTATTTAGATGCGTTTTTTTGTGTTTGAAAGAGCACAAAAAGTTGTTATTAAAATTACAATTTTTTCCCAAACACCAAATTTTTACAAAAAATGCTGACGCGCGTTTCGATAGCAATGCTGAGTGAGTTTCATCATCAGAGCGATGATTAAACTGATTAAACTGAGTTTAATCATCGCTCTGATGATGATAGCATTGCTATCGAAACGCGTGTCAGCATTTTTTGTAAAAATTTGGTATTTGGGAAAAAATTGTAATTTTAATAATTTGTCAACACCAAGAATTGATCCAATAAATTCTCTTTGGACAAAAAGTTGTAGTGACGTTACCCTATGAGATTTATATCTTGGTTTTATAAATATTTTTTTCTATTTCGCGTTCATAATGAAGATATTTCGATACGCGTTTGAGCGTATTTCGGTTTCGTAATGGACCAATCTCGTGCCAATATATCGGAACTTATATTTTTCTTAGGTTTGCAGCAGACAAACCGCCAACCTGCCGTCAACGTTGACAATTTAGATTTTGGTTTTGATAAACCATGATAAATCGATCAATACACTATTATTTCTTGTTGTACTTGGCTTAATAATTCATCGGAGAAAAACTCTTTGGATGCAAGAGAACCATCATGATCATGATCAACATATTTGCTCTCTTGGGTCCCTTCAGAGAGTTGAAACTAATATTACTAGAGGATGAAAAGATGGTAGAGGGGGGTTACAAAACTGTTTATGGAAGGGCGCCATATTGGAAATAGCCAAATGCTGTGTTTTGGGCGTAGTGTAAATGGGGGTTGCCTACTAATAAGGGGGTGCATACAAGATAAGTAAATAAAACTGTTGTTTTATGAAAAGAAAGATGTCTATAAATCATTAAATTCATTATTATTTTTTATCAACAATTCAATATTTTGTTTAACTTAAATAAACTTAAAAAAATATTATACTAATTATGACACTGCTCGATAAATTCAAACTAATTTTATCTGCCCTTTTTGAAAGTTGATGTTTTGTGATCTAAACAAAGTACAAAACAAATTTTTTACCTTTTACCTTCGTACAAGCATAATACGTCAATTTGAAAAATAGTTAAAAAATATAGAAAAGAGGTTGTTTTTGCAGGTTAATGTATTAAATTTATTGTAATAAATATTTAAACTACAGTATGTCCCCGGATTGAGTTCACAAGAAGAAAAAAAAACGTTATTTTTCATTTTACAAAAAAATGACAAAGGAATTATATTTTTTGCTTAATTTAAAATAAATAAATAAATCTTTAATTAAAACTTTAATATTATGAAGCTGTGTTCATAAAATTGAAAAAAACAAAAAATAACGAAGAACTTTTTTATTTTTAATTTTGCAAAAATGTCAAAAGAATGAAATTTGTTCTTTAACTCAAACCAATTTCCACTATTTGATTGACCCATTACCTGTTTTAGTACATAGTTCAATTCTAACTCGTAATTCTTTAAGACTGTTTCGAATATTTTCAATTATTGTTAAGGATGCAATTGAATTTTTTTTCCAATTTTTTAATACTTACACATTATTGGATAAATTTTTCTTTAATCTTTAACGCACTATTTGATCTTGTAAATTTAAATCCTGCTATTATTTAAATACGATTACAAAATTTAATAAATAAAAATTATGAAAAAATTAATTTTAAGAGTACAAACTAATAATGTTGAAATTTTAATTGCAGATTTATCTGTTTTGAAATAAGCAAAAATGGTTATTCCTTTGTCATTTTTTTGTAAAATGGAAAATAAACTTTTTTTACCTCTTGTGAACTCAATCCGGGGACATACTGAATATCAAGAAAAACGAAAATTTTAAAGCAATAAAATAAAAGAAATTATTATGCAGATCATAAATCATAAATTATCTGACCGCCAACTTTGATGCAAACTTTTGCGCTCACAAAAATTCGTTCTTTTTACATTAGTTTTGAGTTAATTGGATTTAAGCAGTGTAAAGTATTTCGTTTTGAAAACAAAAAAGTTTAATACTTACAAAGTCATAAGCTACTTGATTTAAAAATTAGTAGCAAAACAAATGAATCACAACAATTATGACGATACACAAGTCATCTTAAATTACGAAAAAAATATTCTTTTTTTGTTTATTGTTTAATTTGTACATGCTGTAGACCAAAACTTTGCATAAAATTTGAACCGCTCTTAATAGAAAGAATAAAAGTGATATCAAATTGATTTAATTTATTATTACTGGTGTTTAAATAAATCAATTTTGGTTAATTTTTGTCTAAAACTTTCCCCAGACAATTTAAAATTAAACTGTCAATTGATGTAGTTGAGCCGTATCTTTAAAAACATGGAAATAAATTGTTTAATCAGTACATTGAATCAAATTTGGTTGCATACATTTCAAGAAAGACTATTTCCAACATGGCCCCCTTGTTAAAACATCCCCACCACCACCTTTTCATCCTCTAGTAATATTAGTCTCAACTCTCTGGCTCCCTTGCGCTCCGGTAACCTCAAAACGTCACACCTGTCAAACTGACTGAAATTGGATTTGACTACTTCGAATTTTTTTCCCGAACATTTTGCAAATGCCAACTACCCTAAAATTCCCTAGATTTCCAAATCAAGTTTTTTTGTTTAAAATAAGGCGAAATAGAAAAAATAGCGTATGATACTTGTTCATAATGCATTTTGCCGCACTTACTACTTTATGTGCAAACGTGCATGCGGCAAAATGTTCATTATGAAACGCGTTTCATAATATACTATTTTTCGATTTTAGAAAGTTATATTTTTCTTTATTAAAATTTGACTTAGTAACAACGTTACACTTTTTGAAAACAAATCGATTGGCGCAAGAAAAAAGTCAATTTATTAGTTAGGGCGGCTGTAGTTTTGGTTAAACTTTTGAAATTTTAGCGATTTCGGAATGATGTCTGTCTTTTTCTTTCGCCTCAGGCAAAGACGACCCTCAGTGTAAAACCAATAAACTCAATAAAGGTTATTTCTACGTAATTATTTTCATTTGTGTGGCGATTTGTTGATTTACAACATAGTTATGGTCAACTAACTTTTAACTAACTTTATTAATGAATGCAGTTCAATTTCCGGGCGAAGGCGGGTGCATTACAGCAATTCCATATGTCACGAATGTGACAAAATGACAACATTTTTTTAATTTATTTACGACTAAGAGCTTTTTCAAGCAGAAGTACACTGTTATCAGGTAGATTAAAGTGCTGCAAATTATCTAAATAAAATTTGTTAAGTTACGATTGCAGATCATAGAGCAGCAAATTAATTTGTGGTGTCACGGGTGTGACGCGTACAAATTAAATTTATTGTTTTTAATAACATTTTTCTATATTTCTGCGAATCACAAAAGTCAGATTCCTTCTCTTTTAGTACACAAATATATGAACTATAGGCACACATTTTAAGCCTCTTTGCAATTAGAATAACCAATTCAATTGTGCACTGTATTTTTTAGAAAACTGTAAAGGGCGTGACAAAGCAAAACTTGTTAAATAAACGTTGCTAAAAAATGAAAATAATGTTGCAGAAAGACTAATTTTATTAATGCTTGTAACATTTTAAACAAAGTAAGTTATAAGCCCCCAGTTTCGGTTTCACAAATTGGTCGAGTGTACTTATATCCGCTAGACATACCTACATCCACCGTAAACTTACTTCTTTACTCGTATTTGGACAAAATATGAGATATTGTTGGATATTTGGTATTGATTGCTTGAATATTTTTACTTAGTTGATTCAGATATTTTTACTTTGAACCATCCAGAGTTTCTTTAACATGTAAGCATTTTAATAGGAGTTGTTAAAACCAACTGTGTGTACATGTTTAAGCCTTAAATGATCAAATTTGGAAAGTCCGATCTAACAATTGTCACACCGGTGACATTTATTTTCAGTATTTCTCGAATATATTTTTTAACTTTAATTAGTGCAAAAACTGCATTATCAATTTGTTACTTTGTATACAAATTATCAATTTTTAACTCTACAGATTTCAACCAGTTTTGCCAACTTTTGGATGTGTTAAGTAAATAGTTCAAACTGATTTGTCCACTAATTTTAAATTCATATTTTGAGTGAAAAAAAAATAAGTGAAGTTAAGCGAAAAAATTAATTAAAATAGATGAACGAAAGTCTAGGTTAAAGAAGGTGATTATTTAAAATATCAAGAAGCAAACAATTCAACCATTCATGGTTTTGGTTAATTTAAAATTGATATATTCGATTTTTAACAAAATTATGTTTCTGCAAGATGTTTTAGTTTTCAATGTGTTAGGTTCAGTTCGTGTGAAACTGCTGATTATCAAATTAAAAATCAAGAAAATCATCGCCACTCTTGACTCCAAATTTGATAACAAAAGTGGTCAGTTTTCGACCCGTCGGCGTGGATAGAAAACTATAATTCTACCATTTTGGGTATTAAAAGGATTTAATTTTGAGGAAAAAAAGATACAATTTTTAAATGACTTGCGGAAAACACCGGAAAAAGTTTTAAATATTTCATTGGCCACAACGGATCAAAGAAACAGTGTTTTGTGGCACTGTAAACGAGAACAAAGACTGACGGCTAGTAATTTTGGTAGAATTTATGAACTACGACCAAGTACAAGTAGAGCAAAGGTGGCAGCAGGAATAATAGAAATCAAAATTTCGCGTAACAAATACACGTTTTGCGGCATTGAAAACGAACCCAAAGCTTTGGCTTGCGCGTATGAGTTATTAGAAGAAAAGGAAAAAGGATGTTGTCCAGAACAACTAAAAAATCTGAACTTGGACATTCACTGTGGAGATTCACCCCCACATGAACCAAAATTTCTCCCGGGTGGACTTTTCATATGTCAGAACAATCCATTTTTGGTAGCCTCACCGATGGGCTGATAGGCGTCAATAGGCTCGAAAATTTGACATTGCAGGAAAGAATTTTTGCAAAAAAATTAAATTTTGTTTGATCACTGGAGCAAACACGATTTCACTAAACAAAAACCATCTGTATTTTTATCAAGTCCAAAGACATTTGCTAGTTACGAGAAGAAGATACTGTTTTTTCATAGTTTGGACTCCAAAGGGGTGTTTATATGATATTATTTTCAAGAATGAAGAATTTTGTGAAAGACTTTTATATGTCATGTATGTTACCCTAAATGGTAAAGAAATGCCGTTAGTGGGCTTTTCACATATTTTTTGTTTTTTCTTTTTGCTTTTATGTTTGAGTAAACATTTCATGTTTTTTTTTGTATATTTTTATTTTTATTTTTGTATTTTTTTGTTTTAGTAGATTTTTTTTTGGTTTTGTAGTGTTTTTTTTGTGTTTTTTTGTTTTTTTTTCATTATATTATTTGTTTTTATAAGTTTTATTACTATTTCAAATTCCTTTTGATCATACACCTGAAACTAATTTTGCTTATTATGTAAGCAAAACTTATTTATAAAAAAACAACATTTGTTTTAAAAAATGTGTCCCTTTTTTGTTTGTGAAATATTTGTGCAAAGAACTTTCAAACTAATGCTGCATTTCTTCTCCGTTAGATTTATGGTTTATTTACTATTTTATGATCTGACCCTCGATTTGACCATACCCCAAACTTTACCCACTCAGAAGTGAGACGAGTGAGACCGATGCATAGTTGCTTCGAGACTGAGATTTACCGTTAGGATTTTAGCAGTTCAACCAAATTGTCAGTCAAATTTTACTTTGTGCGTGAAACAAGTGAGCGATTAATAATTTCTACATTCAGACATTTAGAGGCATTGACTGGTTACTGAAAACTTCCCTTAGGTAACCTAAAATTATATAAATAGATCTGACTTTAAGAACAAACTTCAATGCACATCCTAAAAAGATTTCGATTAATGCAGATCGCCAAGTTCACTGGGATTTACCAAAAAATTAAGGCAATTTGATTTGTATGTGAATAAGTTGTGAATAAGATTACAGTGTTTATTATTTTTTTTACATTTTTAACATTTTGATTAATGATTGCATTTTCTTAATTAGTTGATATTTTTTCAAACAAAGACTCTCTGGTGACTTAAAGAGTAAAGAGATTAAAAAAATAAAACCTAACAAATTTAAGTGGTTAACATTGACAAAAAGCCGTTAAAAGCAAAGCACCAAGTTACACAAGTTGACCCGGCGCCTCCACCATTATTGAGATATCTTCTCAAATCCAATATCCCAATATGGGAGCTATTCGGGTGTCAACAGATGGTGCAACTAAACTAGAAAATGGCGGTTTTAACGCTGAACAACAGTATCTAACAAGCAACAAAAATTTGCATTTTTCTTTATTTAAAATGCCATACGATGCAGATAATTGTCTTAAATAAACAAGCATTCTTCGGACATTTAATAGAAGGCTGCTGTGGACTTATTGGCGGTTCAGATCAACATTTCTTGGCGATTTCATTCTGTAATTCAGCTCTGGTTTTAAAAGAAAGTTACATATTTATAAGTCAGGGAAATGATGCACCTGTGGCTATTGAATAATTTCCAACAATTTTTTTGCAAGTAAAACCCATAAACTAACATCAACGCAGCTGTATTTGGCTTTTTTCAATTTTATATTTTTAGTGCGTGCGTTTCTGCCAATTATTAGTATCTCATGATACAAATTGTTACTACAAGGCTTCTTCTAACATTTAACAGCGTCAGTGAGCCTGATTCGTTAAATTATGTTAACATTTCTTGCCCATTTACTCTTGAACAATATGAGACATTTGACCATTGAAATATTAAACAAAACGACAAATCACTTTAGTCCTAAACAGGGAAAAAGTCTAGACACAAAGTAGAAGTATTTTAAACTGTTAATTTGCAAAATTCAACAACGAAAACGGTTCAAAAACACTTTTCAAAGACAGGCCGTTTTTGTTGTTCACCGTTTCGGCGTTTTAGACAAACGACAATAGATGTCGCACCCTTCGCCAATTTTCCCAATAAACTTAAAAAGTGTTTGACCAATACAAATATTAAAAGTCATGTCAGGTGATCGAATAACTTACTACTAAGCAGGTTCAAAAGTTTGAAATTTGTTGGTATCCCTGCGTGTTACAACATATATAACCAGAGCTCATTACTATCGGTCCACTAATGGGCCCGTTTAGCATATTTCAAATTAATAGAAAAAACTGTATGTTTCAATAGCAAAAGATGATCTAAAGACCTCCTGAAATTTTGAAAACCATTCATCAATTAGATCCGGAGTTATACGACTGTGAATTTTGAAAGTTCTGAATATGTCGTGTGACGTCACACCACGGTTAATAGGGAGAATGCAAAAAATGTAACCTATATGTTTTTGTACCAAATTTTGTAGAATATTGTTCAAATAACGCAGTGGTGCAAAAATTTTTGAAAAGTACATGACGGTTTTGCCAAAATTGGCTAAAAAAATTTAAATATTCAGGCGGGAGCTGAAACACTTTTTCATTGGTTTGACGTCACATCTCAGCTACGCGCTCCGCCTACTGATGGAATTCCGTATGCAGAACATTTGTTTAACACCAGCGTTGCAATTTATGGTTGTTTTTGCAAAAGAATTTATACACAATGGAAACGGGATTTCAAAAAGCCGACACACAAAATTTGAGACACGTAGATGTGCAAATGATATGGGATTTTTTATCAAGAAATCCTAACTTTGCGGTGAAAGTGTCGCGGTAACTACATCTTTCTTTAACTTGATATGTCAGTTTACAATGAATGGTTGGATTTTTATTATCCAAGAGAAATACAATTATAATTATTATGTTGATGTTTCTTATTCAACCGGTATACTTTCAAACGTTTATTCACATTTTTGCTTTGCATCATTCTCGGTCGGCGGGCGCATTTATCGCATTTACCACATTTAACGATAATTTCTACGAATACACAATCAGATTTATTATTTCTTTCTCTCTCTTTAACATCTTTGTAGAAAAAATATGGTTTTTACATTTTGATCTATTCTGATTTGATTGAATTTTATTTATGTACCTACGATATAATAACCATCTATTATTTTCTATATTCGGAAATAATTATTATGAAGAATACGCTCTCCGTATTCGCAAGAAAATTTATAATTTAATAATTTGGTAGAAATTAAATAGGTGGTTTACTGAATTGGATTTTTTATAATCAGACCAAATTAATAACAATAACTGATCCAAAGCTTTTGTTGTTTTTTTAATTTTTAATTTCTATACAATTTACTATACAGTATGTTCCCGGGTTGAGTTCACAAGAGAGAAAAAAAAAGTTATTTTCCATTTGACAAAAAAATGACAATGGAATAACATTTTTGCTTAATTCAAAACAGATAAATCTGCAATTAAAATTTCAAAATTATTACTTTGTACTCTTAAAATCAATTTTTTCATATTTTTATTTATTCAATTTTCTAATCGTAAGTACTTAATAGTAGGCTGTGAATTCAAAATATCAAATAGTGCATTAAAGATTAAACGAAAATTTACTCAATAATGGGTAAGTATTTAAAACTCGGATAATAAATGCAGTTGCATCCGATAAAATTCGAAACAGTCGAATTACGAGTTAGAATTATTGAACTATATGCTGAAAGAGGTGTGGGTTAATCAAATATTGGTTTATATTGGTTTAAAATAAATTTTATTCTTTTGGCATTTGTTGCATAATTAAAAATAAAAAAGTTCTTTGTTAGTTTTTGGTTTTTACGATTTTAGAAACACATTCTGATAAGTTTTAATTTAAGCAAAAACTATTTATTCCGTGATTTATGCGTAAAATTAAAAATAAAGTTTTTTTCCTTTTGCAAATTCAATCCGGGGACATACTAGATAGACTACTCTATAGAATAAAAGTCGCAACTAAATTGGTAAATTTCTTCGAATAGTTTTTTCGTTAGACCAAAGGATTTTTTTATTAAAACACCCAACACTTCAAGTCTTTGAGAAAAGGTACAATTGGCAGTTGTTTCGGATATAACAAAAGTCTTCAGTTTAAGCAAAAAATGCATTGTTTTTAAGTTTGTATAAAGCACTTTAATAAATAAAGTCAGGGTATGTAGCATGTGGACTAGAGATAAAGTCAATCAAAAAATGTAATACCTGCATGTATCATGGGTAATAACATAATTAATTTCAATAAATTTAAAATATTACACTTTATAGAAACATCAGACATCGAACATCTCGCGGCCGAAAAGCATTTTTTTTCTTCTTATTGTCTTAAGGAACTGTTATAAATATTTTTTCGGGTGCATTAATACTAGCACTTTTACATTCTGGCACAAAACACCTCTGTTTTGACCCCATTTTCAATTATAAAGACGGCAATCGTATTAGAGTAATACAAACGCACGGCTCTGCTAAGAGCGAAGCTGAGATGTGACGTCACAAAGCTAGCCTCGCTGATAGGTATGTTTTCCAATCTCGCTCGAATCGGACTTTTAAAAACGCTTAAAAAATTATAAACAATTTTTTTGCAATTTTTCTATTAGCAACATCATATTATACGACATGAAAACTATCGATTTTCATCAAAATTCAAAAATGTGCATTCTCCCCATTCAGCGCGGACAGTGGGCAATTCGCATGGTTCTGGGTGAACAAAAATCATAGCACCTAAACGGCTTAAGATAATTGGTTGAAATTTTTAGAGTTAATGTTTTTTAACTTGCTTTATTTAATTATGCAAAAAAATATTTTTATCTTAAAGCATAAGAACAAAAATAAATAAAAATACAAATACAATTTTTGGAGTTTCTTAATTTGTTATCAAAAATTCTCAAAAAAACATTAAAAAATAGTTAATCTGTATACAGAATGGTCCAACGTCATTTTCTCAAAAACTACAAATGATCGAAATTTGAAATTTTGTGTATAAAAATAAACCTAATCGAGTGAAAGTATCCATATTTTGGGGATACACGCACAATGAGGCGACGGAGGAAAAAAACTCTTTTTCTGAAAGTGACATTTTTGATAGGATGCTCAATGCATTTAACACTTTATGAGTTATGAGTTATAAAATTGGTATAATAAATAACGATTTTTGGATTTTCTATGTCTAAAGTTGAGAAACCGTAAATCTGTCACTCAATTTTGTCACTATAAATCCTCATTCTTTCATGATTAACGTACTTTTTTTGACCTACAAAAAAGCTCCGGTTTCCTTCGTTTTTGGACTAATCAATTCCTGTTCTAAATAATACTATGTACAAATCGTCGAATCTAAGATGAAGATTATGAGAAAAACAATATCAGAGGAGCAAAGTTTGGAGCCTGCAAATCCATTTCTTCAACTTTCATAAATTCGGCAGCGTGCTGATATTACATTATCAGTTATCACTTTTTATACAAGCTCGTTTGATCCAAATAAAAATATTGGATGCCCGATATTTCCCAGCTACAAGAAAATTATTTTGCCGAAAAAAAAGTGCTATTTTTGTAGTTGCACTATCACGGATACTTGGGCAAGTTCGAAACAAAAATGATAGAGTATTATGTAATGTATGTACTTATTTAACGACTTCACCTGCGCCGTTAAGAATGACTAAAGTTTTTTCAATTGTGACCAGACTACGTCTTTTTTCAAAAGCTTTTCGAAGCTTGGACCTAGTGTTGCAGATCTGCATTTTTGACAGGCAAAATATTATGTGGTAAAACACCGGGTATCATTATGATTTTACCACTTTTCGTCTTTAAGAACCAATATCTTCTTCTATTAAAAAAATGTTACAACAGTCTACTGCCATTATTTGAAACAAAATCACTTTGCTGCATAGCAAGTTATTCTTGTTTTTTCATTAAAAAAAGGTGCTGTTACCGATGTGTTTCTAGTTACATTGGGAAACTACGTATCTTTTGTATAGCATTTTTAAAATTCATATTATAATGCAAAATCCTTTAGGCTCTCAGATATTTAAAACAACAGTAATTTGGAGTCAGTAATGCTGAAATGTCTCAAATCTGGCAACAGTATGGAGTGCGCCGAGAGTACCGTGGAATGACGTCACGACTAGCCACGCCCCGTTTCCCAAATCTACACTTTTGGGATATTTTTTTTAAGGGTGAAAGAATTGCCGAAAAAATTTAATTTTTTGGGAATCGGTTATTTACGCAAAGCACATTCAAATTATGAATTAAAAAAAAAACGCTGAACGGGCCCATTTTAAAAGTTAAGTTGGTAGCAGCCCCTAGCAATTTTTATCGGTAACAATTAGCACTAAGAGAGTTTGACCTTGACGCAACTCTGACATGCGTAGAAGCTAATCATCTTGCACAACATTGCCAAAACTTGTTAAATCTCTATTAAAATCATTTTTTGCAACAAATTTTCAATTAGGTATTGATTAGTACACTCAACTTTGACAACGTGTTAAACCTCAAAAATTGCTACATTCAATTTTCCCCCTAAAGATTTGAAAGCCTGATTTACAGCTAAAATTTTCGAAAATTTACACAGGAGAGTGGACTGATAGTAATGAGCTGGACTTTAAAAAATTCTAGAAGGGCGTGTCCTTTATGACGAATAAGTGTAGACTATTTCATAATATTGTTAAATTTTCATTTGTATGAGCACTGAAACAACCGAGTAAACTTTCTGACTGATCTATAAAAAGAAATGATTTGCTTATATGTCAACAAATTACAAGTGTCACCTGAATTCCCAACTTGTGATTAATAGAGACGTTTTCCGTTATTTTAATTTTAAGATCCTGCATAAATGCTAGTAGTAAAATCAAGTATATTTTCTTGTTCTTCGCGTTCCACATGTACCAGTTTAAGTTGCATAAAGTATTATAAATGTCGTCATCCTAAGTCAATCAATATTGATCACATAAAGAATGCGAAATTTAAATGACTTACGGTGTCTTCAATTTTTTGACCATAGACCATAATCATTGTTGCCAATACTATACTGGTGCCACAAAGTGGAATGACTCTATAAACCATTTCCGTTTCTTCTCCTTTAAACTGAAGCGGATTGTATGAAAATTTCCTATTGTTTCACTTACCATAAATAAAAAAAATACAAGACTTATGAGATACAGGCCTCCAGCGATTATGTAAAATAACATTAACCACCAACCTTTTTCCATGGAGATATTTCCGTACCTTAATATTTTTCATTAGTTTGAAAAATTCCAAAATGTTCACTCACCTAAGAATCTGACAGTGGCGTTGTATCACTGCTTTAAGTATGTTCATTATTTCTTCATGGTCTTCACAACTTAGTTCTTCACGAGTCTCGTTTACATCGTTAATCGAATTTAAATAAGCCAATAAAAACTTTATTTGGTAAGTGATGTGAAAACATCCATATATCAGTTGATATATGGAAGCCAGACATATAAAAGTCAAAAACGAACACGATAAACTAACAATAATCATCAATACACTTTGGAAAACCGGTGGAACAAAGTTGTTTAGTAAGGCAAATATGATAAACATGTCTTCGTCATTTTTAACTAAAATCAATCCACTGACAACTCCCAAAATTATGTTAAATATTATAACAATTGTGACTATTTTGGCCTCTTTTTTCATATCTTTTGTTAATTTATGACGGGGATCAGTAGGCATCCATATTTTAGTCATTTTTAATGTATCCAATGTAAATGTGTCGGTAAATAAGATTCCACCACATCCAAGAGTTGCCTAGTAAAAACAGAAAATTAAAACCGCATCGAAAGGCTTTATAATTTGTACTACAGAGTTTCCAGTAATGTCACAAACAGACGACACAATAAAAAACTTACAAACTGAAGAAGAACGAATGTCGGAGCGTATTTAACAAAATAGTGGATCTCAAACTTCTCCAAAAACAAGCACGTTTGAATAAAGGAAATTACTAAGCACGCCTGCATGGTCATCACTACGTTAAATTTAACAATTCTGAATTGAAATACGTCTGAAGTTAAAAACCCCACGAACCATAACGGGTCTTCTAAAAAGTCTCGTTTAGATTTGTATTCACTTCTTGTTGTTAATTACGTTTTGGATAATCGGCAATTTCAACAGAAAATTGTCTGTTGATATATATATTAGAACTTGTCATTTCAACCAAATATTTTAAACTAAATGATGTCTCCAATAACAATAAGACAGAAGTACAGCACTTTTAAATCGTCGATACTCTTAATAATTGCCCATAAAATAAATTATCTCCTTCATTTAAGTAGATATTACCGTACAGTTCATTTTAGTAGCGTTAGGAGTTATTATTGAATGTAAATTATCATTATTTCTTGTAAATGTAAAACAATCTTCTCCAGGAAGCACTTTTTCCCCTTTTTAATACCTTTTTCCGCAGTTAACTTAATTTCAGTAAAAAAGTACATTTATTCAATTAATTTACCATGACAACGTTTACTGCTCATATCATGTGAGATTTTTTTTTCAAAGTAGGCCATGAACGTAACACTCAAGCCAGAGCCTACTTAACAAGACCATAGAATAAAGACAAGGCCTACTCAGAATACTCTCAAACTCACAAAATACTTGACAATGTTTAGTTTGAAAATGTACAAGAACATCCTAAACCTGCTTACTTAAATACTTTTATAAACTTAAACCTAAAAACCTAAACAACAGTTATTCAGTATTGCTTGAAGACTCTGAATCTGATGAAGAACTGTCACTGTCTGAGCTGCTGCTACTGCTACTGCTAGAACTAGAAGAACTGCTATGTCCACTCTTGTTGGCCCCATTTTTAGCTTTAGTCGCCGTGTTTAATTTCCTTTGGGCCTCCTTTTCTTCGCACAACTTGATTCGCTTTTTCAATTGTTGGGTTCTTGATGATCTGTGGAGATATTTTCTTTGTCCTGTGCATTCATAGGACCAGTGACCATAATCCAGGCATTTTTGGCAGCGAACTCCTTGAGGGGGAATCACCGGTTTACGCCTAAAAATCAAGAATGCAATTAGGTTTTGTAAAAACATCATTAAAACACTTACTTTGTCCCGAATTTATTATTAGTTTCGTTGTTGATCATGCTGCTAAAATTTTAGGTTAAGTTGAACAAAACAAACGAGAGAGATCACAAGTGGCATTTCAGTGTGATCATTTGAACGAAACACGCAATAAAATAAAAATTAAAAGGTATTTTTGCTTTTATTTTCGTCTATTTTTAACTAGCGAGAAAAACTTGTCTACACTTGTCAATGTCAATTTCACTTTATACAGGAAGATACAAGATTTGGTTCCAAATTTTACCGTCGGCGCTAGTTACTTCCTCAACTTTAGCTTTAAAGGGAGAATAATAAGTAATAAGTAATAATCATAAATTAACAAAAAAATTCTCACACTTTAAAAAGTTTTTGATTAGAAAGACATCAATTGACGGTTAATAAAAGTTAAAAACACTTGTCGATTGTTGGGTAGGTGGCGCCGCCGTGGCAAACGCTCTAAGCTCGCCTTTGACAGACTGGTTCCCCCACCAAGCAGGTTCTGTCAAAAACGTGAAATTAGTGAAACCTAACCACACTTCTGCGAACTAAACAACAAGCAATTCTAGGACAAAAGAAGAACATTCTTTATTAAAAAACCAGTTAGATGTGAACCCGTGGCGCTAAGATGAATGAGAATTTCATTTCCGAGCTGGAATCAGCCGCCTCCATCATAATGGCAAGTGTAAATTTTTCACTTTATTTTGAAATAACTTGAGTTGTAGGCGCCCCCGAATCTCGTCACAAACGAGCAAAGACACAACGCCGAATATATATTTATAAATTTCCGAAAATGCAAATCGCCATTTGCTATATGTCGGCAAATTTTGGACAACTGCCAAGTTCATTATGTCCAATTCGAGGCTGCAGAGACCCTTAAAAGTGCTCTTATTCGAGAATGGTCGTTTTTACTAGATTCAGACAAACTGTCGCTGAGGCAGTACTTGATGCACTATATTACAACAAAGCAAGTTCCTCCTTTTGTTCGCGATCGGATTCTGCAAGTTATTGCGATTATGGTGAAGAGGGCGAGCGTGGACGATGGGGGTAGAGAGCGTGGGAATATTTTACAAGAAGTGGAGAACATCATTCTAAACGCGGAACCAGAAAAGGTTGTTTTTGAGGGTTCGTTTTTTGATTTAATTGCGTTTATTTTAGAAAGTGTTGGGTTTTAACATTATCGCGAATTTAATGCAAGAGTATGCCAGCACTGTGAAATCAACCGACGTGGGGTTGCCGTGGGAAGTCCATTTTAAAGCAAAGAAGCAATTTCAGTCCACTGACTTGAAGAGAATCTTCCAGTTTTGTATACAACTGTTGTCTGAAGTGGTGAAGAACGATCCTCCTTACCCCGACAATGTCGTAGCTTTAACGAGACACATTCTGAAAGTGACCGAGAGTGTGTTGACGTGGGGGTACATCTCGCCTCTATATATCCTTTTAAACTTGCCATTTATTTGTTCGCCTTTAGTGAAATTCTTCCTTAACACGTAGCACTACCTAAACGACTGATTGGGATCTACGAATCTGTCTATGAAGCCGATCAAGCCCCCGCCCTGCGATTGTCGGAAAACTGGTCTGAAATTATCCTCTCCCCTCAGATTCTTCCGCTCATGTTCCAAATCTTTTGGAAGGTGAAAGAGTACGAAGGATTGTCACATCACGCTCTCACGTGTTTGGTCCAACTGGCTTCTCTAAATGGAGAAATCATGTCGACGGACTCGGTCAAATTGGAGTATTTGAAGTCTTATATGGAAAATTTCTCCAAGCTCGTTTCAAGGTTTGTTCTTTCTGCCTCTCATTTTATCCTAATCTGGCTTCTTTCAGTGTCACCATAAAAAACAAAGAATCTTTGGGCATCTCCAACATCGTTAAGAAGTTGATTTTATTCTTCATCAACGACATTCAGAAGTTACCGACGCAGCTGCAAGATTCGTACTTGGACGATTTGACGCGACTAACTTGCTCGTTTTGTAAGGGGGCAGCCCTCGAAGATATGGTAAGAAAAACTCGAACAATTTCGCACTTTCACTGTCTTTTCCCCCAGTCTTCGGACGAGGATAGATATTACAACGACGCCTTCGACAATATGATGGAAGCCTGGACGAGCATCCTCCAAGAGTACGCCGTGAACTCAAACAGCAACATCCAAGAATGCGCCGTTCAAATCTTCAATACGTATCTTCAGTTCCACTTGGCCCCTCCAGACGGCTCTCGTCAAAACCACGACAACGAACCCCAAGAAATCGAAGATAACGAAGACATCGATCGGATTTCCTTCAAAGATCAGTTGCAGACCATCGGCATGTTCGGACGGATCATCCCGTCGCACGCTCTCCCCATCATTTACAAGTAAGTTAAGTTTGATCATCAACCCCCTTAATTCTGTCTTTTCAGATTACTTGAGATGAACACGGAGAAGTTGAAAATGAGTCTCCAAATGATGGAATCGCGGGCTATGAACATTTCAGAGTCAAGTAATTTAGACAATCTCTTTGAAGATATCCACTGGGTGATACTAATTGCCGGGCATATTCTCTGCATGGACAGTGACGGGGAAACCCCGATGATACCTTCAGAGATGATGCAGTACTCGATCGAACAATTACGACAAGGAACGACGACTTTAGAAGCGAGTTTAACGTTGTTAGCATCGGCTCATCAAATTAGCAATGTTCCTCCTGATATCGAGCGATGCGACTATATTATACGAATAGTTTCAGACGTTCTGAAACTGTGCGTTGTGGAAAACTCCGCTGCTGAGGCGAAATTGGGACACTTTATGAGTCCCGAAGTGAGTTCGACAATCATGTGGTTCTTGAAACGATGGTGCCTTTCTTATCTTCTGCCTATTGAAAATTATTATCAAGAGGTGAGTTGAAACAGTTGGAACTCTCTGTGACTGTTGCGTTTCAGGTCAGTCCGGTGCTAGTCGGAGCTGTGGGGAAAGACACTGAAGGTGCCATTTTCGTCGTGAATTTTATTCTAGATAAGATTTATTCAAACATCTGTCATTTTCATTCGGAACCGATCTTGTTAAGAGACACGGTGGACTTGTTGACTGCGTTGGTCTGTATTAAGCAGAAACAGTAAGTTGATTTTAGTCCTTATCAATTGAAAAACTTGAAATTGTAGATCTTTATGCATCGTCAAGAGTAAAAGTCTCTGGAACTTGATCAGCCTCCAGGAGAAACTCGCTCCGGGTGGCCTCCCTCCCAACATCCGACGGGATCTCTTCAAAAGCTTCGTTTTGGCGGGAGTGGCGCTACGCGACGTGCAAGACTTGAATGGGTACTTTGATCAAATTCTAAGCCCCCTCAAAAGTCGCTTCGACAACCTCATCACCCAGGAGGAGATTTTCCGGAGAAACTACCACAAAGAACAGGTTCAGAAAGAAGTCATCGACATCATCGAGAGTTTTATAGGGATCGCGAAAGGTTCCCACATGACCACCGTGCAGATCCTTTTCCAATTTTTAGCGCCAATGTTGGCAGAACTTCCCAATATCCTAACATTTTACAACAACTATCAAGTTATAGTGCAGTTAATTTTAGAACTGTTCGGACAATGCGCGAAAAACATGTTGTGTTACTTGTGCCAACTCGACAGTAAAAAATTGTACGAAAGTACTTTAGCCACCGTGCAAGCTTACGCAAAGTGTAACTGTAACAAATTCAGCGGCGACTCTTTGGCCGAAGAGAACAGTTTTCAAGACTTGGCGCTCATCTTAGATTTACTCACTTTTATTTTATCCAAAGATTGTATAGATTTGTGTCCAAACGACGAAGAAGTCGTCACAGTGACAGCCTCCGATGTCTCTTTGTTTGGTCTCAACTTTATAATGCCTTTAATGACTGCCGATTTACTCAAATATCCCAGTCTGTGCTCGCAGTACTACAGACTGTTGGTTTTGATCAACGACATCTATCCTGAGAAAATCTGTAATTTACCTGAGAACCTCATTCAACAACTCCTGAGATCCATCGAGCTGGGTTTGACTCAGTTCGGTTCGGACGTGTCTCAAGCCTCGCTGGACTTTATCCAAGGCATGTCTTCGTACTTTTTCAGAAACTCCTTGCAGCAATCTCCCATTTGTGTTTTGATGAAGCCGTTTTTGAACCTGCTCTTCGATTTGACTCTCACGCGTCAGATTAATTCGGATCTCATGAGTTCTGCCAGTACTTGTATTTACGCTCTGATGTGTTGTTACGAGGAAGAGTACCGCATGTTGGTGGAGAAACTGATCAAGTCACAGCCTGATCCTCTTATCGCTGATCGATTAGCTGCCGCCTTTCATAATTTAACGTTAAATGTGGCCATGAACGGCGAACGACAACCAAAATTGAAGTTTAGGGATAATTTCGACAAGTTTATTGCGAATGTGCAAGGATTTTTACTCGTGAAATAAGAGTTTGTCTTGTTTATGAATTTACAAAGTTTTGTTATTGGGAAACCACACGGCTTGTGTTGAGAGTCCGTTTCTTATGCTTCAATTTTGAAAATTGAGTTCCATTTTGTCGTCTTGTAACGAAGAATGTCGAAATTTTAGCTAAATACATATATTTTTATACAATTATTATAACCGACTCTGTTGTACACTTTAACTACTTCATGGGCCCTTGCAGCACAGCACTGGTGGGGCTATCAAGTAGTTAACGTTTGAAAAAGTCCAGACAGTTGTTATAAAATATTAATAAACATTTTTCATTCGATTTATACACATCTCTTTGAATAAGGACCAACAAATTGTGATAAAGAGGTTCAAGGTTCTAAAATTTTCATGGTGTAATTTGTTCCTGTTGCAAATGTTGCAATGGTGGTGTTATGTGAATCGGGCTTTAGGGCACAAAAGACGATCGTGAAATTTCTGTCAATGTAATATGGGGAAATTCAATTGTTTCTTACCGATTTTAAACAGCAGCGCTTCTGAGAGGGGAATTTCACTTCATTTGGAACATCTTTGAGGACTCGCAGTTGTTAATGCACTGCACTTTTTATGTCAAATTGGTAAATGTCACATTCTGAAGGAACAATGATGCCAATCCTATAAACCTTAAAATTTTCAAAGTTGATTCATTAAGATTCCAACCTTAAAGACTGTCACTATTAAAGTGGATACTTGTTTTTTAATAAACTGACTGCATGAAGAACTTGCGCTTTTGTTGGTGAAATGCGATCGTAATTTATTTGGTTTTCCCGGTGAAACGCGGCGCTGCGGTGGCGAATGGTCGCCAACCTGACAAACATTGAAACCTCTGAAAAAAACGATAATATCGAATTTACACGTGCGGTTTTTTGTAAATCGCAGTATTTTTAGAGGCGTTCCTCTTTAAGTGGATCAGCGAGTCTCGTGTGTGTTTAAACAATTTGATTTGAAGAGGTGAAAACCTGTGCGAGGTTGGTACCCATGCAACTCAAGGTTAACCAAAAGGAAGTTGATGTTATAGACTCTAGCCTTAAAAATAAATATAAAGAAACGCAAAGATTACTAAAATAGGAAGCCCCAGGCTGTGATAACGCTGATTGATGGTATACAACGTTGAAACATCCACCGCAGACACCATGTCCAACAAGTACGAGCCGTAAGTTGGTCGCCAACAAAGAAAATTGTTTGATGTGTTCCTCCAACAGCTTGAAACACCACGAAAATTCCGACAGTGGCAGCGGAGACGACGAGGTGGGACCATACATCACTGATCTCGGAACGATAGAGTATCCTCCAGGTGAACACAAATTGCAGCATCCGTATTGTCTGTGGTTTTCTAAGAGGCCCTCGCAAGTGCAGGGGTCGCAAGGGTACAGTCAAGCGCTGAGGTTGGTCGGACAGGTGGGGACGGTGGAGCAGTGGTGGTCGCTTTATTCACACATTGTACGACTAACGGACATACCAGCACATCGAGATTTACACTTGTTTAAAAAAGGTATTAAGCCCATGTGGGAGGACGCCGCCAACAAAAAGGGAGGAAAATGGGTACGAATTTCAACGCGAAAGAGTCGGGATTTTACTTGTTTCCACAGGTGATTAGGCTAAGGAAGGAACAGGCAGGAAGAGCTTGGGAAAACCTGTGTATGGCAATGTTGGGGGAGCAATTCATGGTGGTAACGAGACAAACCTGTTTTACCTTAAATTAACGTGTTTTTGCAGGCAGGGAACGAGATTTGTGGCGTCGTCGTTTCAACTAGATACCAAGAATACCTTCTAAGTATTTGGAACAGAACTGCATCAGATCAGGCAGTCACGGCTAGGATACGGGACGCACTCAAAAGACTACTTAATATTCCAGCAAGTGCCACCATGGAGTACAAAACACACAATGATTGTCTCAAGTAGGCGTGAATATAGCGTAGCCCCCCAACTAATCTTTCTTTTCCAGAGCCTCAAAGAACATACCTAACAATTCCCTCAAAAGTTGATTCTAATTGAATTTAGTCGAGAAAGAATGTAAATTGAACTAATAAACGTTACTGCAGTCAACGTTCCCCTGAACAATACAAAAATCACTTGTTTTAATGATCCCGTTTTGAAATTCCCGCCGTCACGGAAGTGGGAGAAGCCTCCGGAAAATCCCGACATTACCGGCACATCAAAATGGCGGACGGCTTATGATGGTTTATTGTGTATAATTTATTTCAAAAATGATTGATAAAAAACATCTTGTGCTTTGTTGTGATGTGTAAACGTTAGTCCTAACCCTAAAATGGATGCTGTGAAGTCGTTCAATGCAGAGGTAAGCGCCTAATCTAAGTTGCGACGCCGTGAAAATGCCAGCCAAACATTTACGAAATTTCGCAAAAATAAGAACGCGAGCGTGTTTCTTGACCGTTTTCTTCATTTCCAGCTTTCGTCTCTGTACGAGGTGAAGCCCCCCATCTCGAAAGCCAAGATGACTGCGATCACCAGAGGGGCAATCAAAGCCATTAAATTCTACAAACACGTAGTGCAAAGTGTCGAAAAGTTCATTTTAAAGTGTAAACCGGAATATAAAGTGCCAGGACTTTACGTAATTGACTCTATAGTGAGACAATCGAGACATCAGTTTGGTCCGGATAAAGACGTTTTCGCCCCACGTTTTGCCAAAAACATGCGACAGACCTTCATCAATCTCTTCTCATGTCCGTCTGAAGACAAAGTGAGTCTCTCTATCGCTAGTTTTCACAAAAAACCGTCCAATTTTTTTTTTTCAGAGTAAAATCATTCGTGTTTTGAACCTCTGGCAGAAGAACCAAGTTTTTGCGCCGGAAGTAATCCAACCGCTGTTTGATTTAGCGGACCCCAACAACCCCATTCATAAAGAGTTGGGGACGCCGCTGCAGTCAAATGGAATGAATGCTGGTGCCATAGCCATCAAAGGTTGGTAAATTTTGTTTCTCTTTCTTGTATTTAAACATTATACAACGTGCCAGGATTTGATGTGTCGCGAAAGTTAATTGTTTATTTTGGCACGTTGTATAGTTCTGGTATTTGTCTAAATAAGTTGTTCATGTTAGGTTCCCCTGCTCTTCAAAAGACGCCCACCAAAGGTTCACAACAAGGCGTTGATGCCGCTCATCTTGGAGGAGCTAACTTGGTACTAAACCTGCGCTAGTTTGCTTTTTGAGAAAAACGATTACGCCGTGTAGAGATAGAGGAGGGCTGTAGAGAGGATTGTTGCCAATTTTCAAAAGTTTGCAGGCTTTTATTTGCTGCAATTTTCTTGTAATTAATTACCTGTCAGAGGTTCAAGGAACTTTCTGAAAGTTGGCAACAGAAAGGAGCAATGTGTGTCTCAAAAATTATGGTCTACTTCTGATTTATGTAAAAAGAGCTGTTTTATCATCAATCTGCTAAAGTTCAACTTCACAGACACGTTTGCATACAAGTTTGTGAATTCATTTTTGTTTTTTGTTAGCTCAGTTCTGTGAAGCTTTCAAATCCGACTCATTTCTATTGGGTGATTAAGAAAATTGATCATCAAGCAAGCGTCAAGTTTTCATTTGTCTATAAGGAACAGATATGATTTTCTCGTTACCCCGCTTGCTCTGATGACAATTTTTATTGGTCACCCGTTACATGTAGTATAGAACGATTTTTTTTAAACGCATTTAGTTCCCATTGCATTTTGACATGCAATTTTTCAGATTCAGGTTTAAATTGTTAATTGCCATTTTGATTTTTTTAACCGAGCTCGAGAAATTTTTTTTATTACATATTTGTCGTCAAATCTGAGAATTTGGAAATGTAGAGAATTAAAATAAGTGTGCTCTAGTTCTAAAATCATAATTGTTTTATAAAATTGAGAATTTTGTTCAAAAAAATTTCTTAACTTTAACCGACGATATGTAATTGCCACTATCAAGGTGGCTGTGAACAGATAACAATAATGGAAAATAAATCAGAGTCAACAAATATTAATTAAGTTGGCGATGCTCAGACAGAAGACTGCCTTATATTTGTGTTGTTCACAGCCCACTTGATTTTTTTGGTGGCTAATCGTTATACAAGGTGTTTATAAATGTTCTCGCATCAAGAGTGGCTAAGAAATGACAAAGAAATTTGCCGCTCATTACAAATGTGGATTTAGATTTTTCAACTGACATTTGTAGTTAAGCTTCAATCATAAAGCATAGTTAGTTTTGAAAAAGAAATTTTTTAGTTGTGTTTTGAAACCTGAAAATCAAAAACTTGAACATAAAACCGTGATTAAATCATTTTTAACATAGTTATATTCACTACGAAAGCAAAGCGGCAAAATAGTGCGTGACAGGAATTCCAGAGCGAATTCGAATCTGACAAATTTCAGCGATTCTAAAACGTTTAAGATAAATGCGCATTTTTATTGCAGTAAATCTTTAAGGTATGGACAAGATTTAAATTAAATTATTGTATCCAGCAATAATAACAAGAGAAACTAAAGAAAACAAATTCATTGAGTTAAAAAAAACTTGCAAATTTTTTTGCCACTGTCACACGGACAATAAATTTCATGGCATTCTTAATTTATGCCACCAGCCAAAGTTATTCAAATGAACTTTGTTAAGAATTGGACGTGTGTTTGCTTGTCAAATACTCTCATAGCCGGCTTAAATGTGAATTTAAAATGATCGCTCTGTACATTTTTAAAAGTGATGGAAATTTTAGTCATTCAATTACATTATTTTTGAAACATACGTATTCAAAATGTATAGAAGAGAGAACAATAAATTCTTTATAGTGTTCTTAGTTAGATTATGTACAATTAATTGTAACAATAATTAGAGCTCTTTCAGTAATTTTGGGGTGACACTAGCGTCACTTATTATGAGCAATTGTAAGACGTGTTTCTAAATATTTCTAGCATTAAAGGCGGCTTTGGAATTCCTGTTATACACTATTTTGCCGCGTTGTTTTCATAATGGATGTTTCTATGTCAAAATTTATTTAAAACTTTACTTACGTCAACGTTTCAGTTATTTTTGATTTTCAGGCTTCAAACCACATCTAGAACAGTTTTTTCTAAACTAACTGCTCTATGATTGAGGTACCTGCAAATGTCAGCTGAAAAAAGTTGAAACCCACATTTGTAATAAGCGGCAAATTTCTTTGACATTTCATAGCCACGCTTGATGCTAGACACATTTATAAACATCTTGTATAACCTTCAAGTTGACATTTTACTAATAAGATCAGACTTTTGAAGTACCAAACATACGATAATTATTACGGTCTGATCGATTGTATTTTTTGATCTAGTTGAGTGTTACTTTGTGAACATGGTTTGACGTTTGTCAATTATTTGATATTTTAATGTCAAGGTAACACATTTTCTTAGTACCAGTCACTTTGACAAAGAGTTCCCGAAAATTGTTTTGTTGTATAACTTAATGTTTTCAACGTTGAGAATTTATTTCTCTCACTTATTTAAAAAAAAAACAGCTCTGTAGTACTTGGGGAGGTAGGAAAATGACAATTGTAATGTTCGTATTATATATTTGGTTTTTAAAAATTGAAACGTAGGCGGCTAATACGGAGAAGAGGTGTTGAATTAGTAAAATAATTCCACGTCTGGAACCACTTGTAACGAGATTCTTTTGTTCCAGAACCTGTCGGACCCAAACGTGCTCGTTCAATTACAGCAGTTGCAAAGATTGCTTACAAGATCTGGAGATGCTGCTTCAAAGTCTGAAAGTCAAGTCCATTTTGACAGAAAATTGTTAGATTTTGACTACGGTGACGATGACGATGAAGCTCACTCATCACCCAAGGCAGGCCCGGCGTCAGCACCTGGACCCAACGATTCAGTCTCAAGGTATGTGAAAATATCAAACTTCCTTTTTAGCTCTAGTTTTGATTTCTAGTTTGCTTACTAACCCTGAAGTCCTGCGCCAACTCCAAACCATCCAACAAACAATGACTGCGGGTCAAACTGGAGAATTAGATATCGATAAACTCAGAAAGCTCCAAGAGATGAAACAACAAGAAGAAGAGTTTGATAAACATTTAGCCCAAACTGTGCCTGTAAGATTCACAATATTTCCCTAGTCTTTTTCCTTCATTGTTGCTTTTAGAACCTTCCTTTTGCTTCCGAATGTGAGTTTAAGCCGGGGAATACTTCATCTCTCATGGGAAACCCTTACTATTTACCGCCCGCAACTGACATGTCACAGCCTCCTCCCGGATACAAGCCACAACAACCGTACGAAATTTCGCAGCAACAAGTCCTTGATAACGACGTGCAGTTTGTCGGTGGTGAAGCTGATAACGGCGGTGACGTTGAAGTAAGTATCGGACTTTTAATCACCCTCTTGCTGACGCTCTCTTAGGTTATCACGTTGGACCATGGAGATTCACGCAGTCCCAGTCCGACCGAGGATAGATACAGAAGGAGGAGAAGCAGATCGCGCGAAAGATCCAGAGAGAGACGTGATCGTGATCGACGATCGCGCAGATCACGGTCAGGTTCGAGGTCCAGATCTCGGCGGCATAGAACTAGATCCCGAGACAGGAACAAGACCAAAGAAAAGGAGTCTGAGAAGGATAAAGAGCGGAAGAAACGGGGGCTTCCCACGATAAAAAAAGAGAACCTAAGTGGTAAGTACTGTCTTGGAAAACCGAGAATTTTCTCTGATTTTGTTGATTTCAACAGTGTGCAGTACCACGTTATGGGTCGGTCATCTGTCAAAATTAGTACATCAAGAAGATTTATCAAACACTTTTGGGGAGTTCGGGGACATTGTCAGTATAGATTTGATACCTCCAAGAGGTTGCGCGTTTATTGTGATGCACAGAAGACAAGATGCCGCGAGGTGTTTGACGAAATTGAAGAGTCACATGCTGCATGGAAAGTCGATAACGGTGAGTTGATTCATTTGATTTGAATTTGGATTGACAGTTGAAATTTGGGAGTTGTTGATGTGGAAATTTATCAAGTTTTTATGTAACGTCGTGTCACCTCGTTCCTAATTTCAGCTGGAAACAAATTTTTTCTACATAAAACAGCCTAAATCTTTTAAAATTTTAAATATTCCAAATTTAATGCGAGTCTGTCCAGTGCCGTGAGTTACATTACTTTTAATAACGTGCGAAAGAAGAATCTGTCAAGTTGCTAACCAAAGTTATGCATTTCATTATTAACAAATTGTTTGTAGCATCAAGGGTGCTCTGGAATTCCTGTCATATAGTAGTTTGACGCTTTGTTTTCATAATGACTTTAACTATAGCAAAAATGATTGAGGTTAACTACAAGCTGTTTATAAATGTTTCTAGCATCAAGGGAGGCTCTGGAATTCCTGTCGTACACCATTTTGTCGCTTTGTTTTCATAGTGAATATGACTATCTTGAAAATTATTAATGTTATTTACGTCAGTGACGTTTCAGTTAATGTTCTGTGTCCAATTTTTTGATTTTCAGGTCTTAAACAACAGCTAGAACAGTTTATTTCTCATAACTTACTTTGCTCCATGTTTGAGGTTAACTGCAAATGTCAATTAAAAAGTGGAAACCCACATTTGTAATGAGCGGCAAATTTCTTTGACATTTCATAGCCACCCTTGATGCTAGAAACATTTATAAACACCTTGTACAAATGTCGGTTAAAAAAATCTAAACCCACATGTGTAATAAGCGGCAAATTTCTTTGACATGTAGCCACCCTTGATGCCGGAAACATTAAATGACAATTGCAACAGTTCACAGATCAGTCTGAATTATCTGTTGAATCACGCGTTTGTTCTTTCAAGTTGTGAAATTGAAAAGTGTCAAGCTCATTTGAAATATAAATTTCAAAAGGCCTTTGAACGTATCAAGGAAAAGGTCAAATAAGCGTTTTTGTACTTGATAGTAGGCGCAAATTTAATTAACGTCAATTACTTGACGTTTATCGATCAAAGCCTACTAAGACAATTGAGCATTAAATTCAGAATCATCGGAGAAACCTTTTTCTATTTTGGTTCTTAACGCACCGCTGTAAAGTTGAGTGTGATGTTTGATCAACTTTTTGAAGATTTGAGAAGGCGCTCAGACTAAATTTCGTTTTTAAACGAATTTATGCGTTTCTGGACTTTACAGTAGTTTGCAACATAATCTTCATTTAACGTACGTTAAATGAAAGCAGGTAAGAAGTGTGGCAAGACAAGTTAATCTAAAACATGGTTGTATTGTGTATTACACTTTTTGAAATGAAATTGTGGCATTTACTACGTCAATTATGAAAATATTCGTGCACGTTATTTATTTGTTTATATCCTCAGTGTCTCAATAAGAGTGTTTGTAAAAACGAAATAAATTTTAAACTCTCTAGTTTAATTTCATTTTTACAAATACTGTTAAAACTGCGTGAACGTTAAAAAAGATAAAAAAAAATAAATTGTTTAACGTTCATCGCGTTTTCAGTCTGGGATAAAGATTTTGAAACAATTAAAAAACATGATTTATTAAAGTAACTATTCAAAATCTTTTCTCCTGAAAGAATAAAAGATGTCGAATTTCTATGTGAACATCTTCTATTCTGGTGCGACTTGAACCAATCTAAATGGAGACAACCAATTCAAGTCCCATTGTCTTAAACGGTACAATTTTTTCCAGCTGGCCTGGGCTCCCGGCAAAGGAGTCAAAGGTAAAGACTTGAAGGACTACTGGGAAGGTGACCTGGGTGTATCATACATTCCCTGGCACAAACTCAAACCCGACATAGACCTAGAGATGTTAGAAGATGGCGGTATGATCGACGAAGACACCATGCCAGCTTGGATGAAAGCGAAAGTGTCGGCAAACGCCCCGAACAAATCCACAAACGCCCCGCTCACTTCAGATCCCTCCAGTAATTTTTTGACAGTGTCGGATGTGTCGCGACCGTCAGTGGATACCAGTCAGCCGCCCCCCGTTCCAGGAACTGGACTGTTGCAACCGCCGCCGATGGCTTTGCCGCTAGTCTCGCCGTTCCAATTCGGGAACAGATTGTTGGGGATGAACATACCGCCGGCTATGCTTCCTAATGTTCCTATAGGAGTTCCACCTCCCAATATATCCAGCGCGTTGATGTCGAATCAGTTGGTGGGGTTGGGATCGCCGTTCCAGGGTCCTGCGGGATTGATGCAGCAGATGTCGGTTCAAGGATCGGAGCAGAGTCAGAATTCGTCCGATACGAATATGAAGAATTTGAGCGAGACTTTGATGAATATGACGCAGCAGTTTGGGATGATTCCACAACCGCCGATTGGGTTACCGGCGCCGCACGACGACAACATGGATATCGAGATGGAAGATGCCGAGAAAACGGAAAGACCGATGTTGCTGAGCGAGCAGTTACAAGCGTCCCTTGCCCAATTCAATCAAAATAATCACAGACCGAATCCTGGGGGACTCGGAAGTGATATGATGCCGGATATGGACGATCGAAGAGACAACAGGGATAGGGACAGGGATCGGAGGAACTCCAGGAGTAGAGAACGGGATCGGGACCGTAACAGGTGAGTTGGGACAGGTAAACTTAGGTTAAATTAAGCGAGACGTGCACGAATATTATTATGTCTAGATTTAAGCGTGTCAGAAAATGCTACAATTCTATTTCATTTCTCGTTTGAGAACCACTGATTGTTGTGTCCGGTTCTGTCATGTCCGTTTGTTTCAGAGATAGAGATCGTCTCCGTGGCTACCCGGACCGGGAGGATAACCACAGCCGCGATCGCAAAGAAGATCGTCGTGATCGACCCAACCGATGGGGCGACCGAGACTTGGACGTAATGGAACGCCGCGAACGCGAAAAGACTCTTAACGATCGTCTCCAACAGATGGCAATGCCCAACGAAACGCCCTACTCAAATCACGAAAGACCCAGGGAATTGAACGAACCGGATATCCATCCAAATTTGATAGACAGACGGATGTTTCCGCCCCATAAAGGACCACCCCCTGAATTGGAGGAAATGTACGCGATGCACGGTCCCGATGAGTACGATCATGCTATGAACGGGCCGCCGATGTTGGATGATTATCCTCCGATGATGGAACATCCGGACGATTGGATGGATCCTAGCAGAATGGAAGGACCTCCGTTGCATCAGAGGATGCACAGGGATGACTATGAACACGAGAGGTTTGGACGGGGGAGGAGAGATTTTAGGGACAAATTTGAGCCGAGAGGAAGGGGGCCACCGCCGGGACCGGATTACTACCCGCCGAGGGATGGATTTGGGCCGCCGCGGCCGATGATGAGGGGAGGACCCGATTTCCCCATGCCCAGGCCGCCGATGAGGGGAGGAGGACCGCACAAGTTCCATCCGAGGGGGATGCCGCCCATGAGGGGACCCAGGCCCAGTGAGTGTTAACTTTCATTTCAAATTATCCAGGTTTTAATGTGGTGTCTTTCCGTCCTGCAGCGCCGCCGTGGAAAGAGCGGCCGAATTTCGGCCCCCGCTTCGATCATCCTGATTTCCACCGAGGTCCCCCAGGAATGTACGACGAGCCGCCACATATGAGGCACCGCGGACGTTTCGAGGATCGACGTCGGCCGCGTCCCGAATTCGGTCATGAACCACCGCCAGAAAACGACCGTTTCCAGAAGCGCAGCCGCTGGAGCGAATCCCAAGAGGAGAACCCTCCTGATGAAGATCAACCGTCGGCGAACGGTACCGAGACTAAAGGTGGCACTACGCCGCTACATGACGAACCATTTAACCGTGAGGTTGTAGAAGGAGACGTGCAGAACGAAGAGGCTCCGATAGCTGAGGAAGCACCTGCTGCACACGAAGACAGCGCGGAGAACACAGAACCACAACAGCAAGAAGTGACAGAGTAGCTCGCCAAGTCCAGGTGACGACAGGTTTTTATTTTGTTTCTTGTATTTCATATTCAATGTTGTTAAAAAGAATAAGTAGTTCCAAAGGACATTTGTTAGGTTAAATGTAGATTGATGCTGGAGAACTATAAATTATGGACAACGCTTAGCTGTGATAGTGTAGTGAACACAGGTGACCCCATCAGGGATCGTTTTGTCTTGTCATATTTTATATAAAAAAAAAGAATAAATTATTTTTATTAACTTTGACACTTTAATTTGGTCCATATTTGAACACCAATGTGGTTGTGCTGTTTATGATGTTGTTGGTGACTTACAGCGAAAGGTAAGGTCCATCTGTGTTCACAACAGCTGAGAGGAGGAGCCCCGTGCCAACTTTCAAATGGAAAGTTTGGTACAAGGTACAGTCCCAGTTCTCTTTATAGATTAGTTGATATAAACGAATAACGTGTAATATAATTAATTATTGTGAAATTAACAGAACTTTGGTTTGGAACGTTGTACATATTTGTCTTAATTTATTTATGTAGCGCTCTTTCTTTTTCTGACGATGTAGAAATGTTACATCTTTTGCTTTATCATTTTATGTGACATACTACACCAGAGTTCTATAAGATCAAACAATATTTGAACATTTTGGTGTACATAGGGATTAAGTCTTTTAATCATTATAAAGAATATAACACTTATAAACATATGATTTTATGAAATCTAAATATAATTTTTAAGGGCTTTATTGTATTTTCTTGATACCATTCTTACTATAAAAACGTAAATTGCGACTCGTTTACGACTGTAAGATATATTTTGTGTGTGTACCTTTAACTACGACATTTCCAGTCGCTTTATTCTTCAAAATCACATCCAAATACGCCAGATTTTTTCCATGTTTGCTAACAAACGCATCAATGTCTATACAGTCTCCTTTAGAAGCCTTAGTCACACAACTAAAAACAATAACTTTAACCAAATCTAAATATAAATGTTTCTAACATCAAGGGTGCTCATTCACCATTTTGCCGCTCTGTTTTCATTGTGAATGTAACTACAAGTGTGAGTTGAAAAAATCTAAACCCACAGTTGTAGTGAGCGGCAAATTCCTTAGACGTTTCACAGTCACCTTTGATGCAAGAAACATTTTGTAGTAAAATTGAGTTTACCTGAAATGTATGTCGACAGAAACATGTGCGCCCGGAATTTTTGTCATAAGTGCGTAACCGGAAACACAGTCGACAATTGTAGCCGTCATTCCATTATGTAAAAAGCCCTTTGAGTCCACGTGGTCATCGTCGAGTTTCAGTTCAGCGTGACATTTACCTTCGCCAATGGAAATCACGTTTATCTGCAATTTTTGACGCTTAATTTATCATTATCAACTGGGATCGTACGTGACTTTATGATTCCAGAGCTTATTCAATTACATTTTTTTTATTTTTGAGATTTGTTTACCTACCTTTTCTAAAACGCGATCGAATGATTTTCGTCCTCTCATATATTTGAGCACACCTGCGACGTCTTTTATTTTTTCTATCATTGCAAATGAAAAGTTTTACCTTATCGATAGTGTTAACAGAAATGAAGTTATATAACCTCAAGTGATGTAGCAAAAATGATAGTCAAAACAAAATATTGTACAAATATGTCATATTTACATTGTTTTATTTACTTTTTTATGTTTCCGGAAACCGTTTTAAATTACTCAAAATCTTGTTTTTGATTCGCATTTTGAAAATTTGGATGTTTTCCAACAAACAATTTAAAAAAGCCGCCTTTTAGCCCAGCCAACTTTCAGTTTTTTACCCATTACAAACAAGTCCAGTGGAATCTGGATTACGTGGAGTAAAAATTCTTGAAAGTGAGGTTAGTTTCCCACCTCAAAAACTCGTTTTTCTCCGCCTTTTCGTGTACTTCTGGTGAGTATTTCCTCTCTAAACGCCCATTTCTCTATTTAAATGAATAAAAACCAACAGGTATTAAAAATGTCGGTTTTGAAATTCTCCGACGAAATTTTGAGGTTAAACTCGAAGAAGCGGAGCACCCACCGATGCAACTTCTGCAAATTCTGGTCCACGTCGTTGTCCTCGATGGTTATTCACATGCGGCGCCACCGAACCGAGCTCAACTCCTTCAGCTGCGAAGCATCCATAGAATTCTATCGTTGTGACTACTGCGACTTTACCACAAACTTATTGATGACGCTGAAGAAGCACCAACAGGAACAACACGCGCTGAAGCAACAGTTTAAAGAGGAGCGCCGGTACTTCTGTGAGAATTGCCCCTTTTCAAGTTATTTTGCTCTAGATCGGTTGAAACATGCTTGCCCTACAAGTACCAAAATAGAAACTTGCTATGAAGGAGTGTACATAAAAGTCGAAGTTTCCGACGAAGCATATGTTGAAAATAGGGGCCACAGAGGGGAGGTTCGCAACATCCTTTGGCGCAAATGTGGGGAGTGTGACTACAAAACCAAACTAACCTCACATTTGAAGCAACACATAAGATACAAGCATTTGAGTGTCGATCAAGTCCGCTGGTTTCAATGTGATCAATGCGAGTGTCGATCAAAATCCAAATCAAACTTGGCGAAGCACAAAATCGTCAAACATTTAAGCGACAAGGAGATAAAGTGGTTTAAATGTGATAAATGCGAGTACAAGGCGAAACTAAAATCGTGGCTGATGCGACACGTGAAACTCGTCCATTCCAACGACTTTAAATGGTTTTGTTGCGACAGCTGCGATTTTCGAGCGAAGGAAAAAACGATGGTCTCACTCCACAGGATACGGAAACATCTACGAAACGACGAGATCGAGTGGTACGAATGTGATAAATGTTTCTACAAAGGGAAGTTAAAAGCGTCGCTCACCCGCCATATGAAAATGCGGCACGCCGATAAAAACGAGACCCAGACGTGGGAGTGTGGGATTTGCGACTTTAAAGCGACGACGAAAGCTGGTTTGACTGATCATATCAACTTGAGACATGCAACACATAGTGAGATGCAAAAGTGGAGTTGTAAAGTTGAACGGCGGTCGAAGAAACATTTGCACTTGGAAGATCACACGTACGCGAAGAGTAAACGTTTGAATGTGATCAGTGGTCTTACGGAACACGATCTGGAGAGGATCAGGAAGTCGCATAGTTTTTTAAGGAGGTGACGACACTTGTAGGATTTTGGAATTAAGTTAACAATAAACAGTGTACAATTTAAATGTGTTTTTTTCGATATACAGGTGTCCGGAAAGTGGCGCACCATCTTGCGGACTCTATTTTCGCAGGAGGACTAAAATATAATTAGGAAAATGGCAACATTGCTGAACTTTTCCCCAATAATTTTAATTTTTAATATTCAAGGCCATAGTAACGTTGCTGTTAGTCAAGTCGGTTCATGAACGAGTAATGTAACTATGGTTTCATGTGAACGATGCCACACTGATCAAGATTGTTGATTCAAAAATCTTGCTAACAGTTTTCAGGCATTTCTTACTACAAAATTTTCCATTTTTTTTGCACCATGCCTTTGCGCAAAATGTCCTTTAGGTAACAAATTCATTTGAACCAAAAATGATTGCACTGAAATCGTTAATTTTGGCATTAAACTTTTCCTCTTCAACCCATCATATCTCGAAAAATTGAAGACATGATTTTTTTTAACATTTTTCCGGTATCACGGTGGTGCGCGACTTTCCGGACAGAGGCGATTTGTTTACAAACATGTTTTATTTAGTAGTCAAAAAAACATCCACACCACGTAGTACAAATCTTTTTTCTACGACCGTTTAATAATATTTCCATTATTTCAACTTTTTCGATTCATAATGTTATTTGTTACCTATATTTCAAGAATGTGAATAATTAATTCATAGTTCACGGCCTTCAGCCAATCATAGGTGGGGATTTTTATAATTCACTGATGCACTAATCACTAAACCAATAAAAAAGCCTTGGGTCGTTGCTATGACAATTTGCATTATTCAAATCGTCCGCGCTCATGCTAACCTATCACAGAAAAGAAGTAGCGTTACCATGGTCAACTCCTTCATCTAAGACCTTAGATGAAGGAGTAAATAGATAGCCCACTCTATAGTAAATTTTCGGAAATGACGCGCGGAGGCGACATCTATAAAAAAGTCACAGAAGTTTTACTTATTCCCGAAGACACAAACCAGCTACCTTAGATAAGACACGAACCACTGTGGGCATTTTTTCACTGGTTGTAATAATTTAATTTCAATTGAAAACGCTATTTCAATGTAACATATTTATTATACAATTATACATAGAAACATAAATCACAATAAATACCCAACATATAAATACATATTACAACGATTCATAAGCATACCTATTTTTTTGTAGTACTCGCGACGTTGAAAATGTATGTTTCAATAACGATTGCAGAAGCAAAATTTCACAAGAGTGTCCCCAAACATTGATGTTTAAGATGTTGGAATGTTTTCACTTAAAAAGAGCTGAATTTTCAATATTCCACATACTCTTCATAAAGGTTTCTTGAATTGTGTTGAACTCTTAATTCTGGTTGTTGCATCTTTTCTATTGTATCTAAAATACAATTATTTGTAATATTAACTAAAGTTTAACAATGTTAAATTTACCAAATAATTTTTCTGAAGTGTTGCAAGTTGGTGCATCTCTGGTAAAAAATGAAAATAGCTGGTCTCTTTATTAGACTCCAGTGTAAATAATTCTACAAATTAATAAATAATTGAAATATGCATATACATTTTAGATTAATAATACTCACCGATCGTAGCTTGGTATTAAATATGGTCATTCCTGAACTAATTATTAAATAAATTCAGTTCTATTGCAACAACAAAACAAGATGACCAGTGTAACTTTAACCGTTCTTATAAACTTCAACACTACAACTGAAGAAAACTCGAGAAAAAACTAAAAACTTAAAATTCAACACAACACATGTTAAAACTTTCCGTTGAACAAAACATAAACATTGTATTTGTTTCTCTTTTTGAATTATATGCATCCTCCTCAATTAAGGTAAATTAGAAATCTGTATTCTTTCATCATCAAAATTGCAAAACTTATGTGACTTAAACACAGAGTCCGCCACCGTCGATCAATCTCCACAAGGTACCACAAGGGTCTATAGAGTGACGCCCCCGTGATCTAAGACCATGGTGTCGTTGATTCTCGTGATCTGATGTTGTTTACAATTTCACGGTCTAAATATAAGAATTGCAGTGAACTACAGACAGTACAGAGGACTTTGGAATTCCTGTCGTACACTATTTTGCCGTTTTGTTTTCATAGTGAATATAACTATCTTAAACATTATTTTTTGTTACTTACTTCAATGACGTTTTAGTTACGGTTTTGTGCCCAAGTTTTCGATTTTCATGTTTTAAACCACAATTCGAACAGTTTATTTCTCAAAACTTACTTTGCTTCATCTTTGAGGTTAACTGCAATTGTCAGTTGACAAATCGAAACCCACATTTGTAATGAGCGGCACATTTCTTTGACATTTCATAGCCACCCTTGATGCTAGAAACATTTATAAATACGTTGTTTAAAAAAAATGGATAGTGATGATAGTGATTTAGAAAATTGTGCTCTTGTTCAAATGTTCATTTGTAAAAATTTAATTACACTACTTGGTCGTAGAAAATAGTATATTATTATCCACTTTTCATCAAATTAGACTTAAATCTTTTTGTATTTTCGATAAATTCCTAATTTAACCAAAAGTGTCAATCAAAATGCAAACTAACTTATTTTGACACCCCCCCCCCCCCCCACGCTAAATTAGTACCAACTTTGATGAAAACCCCTAACTTGCCAGTACACTCAGCTCTCATATAACCTTCCGCCTCTAAAATTGGGACCTTTTATACTCCTTGTTAAGAACCATCGACTTTAACTTAATAACCTAGATGGTGCAAAGTTCCCGCCATGATGTTCCTACTCACCAGCCATATTGAAAATAGTGGATTCAAATTTTTAGGCAACCCGCAATTTTCAAGGGTAATGTTTTACTCTAAGTTTAAATAAACCACCGAAAATAGTCTAAAGAAACATGCAAAATTTGATAAATTATGACTAAAGTTGTATACAAAACAACCAAAACAATAAAGAAGACCAAAATAATAAAGAAGAGTTTTAATTAAAAACTAGGTTGTAGTGTCCCACTTCAAATTCAAATTTCAAACTTTTCGCGCCACAACGACCGCAGGGATTTTTGCGTTAAGAAGTTGGTGGACTGGGTAGTTCGCCGCCGCCACAGCGGAGGAGGCGGGAGACGCCGGAGGCGAGTCATTCTGGGTACGACTTCGGGACTACCAAGGTGTTGTGCTATCGAGTGCGTTTCGCCAAATTTTTCCAAGTGTTAATTTTAATTCCTATTTTGTTTTAATTTTTCATTTTTGTGTTTTGTTAGTTTGTAGTTTGTCAAAACATTTTAAACGTTTTTTTTTTAACAGATTAATTTTAACGGGAGTGTAGTGTTATTTTAGGGCTTCTTGAAGAAGCACTTGTGTGTTGTCACCATTTGGTATGTAATAATTTTTGTCATTTGTTGTTTTAATAAGGAAGTCACTCCGGATTCATGTAAAGTAGCTATTTTCTGCACAATTCTAAAGTAACGCGTTTTTCCGCTGACGTAAGCGTCTGGATTCAATCAGTGTTCGCCCACCGTCCGATAAGACACGTGCAGAAGCAGTTTAGATTCGTGGAAACCCGATACTTTTGGGAACTTGAATTTTATTCGATTCTGCTCAAGGAATTTATACTGTTGAGTTCGAAGGATTAAAAATAGAATAGGATTTTAAAGAAATTGTGAAATACATCAAATTAACTGGGAATGTCTTTTTGGATCGCTCTGTGTCATTCGTGAGCAAAAACGAGTACATTTTTCCTAAAGTCCACGACTTTCTCTTCCATTGTATTTTATTGAAACTGAAACCGAAAATTTATATGTTTATGTATTTTATGTATGTCCCTTGTTTTCTTAGCTGCTCTGTACTTGTCCGAACCCAATTCTCCTTTCTAGATTTTCTTCGTCACAAAAGACTCAACATAACAAACAGCCTCTCGCGTTAATGTTAGTATGTTCTTTTTAGAGTGTGATCAATTCAAAATTAAACTTTGATTTTTGACTTTCAAAAACCCTCCAGTGCTGGAAGCTTGTTACGTGGGACTCGCGGGGTAGTCAGGGTTCACCTAACTAGCGGGTCTTCCGCGGGTGAGATGTTGGTTACTCTTAATCTGGCCATAATTTGTTAGTACTCTCGATAAGACACCGCCTGTACTATGCTTGCGGAATAGGAAAGATTGTCTTCGGGTCTTCCGAAAACATAATCTCGTCCTGTTTCTGTGTGTCGCCTTTGAAAATAATTATCTTTTATTAATGTTTATTGATAAATTGTGTGTACATATCTACTTGGTAAATTGTGTTGTTTTTCATTGTTATTTTGTTTTCAATAATTTTTGTAGTTTGATCACACTCACAACAGAGCGAATGGGAGATTTTTGTAGTTCTTTTGATGTAATTCACTTTCCGTTAGTTTGTTTATTGCATTTTTGTACCGAAACGTTTCTTTGTAAAGTGACTTCTTTTGACATTAAAGATTATTAAGAATTTTGTGACATGATCAGTCCGTCTGTTCAAATACTTGTAATTCTTGAACAATTAGCTGTAAAATTTAAATCAAAACCATTCAAACTTTTAAAGTCTGAATAAAACAAGTTAAACCACATTTGGTCTGGTGTATTTTTATTTCTTTGTGTTGGTACGCTCTTCCCAAAAGACGATGCCCTGCTTTGTATCCAACGAACATCCGCCTTCACAACACAACGTAGGTCCTAGCCGTTTCAGACGATCACGATTTTCGGCCATTTTATTTATTTTAAATTTCGCGGTTCTCGAGTTTGGCGGTTCATTTGAATTTTGGCGGAGATGGGTTACAGATCATTACAAGGTTTTATTTAACCATTTTAAAAATTTTCAAAGCTGATCACTTCTACAATTTTAAATTATTTTTATACATTAAAATTATACATTATACATTATAAAAACTACAAACCATTTAGTATTTACACTCATTATTATTAGATTACGATAAAATAGAACTAGTTTATCAAAAATCACTGAGAATTCTACAACAAAGAAAAGAAAACAGACTACCATTGACTTCTTACAAATAAATTATTATTTAACTCATTATTTTAATATAATATTTTAATGCCATCGTTAAAAAAACATCTTAGAAAAGTTATAATAACATTTTTTTTACCTTTTAAAATGTAAAACAAATTTTGCAATATAGGCAACATTTGATACGCCGGTGTATCAGATTTATATCATTGCATACACAAATGCTATTTCCAAGATGGCCCATGCTTGGAACACGGATTTCTACCCCCACCACCAGCTTTTCACCGTCTAGGTATGTTATAACATGTCACTGTTAAGAACCTATACCTCCGTGCAAATTTTAGTGGCGGAAGGTGTATGTGAGCGCGCAGTGTATGTAGACTTTAGGGTAATTAGCGGCCGTTGGCAATATGTTTAAAGTGGGGTAGAGTGGGGCACTGTCAAAATAAATTTGTTTACTATAACCTGAAAAGTTTTTAATTTTATGTAATTTCACGTAGAATTCGCGTATGCACTCTGATGAGTTGGTTCAAAAACAATCCACGGTAGAGCCTTTCTACATCCGGAGTTTCACTACAAGTAGAAAAAAGTAGAAAAAGTCAAGGCACGTGCGCCTAAAAAAACCATCATTTTTCATTTTTTACTGCTGTACTGAACATATATCAGCAATCAGTGACAAGTTCAAATTAGTTTCCAATATTTTGGAAGTTGAAATTTATATCATCTATTGACTCTGGCGATGTCTTTTACAAAAACGAGGACTGTTTCTTGAAATTACGACCAAGGTACTGCTGGTACTATCTTCATTCGATTCATGCGATTAATACGAACAACGAACTAGAAGAACTTGCTTAAGTGGTAATGATAACCATTTCGTATATCGAGCTACTTTACACTTTCTAGGTTTAACAAAAAACTATGCAACTATTCAAGTTTTTGTCAAAATTCGGAACTTCCTAATTTGTATTAACAGGCATTATCACATTTCAAACTGTTCATTGTAAACAACAGCACCACTACATTTGTATTCTTAATAAATGTCTCGTCTACCTAGTTTGTTGTGAGGTTAAAGTCCTAAACTTTTAATCACAATGGAATAAAAAGCAATACCACTTTATTTTTAATGCAATTCATCGAAAATTGATAAACTTCATCGTTGTTATTAGTTCTGTCAAGCGCCTGTCATCTGATGACAAGATGATGACAACACCAGTGTCAACATACAGTCGTAAAACTACCCTTTCACAGTACAACCCAATACATAAATTCTGTCAAATTTCGTGTACAGTCCCAAAATTTGGACGAATAATGACCTTGAAATGTGGTATTCAAAATAAATGAGGTGTAGGTAATAAATGAAGTTTATGCGTCAACGCATGTGGATGAAGTTGGCGATGGTCTAGGTTTAAGTTTAAGAGTTTTAAATCGTCAAATTTCCAGGTTTCGCTGCTTTTATGCCTATCTTCAGAGTAGTAGAAGTTTACCCAGTGGCCAAATATTTAAAGGACATCAGGTCTGAAATAGGCATTGTCGAGGTTTCTTTTTCGACTTATCAAGGTTGTCAGGTTTAGGTTTTAAAGTATAGCTTCTAGAAATGCTTAGATGTTTAGTTCTGCTCTAGTCTAGAATTATACAATGTGTTTAAAAACGTTTCTAGCATGAAAGGTGGCTGAAATGTCAAAGAAATTTGCCGCTCATTACAAAAGCGGGTTTAAATTTTTCAACTGACATTTGTAGTTGACCTCAATGATGAAGAAAAGCTGGTTTAAAAAAAACGTTCTAGTTGGGCTTTGAAGCCTGAATATCAAAAACTTGGACTCAAAACCGTAACTAAAACAGACAATTTAAATAATTTTGGACATAATTATATTCATTATCAAAACAAAGCGGCATAATAGTGTATGACAGGAATTCCAGAGCCACCCTTGATGCTAGATACATTTATAAACACCGAGCTTGTCTTATCTGCCGACTACAGTGCTGCCGACCTAGTGTATGAAATTTTATCAAAAATTTATATACCTAAAACAATAAGAGATTATTATCTGACCTATAAATAACAATGACAAATTTTAACAAATTAATCTAATTAGAGGCCCGATTTCTAAATATTGTGCGGTAAAGTGTATAAAACGTATTTATTTTTTATCAAGGTCACAATTGGGCCAAATTTTGGGACTGTACACAAACTTTGACAAAACTCATGAGTTAGAATTTTGTTTTTTTTGGTGAATTTTTCAATAATTGATCACCGGAAAAGTTTTGTTTACTAACTCTATGGTTAATGGGCGAATAATAATCTTGCATATTAACGGCACGCACTAGGTGCGTGCCGGTTAAAATCGCTCAATTATTAATCGCTTTCTTTAACCAACTTGTTTGTTAAATAGCTATAAACGTAGTACAGAGCGAAAATTAAGTTACAATAAGCCACAATTAATTACACACTTTTTGTCATTTAATTTACGCAATAAAAATATCTTTCAACTGAAACTGAATCAAAATTATAACATACATGCTAACAGCACCAACCATCTGCAACAGAAACTATAATTAGACATACTTAAGCACAATTACAACGATCACCTTGTGACACAAGCTCCAATCTAACTTAAAAAACCCATTTATATCCAACGCAAGCTTGCAGTGCAAAGTTCGTACAGAAAGCAATGGCAAATATCGCAATTGTTTGACCATCGAGTCTCCATGTTTATTCCAAATGATGTGGGCAAAAGTTTCCAGTTCGTTGCCGACTTCTTCTACTTTACTACTTTTGAAAATAACAACAATCAACCACAATATGTTGAAAAAGATGTAGATGAAATTGTTTATGCTTCTGGTGCTTGCCACCTGGCCGTGAACCACCAGGAAGATGATGGTGTACGAAGTTTCTACCATGTCTATGAACAACAAAGCCATTCCTACAAGAATCGTGATGGAGAACTCTTTAAGAATCTCGTTTGTTAATAGCACGAGCTTGTAATGTGAGTGTGATAGCATCTGGACAAGTGTCATATCAAAATTTAGAGAGTTGCGTCTTATTATAGACACTCTTTGAGAATATGAGTTGATAACAGTCAATTTCAAGTGACAATTTATAGTGTGCATTTTATCACACACGTGGTAAAGTACTTCGTTTAAAAACAAAGCATCAAAAGCACTGAGAATGCACGGAAACACGAAGTAAATCGCAGAATGGAAAGTAATATCTCTAAAGATAGTAGAAACAATTATTAGAACAAGAAATCCAACCACACTCATGTCCCACCAATAATATCTTTGTACATAACGTGTCTCCACGCACAATTCTGTTTTTCTCACTCTATGAAACAACAGTTTGAGTCTGTTGGCTCTTTTGTAAAAAAACACAGCAAAAATGGTCACAGAAATGATGTTGCTGCTGTTGATAATAAAGTTGATGAAGTTGAAGACTTTCGTTTTGGTTTGGGTGGTAATATTGTGGAAATAACAGATGTAAATAAAGTATAAGTATGAAATGATGCACCACAAACGTGGCGTTAAGTTGTTGGTGCTACTGTCGGAGAACTGGAGGATTCCCAGAATTCTGTAAATTAATAAGAGAAGAGGCGGAGTTGACTCGAAGAGTTTGGGTGACATTTTAGGTCAAACTGATGGTTTTAATAATCAGTTAATAATGTTTACGAACAATTGTGTCAACGTTGATCTAATTTATTACATTGCTTATTAATTAATCAAGTTAAAGGACACTTTGAAATTAAAAAGTGTGTTGGTAACACTGCTCTCTCAAATCCTAAACTGTATTAACACAATGACGTGGGTTGCCAAAGCCGTTATGATCTACAAAAAATATATATTTGAGTTAAAAGTGACAATGAACACTCACGATAAATAATAAGGTCCTGTCTAAAGGAAAGAAGCCCATCACAGACAGCTTCATCTTCGTATTGACCATCCGTAAGGCGACCAATTGGAGGTGAAGAACGCCATCGCCTATGTCATTTTCACAAGTCAAGTTCCAAATGTCGTGAACGTAGCCGCTTGATTTGTCAGCCTGGAATTTAAAAATGACACCAGACAAAATTACCAAAAGTTGGCGACAGTGGAATAAATGGGCAGCTGACGCTTCTAATGTCAAAAGTTTAATTTCAAAGTTTCGATTAGAATTTGATTTTGTACAAGAAAAATTAAGGAAACTGATAATTTCTACATTGAAAAGTATCAACTAGATCTTTCCTTAGATAACCTAAAATAAAATTTTACCAAAAATCTAGAGTAATTTGATTTTTATGTTTAGTGAATGGATACCACAGTCGGTTAGGGTTGCAGTTGTCCACTTCGACACTTATTTCTTTATTTAAAGTTGGAATTTTGATGAAGTAGCTTTAGAAATTTTAAGATTACAAGGTTGTCCCCCAGAATTTGACATGAAATTTACGGCCAAAGTGTCCATTGCAGTACATTGACAGAACTTCCACGATTGTCTTTTGTACCCCAAAACCTAATTTACACCACCCTTGCAACAGGAACAAATAACACGATGAAAAATTTATTATTTATGACCTTGGGGAGACATTTACAATTTACTTCCACAGTTGTTTCTCTATTTAAGGTTGGAATCTTGATCAACTTTGGAAATTGTAAGATGGCAAGATTGGCACCATTGTTCCCCAGAATTTGACATTTTTGTCATGAAATTTGTTGTGCATCAAGATTATGTAATTAACTAGTGCAAGCCCTTAAAGAAGTTCCAAGTGAAGTGAAAGTTCCCTCGGATGCGATTGCTGTTCAAAAACGGTAAGAAACAAATTCAATTTCGAGACAACGATCGTATTTTGTACCTCAAATGTCAAATTGAAACATTTGCAACAGGAACGAATTAAACTATGAAAATTTAAAAATTTGTGACCTTGCTGGTGGACATTCGTAAGTGTAGAGCTCATTACCATCAGTCCACTCATTAAAAAGTAAAATTGGCAGCACCCCCTAGCAATTTTTATCGCCAACAGTTGTCAACAAAACGTTTGACTTTGACGCAACTGTAATTTGCATAGAAGCTAATCGTCTTGGGTAAGTTTACTAAAACTTGTTAAATCGTCATTAAATCTCTTTTGGAACAAATCATTAACCTCAAAAATCGCTATATTAAAGCCTGATTTACACCCAATTGCAGGTGGCCTAATAGCAATAGTTAAACAGTACCTCTTCTTTGACGACAGTCCACACCCGAATTTTATAATAAATCCAGAAGAAATACCAAAGCAACACTAAAATCTGAGTGTTATAAAACTGTTGAATAACTGGTGTCAAATGAAATCCCGTAAAAATGATATAATAGATCTCGTTGGTGGTAATAACGAACCAACCAAAAGTCCCAATGAGAATTGTGGGTGCGAAAATCTCGTTCGCTTGGTTCAGTGTAGCCACCAGTTTGCAGTAAAAATGGGACAAGTCGTCGACACGTTTGATTCGCTTCATTGTTCGTACACTTCTCAGTTGTTCGTTGACTGACTGAAACTTGAGCCTCAAGTCGTTTAGAATGATGTCCATGAACATAATGTCCAGTCCGGAAACTACAGGACTCAAATAGTAAAACATTTCATCACTCACGTTGGTCAACACACCGGGACCAGAAATCAATAAAAACAAATTGACGAAAATTAATAAAAACAAAACTGATCTGCACAGAGACTTGGAATTGGTGGTGTCAATTTGTCGGACCAAAGCGTCGATTTTGCCTGTTCTTGAATAAAACATGACGAAATGGGAGGATGACGATATGAATCCTCCAAGAAGAGCCATCCAGTCGGAGTATTTCAAAATATTGGTTTCCTGGACGTAGTGAATGGAATTGAATCTGGAGAATATATGAAAGGTAAAGTAAAAGTAGCAAGACCAGAAAGGAACTGGAAGAAATTTGAAGATTTTTCCATGAGGATTTTGCAACACTCCAAATATTTGGAACAGGTAACGTAACCATAGTGGTAACTGCATGACAACGAAATTGATGAGTTATTGTTTGGTTTTGTGTAGTGGCATTAGGTCTGTTTGTTCTGTAGTCATCAAATAATTAAATGAATTTTTTATGTAATTGGTTATGACTCTCTGTCAAATATTTGATGTCAGCCAACTCTGTAGACAAAGAATTCAATTAATCATTCTGTACAAGGGTGGCTTTGGAATTTCTGTCATATATTATTTGCCGCCTTGTTTTCATGGATTGCGGGCACTACCGCCTGTAAAGTATGCAACCTCCCACTCTGGAGGATCAACAAACTGTGCCGGTCCATTTAAATACCATTGAACATATTGTTTCGGTGCAGTAATTAATTATTTTTGTGTTGTAGTTGAGTTGTAAATTCTTAAAATGTATTGGCTAAATGATACTTTGATCAGCGAATGGTAAAAGTTTAATTTCAGTAAGAATACAAGCTGGTAATTGTTAATTTTTGGCATATTAAGTTGAATTTTGGTAAAAAATTCTTTAGGGATATTTATATGCAACTTGCAACTTTAAATTGTAAAATCCGTGACGATACTAAGTACATTTTATCGTGATTTACTTTGCTCTCGGAATATCTCTAAAATTTAGGTATTATCCGAAGAGAAGTTGCTCAGAATCAAGTTTAAAATTTATTTATACCAAATGAGGAGTTTGTTTTTAAACGAAAAGTTTCCAATTTTTATTTTATTACATACATACGTTCTTTCTAGCAGTAATATACAATAAGAATTGGCGAACCAAAATGAGAGATGTATTCTTTAGTACACATACAATGTTGTCCATGCTCTTTTACACAATTTTAAAACACTATAATTCAACTTTAAATTTTGAGTAAGTACCTACTCAGTATGAGTATGATGCGAATCAAAAAAATAAACAAAATTATTTATTTAGCGGAAATAAACAACAATAATATTTTATTATCAATTAATAATTAAGGACCGGATTTAAATATTTTTATATTTAAAAAAAATTCAAATAAGAATTTTAAGTTGAAATTTTGTAAGGAATGTATTCTGAGCAACTTTTCTTAAAAATTCAAGATGCGAAGCAAAAATTCACTTTAACTCGTTGAATAATCTATCATTTTCATTTTTTTTTAAATTAACGAAGATAAAAGTTTATTCATTTAACCCTTTAACTGTTGGAAACGTATATGTATTCAGGGTCCGGCAACACTTGTGTCCACCCCCAAAATCGTCTTTACTTTTAAAGATAAAATTTTGAAAATTTACATACGCTCATAGTTGACAAACCGGACCCTGTATAGGTTTTGCCATTTTTCTCCGAAAATGCAATTGATAAGAATTTGAAATTTTGGGGACGAAAGTAAGCGGATAAGACGAATCGAATAAATAGATTCACATTTACGTGACGCTTTCGGTTATGCCACAAGTGGCAGTCAACTTGCTTATTTTAAATAGAACACCCTATATTTTATTGCATTTTTGAATTCTATATACAAATTAAAGATCACTTTCTATATACGGCGCTATACCTAATTACTGAAATATCTGAAATATCTCGATTTTTCAAAAAAAATTAATTAAATTTGCATTACAAAAATAAAATATATTTCTACAAGCATTTGTGAGAATTTTTTTTTTCTATTAGACCAGCAAATTTGTTTATAAAAGATCCGCATAAAATTGAATTGTCACCATTCCAAAGCATGCTTAAAAAAAATTAAAACAAAAGAGTAAAATCATTTCTTTTTCCGTATTTTTAGTAGGAAATAGGTGTCCAATACATAAAGTAAATGCAAAATTTCATTGTACGTTTGAATTGTGCTTATTTCCAATTAACGGGGCGATGCACGCCATATATAAAGTCACCGTTAATTTAGATGTACAATCTGCAATAATAAATGGGGTGTTTCAAATAATCAAATTGACTACTACTTCCGGCATAACCAAAAGTATCACAAATATGATATATGATGATATATTATTTGATTTTATCTTTATATTTTGTTCCATTTTAACTTTACATCGTATTCGTGTATATGTAATATATTGTTAAGTGTTTGTAAAATTGGTTTGTTGACGTGCCAGGTTTATTTACATTGTGTATGTATTTAATGGCAAATAAATTCTATTCTATTCTATTCTATTCTATGTGAATATTGTCATTCAATTCAAATTGAAACATTTGCAACAAGGACGAATTACACTATGAAAATTTAAACATTTGTGACCATACGGTGGACATTCGCAAATGTAGAGCTCATTACTATCAGTCCACTCATTAAAAAGTAAAGTTGGCAGCACCCCCTAGCAATTTTTATCGCTAACAGTTAGCAGCAAAACGTTTGACCTTGACGCAACTGTGATATGCGTAGAAGCTAATCGTCTTGGGTAAGTTTACCAAAACTTGTTAAATCCCCATAAATCTCTTTTGGAACAAATCACCAACCTCAAAAATTGTTAGATTAAAGCCTGATTCACACCCATTTTTCGAAAATTTACACATTTGGCCTAATAGCAATGACCTCTAGTATAATTCACTGTACCTCTTCTTTGACGACAGTCCACACCCGAATTTTGTAATAAATCCAGAAGAAATACCAAAGCAACACCAAAAACTGAGTGTTGTAAAACAGTTGAATAACTGGTGTCAAATGCAATCCCGTAAAAATGATGTAATAGATCTCGTTGGTGGTAATGGTTATCCAACCGAAAGTCCCCATGAGAATTGTGGGTACGAAAATCTCGTTCGTTTGGTTCAGTGTTGCCACCAGTTGGAAGTGAAAATGGGACAAGTCGTCGACACGTTTGATTCGCTTCCTTGTTCGTACACTTCTCAGCTGTTCGTTGATTGACTGAAACTTGAGCCTCAAGTCGTTGAGAATGACTTCCATGAACATGATGTCCAGTCCGGAAACTACAGGACTCAAATAGTAATATAGGTGATAACTCACGTCTATCAACACACCGGCACCAGAAAACAACAAAAACAAATTGACGAATATTAATAAAAACAAAACCGATCTCCACAGAGACTTTGAGTTGGTGGTGTCAATTTGTCGGACCAAAGCGTCGATTTTGTTTGTTCTTGAATAAAACATGACGAAATGGGAGGATGTCGATATGAAGCTTCCTAGAAGAGCCATCCAGTCGGAGTATCTCAAAATATTGGTTTCTTCGATGTAGTGAACAGAAGTAAATGTGGAGAATTCATGAAATGTCAAGTAAAAGTAGAAAGACCAGAATGGCACTGGTAAAAATTTGGAGATTTTTTCGTGAGGATTTTGCCACACTCCAAATATTTGGAACAGGTAACGTAACCATGGTGGTAACTGCATCACAACTTCAAAATTACTAAATTGATATTGATTGGGTTTGTGTTGTGACATTAAGTCTGTATATTCCGTTAGTGATCAATTAATTAAATGAATTCTTTATGTAGTTGGCTGTGACTCTATCAAATATTTGATGTCAGTCAACTCGCCAACTCTGTAGATAAAGAATTCAAGGTGTTTATAAACGTTTCTAGGATCAAGGGTGGCTCTGAAATTCCTGTCTACACTATTTGTCGCTTTGTTTTCATAGTGAATGTCAAAAATTATTAATTATGTCACTGATGTCGACGGTTTTGTGGCCAAGAGCGACAAATTTCATTGTCACCCTTGATGCTAAAAACATTTATAAGCATCTTTTATTAATATTGAAATAAAACCAAATAATGTTGTAATAAATATTATAAGTCTATATTGAGATTAATACTTTCATAACTACTTTCAGACGGACAAACTTCGTCGTTGTAGCCGCACAGAGATCTTAAACTAGATTGGAAACTGAGGTCGTAGAAGTACAAAATTATCATAAGGATAATGGAATGCGAGTATCCTAAGCAAGCAACAAGGACCATAAAATCATGTCTGAGTATCATTTCATTAAACGACCTCACCACGTCTATGATATTAGTAGGTAACCAACAGAGAAAGTGAGATAACACCAAAACTAAAACTAAATTTGATCTCTTGTTGAAAACACTTCTTTTCACTCCGTATCTAAAACTAACTAAGATTACCACAAAAACATTGTAAACCAACCAATATGTGGACACTAAAATGTGAGAGATATTTATGAGACAATTGAAACAGATATATACAGAGAGGACTATAATAACAGACCATATTAAAATGATTTCCAGTTTGTGGTAATTCCGAAGTTTCATTGAGAGATCGTGAGACATGTAATGAACCCCCCAATCAACAGTCAGTGCTACCATAAACATTAAAGTCCCGAAGAATGTCACTAAGATTTCAATGAACCAAATACAAGCTAGTTTAATATCGACTAAAGTGACATTAGCGAGTAGAATGAAATTAGACGGTGACAGTGTTAGATACAACACGTTGCATATTCTCCAGTTCAAAAGAAGTAGGTTACTGACGGTTTGCAGTTCTTTGTATTTTGCGATCAGATATACTGTTAATATGTCCGCAAAAATTGAACAAAGAGTGATGAACACTGTTGGTGCGATAAGCCAGTTCGAAGGAGGTTTGTATTCTTCGTATGTTGCGTTGGTAGTTATGTTTTCGAAATCGTCGAGGTCCATTTTTCTATGAATGAATTGTTAGTAGATTTTTTAATAAGGGCGTACGTACCATGAAATTTATTAGTCTTGAAAAACGCACTGAAAGTTCTGGAATGAGAGAAATTGTAAGGTCACCCAGATTAACCACTTAAGAGGAGATTATGGTGACGTCGTTAGAAAATTATAACACGAAGAGTTAATTGAATTAAGGTTTAAATAGACGCGTGTTTTTTTAGGACTTGATTTTGTAACTGGAACTTGGACTAAGTGGTTTTATTAATAACGACGGCGACGTAAATATGTACACAGGGTGAACCCGAATAAAGTGCAAAGATTTTAAGCCCAATATAAGGCAACGTAGTTTGACATAATGGCCAGATTTCCGAGAAAAAAATGATTAAAGTTTTCTGCAGAAACTGATGCGCGCCACTGCAGACTCTAGTTGAAGTTCACAGTCAGTTCATCGAAAAGATGGGAATAAAAACGCTAATAAACAAGTGCCAAAAAATGCTTTTATCGGAGTTCCTCTTAGTTTAGCAATAAAAATGTGAGTTTTACAGTGCGAAATTTTTCAAATTTAGATTATTTTGAGTTAATTTTTTTTAATCCTTGCCAGTGATAAACTGAAAGTTATAAAAAGTGTTTTGTTTACGGATGAACCTGAATTTACGCGTGATGACATTGCATTGTCCATTGGCGGACATTTGGTCATTTTTTGTAATAAGTTCAGGTAACTTTTCATTATTTCGTTTCTAATTCAAATTTCAGTTTGGTCCACAAAGCGAGTCGGATTAATTTTTGAAATGTGTTCTGTCTTTAAAACTATTAAAAGTAAAAGTTAAAACAAATCCTATAAGAGCAAGCGTAAACAGTGGTTAAATTCAGTCCCATAAGCGTCGAACGGGTAATCCTGGGCAAAACCCCATTCGAATTTCCATTTTTTTTTCCAGAATTATCTACAGCGGTGTCTGATATTGTGGTTAAAATCTTAGCACTTTATTTGGTTTCACCCTGTATAGGGTGTTTTCTAAGTAAAGCACCAACTCTGACTTAGAGAATCCAATTAGTTACAGAAAGAGATCTAAGTGAAAAATTGCTCTTTTTAGCTTTTTTTTAAGTTTTAAGGATTTAACACCAAAATTTTTTAAAGACCCAAAAAACGAGCGTGGCAAGTGAAAAACATCAGTCACATTTGACATGATTAGTCAGGGGCGGAACAAATGTACTTGAAACTAAATATTTTATTCAAATAATAGATCGTGTACGAGATTATAAAAACATTCAAATTGTTTTATGTTCAGGCCTTGAAAAAGGTATAAACGTTGCAACAAAGAATAGTTTACTGTTATCTATTGCAAAAGTTTTCAACACAAACAGACAGATAGCTTTCGACGTACGTCTATGTTGCAAAATGTCAGGTGTGATATGTGCGACATTTTTCCACAAAGTTTCTTAAACAGAAAATGCAATTAAGACGTGATTGGTTACTTTTACGTCTTTCCATTGTTTACAAAAAGCGCGAAGAATTAAAATTCATCGCGATTTTCAGTTAATAACAAACTTCGTTTGATTTACATTACTTTTTGTTGTTTTTTTTTCTCAAATTGATAATTCTGTGGTTTAATACAAGCCGAAATAAACTCCTTAATTATTTGAAAAAAAAAGTTAAAATAAAACTGCAATTCTATTTTTTGCCCAAATTTCTCCTATATCTATTACATATCCAAAGTCCAACTTATTACTATCAGTTCACTCTCCTGTGTAAATTTTCTAAAATTCTTCGATGTAAATCCTTAATTCTTTAGGGAGAAAATTAGGAGAAAATTGAATAACGTTTTTTGAGGTTAACACGTTGTCAAAGTTAGTTTATTAACATCTCACAATAGTTAAGAATTAATCAAAGGTAAGTTCCAAAAGAGAGATTTAAATAAGGATTAAACAAGTTTTGGAAAACTTGCGCAGGACGATTAGCTTCTACGCATGTGACAATTTGTCCAAGGTCAAACGCTTTTTCTGCCAACTGGTTTTGATAAAAATTTCTAGGGACTTCTGCCAACTTTACTTTTTAAGAAGTGGACCGATAGCAATGCGCTCTAGTATACAATGTTTTACCCAATTTCTCCGATATCTATTGCATATCTACAATGTTTATTTGTGTCAATATATTGAGTACATAGTGACAAATTGATGTTTTCCTGTCATTAATAAGTTTAGATTAAATTTTAAGACTTTTATCGTCGGATTATTGTTAGGTCGCCATTTTTTTTACTGAGGTCGACTAATCTTTATTTTTTACATACAGGTCTTTGTTATAGACAACAGGAAAAATGTAAAAAAAAATCTGTGTTTTATTTTTCAAGATCTAATGGATTAAAAAGTAAACATGTTATTCCAAAATTGAAGAGTACAACTTCTAAAGGGCCTAAGTGCCAAAATTATTTTAATTACAGAATTGATTTTTTTTTTGTAAAGTAGAGATTCTAATTTTATAGAATGCTTTTGCTATATCCATCACTACTGTCTGCATGTCTCCAGAGGTACATCCTGGAGTACTGGCAAGTCATTTTCTAAAAATGATTGGTATGTTACTCCATTTAATATTGGCGGAAGAAAAAATGGTTCAATTAAGAAATATCCAACAATACCTCCTCACACGTAACAAGAAAATTCTTGCTAATGTCGAGATTCAATAATAAAGTGAGGTTTTTCATCTGGCAAACGATGGTTGTTGTGAAAATTAATGATGTGGTTTCTTGTAAAGGTTGCTTCATCCGTAAAAAGTACAGTGCAATGAAAATTGGGACGAAGACACTGACGTATAAACTATTGACAAAACAACATTCGTGGCTGAAAGTCTGCTTCTAAAAAGGCCTGCACTCGTTGTATGTGGTATGGATACAAAGCCTGCTCTATACTGCATTAGAAATCTGAAATTCAGCAGCCATTTTACTTGTACTCGCTTCAGGATGTTCTTCGATCGCTTCTAGAACTTCGACTTGCAAAGCAAGTGTTCGAACAGTTCTCTGCACACCTCTATCAGCAGCAGCATGAGCAAAAGATCCTGTTTCTTGAAGTCTGCGGTGAATCGCAGAAAAAGTACTGTAATAACCCAAAAAGCCCGCCAAAAACATTAACAGGCACACAAAACATATATTTAAAAATGGCGAAATTTAAAATCCAAAGTTTGGCTGTGATCGTCACAAATGGTTAGGACGTACGTTGTCTTTGAAAAAAACAAAATTACCAAAGAAAATTTAGAAAACGGACCTTGGTTCTTTAGTGCAACGAGCAAAAGCGACACAAACGGAAGAGTGAAATAAAACGACAAATGGGTTGGAGAGCTGTATTAGTTAGCTTTGATCTTCGATGTTATTTGCTTTGGGAAATTACTGTAGTTAGTAACTTAGAACATGGAAAATAAAAAAACTAATAATGCAACGGACCGTTAGACCTGTAGTGAGTGGTGGTGTTCACGTAATTTTTGCTTTTTGTTTTCCATGACTGTAGACGAGTTGGCATTATAGGTTTAATTTAATCCGTAAAAGATGCTGTTAAAGTTTGGCCAAGCATTTCAGAAACACCAGTAGATATCGTTGGTTTAAGTTTTGTGGAAAGCGTTTTCGATTTTGTAAAAACGAAAACAATCAGGTTTAGCGTTCGATTCTTTATGTGTTATTATCTCAGATCTAAGAAATATTCTATTTTCAGTCTTTAAGTTTTCAAATCTCAGATTTGACAACAAATATGTGAAAAATAAAGATTTATCGACCCTCGTCAAAAAGTTCACAATAGAGTTATAGCCACTTATCGACGATATATAATTCCCAATTGATACCTATTATTGTAAACATATTTCTTGATAGGAAATTTTAAGTATTTGTAACTGTTGCAATCAATTGTAATGCGATTGTTTGATAAGTCTTTATCAAAGTGCTTTTAAAAAGTAAATATGTCATATTTTTCACTTGAAACCCCGGTTTAGTAGTTTGTGAGTGATTTGACTTGTGTACAGCTGTGCTATTATTTTGAGCGATTGTTGTAACAATAAGGAAGCGTTATTAGAACTACACTTCTATGGATTCCGTGGTGACTTCATCGAGGTCCTTCTTATTATTGAAATTCAAAGGATTAACATTAATATTATTATAGGTACGTAGTCAGAATGCTTTTATACATAAAAATGTGGTTTCTTCTTTTCTATCTATTTTCTTTGATTTTTTTCTCAAAAGTCAAAATTTCGATTTTTTATATTGAAGTCTGCTCTAAAATTACCACAACAGCTAATAAATGTGCCAAATTTTCCTTTGGTTTTCTCAATTCAACTATTAAATATTATTCGTGGACCCCAGCAAACAATTTTTAATATAAACTACTGGTATATTGGTAGTTGGTAATACTACAAGGGTGGCTATGATTTGAGTACATTGGGTATACAACCAACGTGTTTCTAAAAGTTTCTAGCATCAAGGGTGGCTATGAAATGTCAAAGAAATTTGCCGCTCATTACAAACGTGGATTTAGATTTTTCATCCGACATTTGTAGTTAATCTCAATCATGGAGCAAAGTTCGTTTTGAAAAAAAAACTGTTTTACTTGTAATATGAAACCTGAAAATCTAAAACTTGGATCCAAAATTGTAACTGAAACGTCGTTGTTAGTGAAGTTTCCATTAATTTTTAACATAGGTATAATCAGTATAAAAACAAAGCGGCAAAATATTTAATGACAGGAATTCCAGACCCACCCTTGATGGTAGAAACATTTTAATGTTTTATGCCAAAAATTAATTCCGAAAAATTTGTCGAAATAACTTTTTTATCTCGTTTAAAATTACGTGGATCAGCGGTCTAGTAATCATATTTTTTTGAATATTTGTCTGAGATTTGAAGAACGAAATTAGAATGTTCCTTAAATATATTAAGAAATAATTAAAATTCACGAATTTAACGATATCTTTTGGTTTTCCTTTTTTTAAAATTGAGAACGCATTTTGTCCAAAAATAGATTCAACACATAACATCTTAAAGCCTATTATCTTATAATAAATCATTCAAGTGTTATTGAAAATGTCAATTTAAACCTTTATTTATGAGATAAGATAAAACAAAGAAATTGAACAAAGGATCACTGGTATATTGCATGATAGATATAGATCGGATAAGACAACATTAAATTTTAATTGACGTGGAATTATGGAGGGGCCTTTTTATCTGACCGTCATTTGGATGGAATTTCCGCTATAAAACTCATTGCGCAAATATATGAAAGAAAAATGAATTAATTGTAGAAAAAATCATGTATGCAATATAGGTGAAGAGTACCGACTAATATCTTAATCGAACATTGCACTATTATTGTGCAAATACACGACCGATTTACAATATATTGATGTCCAAATGTCGGAAATAAAATAAATAGAAATATTTTTAAACTTAAATCCGATTTCTCCTTTACAGATTTAAGAAATGTTACCTCAATTAAAAGCCCTACTATGGAAGATCCTTTGGATACGCAAACGCCATTGGATCTTAACACTTTTCGAATGCGTCGTTCCCACACTCCTCTTTCTGGTAATGGCGTTCGCCAGATCGAAAGTGGATGGACTGAACAAAACCTATGTCAACGAGACTAAGTTCCATGAAGTCCATGGCATTAACGACATTTACTCACATTTGGACATCGGTTCCTTAAAACTTGTATACGCCCCGTACAACGACTCCACTAATGACCTAATCCGAAGAGTACAAGAAAAGTTGAGCATTCCAGGAGATGGTACACTTATTTCCCCTATCACCCGACACATTTAACCGCTTCACATTTTTCTAGTGGTCACCGAATTTGATTCCAAAGAGACGCTTCTATTGGAGACGAAATTTGAAGAAGGCTCCACCATAGCTGCGGTCGTCTTCAACCATCTAGATGAAACCGGTCTTGATTATGACTTGACAATTTACGATAAGTACTTGGACTGGAACACTGATAAGCTCTACAAGACGACGTTTTCAGTCGACGAACAAAGTAAGAAGTTTAACTTCTTATAGAACTGTCGTTAAATCAACTGTTTTAGAAGTACCATGCTACCTCGCGAAAGGCTTCGCGGCTCTTCAGATCGCCATCGACACTTCTTTCATGGAACTGCTTAAGCCCGACCTGTCCGACAATTTCACATTCACTTTACAACAATTCCCAGATCTTCCTCATATCGAAGACGCCAAACTCAATCAATTGTTTGTCCACTTCCTACCGGCAATAACAGTTTTCAGTTTCATTTTACTGTGTCCTTCAGTTCTGAAAAGAGTCAGCGAGGAGAAAACCTCGGGAATCAAAGTATTGTATAATCAGTTTTAGAAAAATCGCATTTTAATGGGGAAATTTTCAGGAAATGATGAAAATGGTGGGTGTCAAGTCTTCCCAAATTTGGTTCTCTTGGTTCGTCTACACTTTGATCACAACTCTGATATCCATTGGGGTGATAGTAGCCATCATGAAAACGCCTCTCTGGGGGGTGTCGTACTCGCTAATTGAACACTCTGATGGCTCCGTCTTATTCACCTTCTTGTTCTTGTACTGTATGGCTGGCATCACCTTTTGTTTCCTTATGGTGCACATATCCGAAGATCGTAACTATTTACTTAAAAAAAATGTTTTTATTCTAAAATTTCGTTTGTTTTAGCGTGTTTGGCAACAGTTTTCGGTGTCGTCTTCTGGCTGGTCTCTTACTTTTTACCACAGGCCATCTTCAGTTCTCTTGATTTCTGTTTGTGGCGATTCAAGGCAATCTTCGGTGTTCTACCAAATATGGCTCTGTACTATGGATATTCTTCCATATCGGTCTACGAAAAAAGAGGTAAGTTTTATACTATCAATAACACATGTGAGAGTGTAAATTTTTAGAAATTGGGATTCAGTGGAACAATCTCTTCGAGCCAGGAAGTGGAGACGACCAAGACGTAACAATGGGTCACGTCTTTATCATGCTAATTCTAGACACAATCGCGTTTTTGGTTCTTGCGGTTTATCTGGACAATGTCAAGCCGGGAAAGTACGGGATTCCTAAATCGCTTCTTTATCCCCTGGAAGGTCTATTTAAGGTTTGATTTCGATTGTTTTAAATCGAATTACTTTTTATATTGTTATTTCACAGGGATTAAAACAATGTTTCGTTTGTAAGAAAAGCAAAGATCCGGAAGACCCTGAAAGCGGAGAAAGTTTAACTGACCGTAAAGTTAAAATTAGAATCAGCAATTTAAAGAAAATTTACTCGACTTATGTGGCTGTGGAGGATCTGGACATGGAAATACATGCAAACAACATTACGGTCCTCTTGGGTGAAAATGGTGCAGGAAAAACGACCACGATGTCAATTCTGACAGGTACTCTTAAGATGAATACTAGCTCATATTTCTGTTAATTTTCGGAGGAGAAATTTACTTTTCTTACCACCAACTTTCCTCGATGTCCCAAAAAGTTGTACGACTGGGAGAATTCAAATTTCTATTCCGAAAATTAACAGAAATATAAGCTAGTAGTCATCTTAATAGAGCATGGGGAATTTGGATTTTATATTTTTCCTGTTCTACCGAAACTCCAAACAATCACAATTAAGTACAATAAAATCCTAACAATTCCTATTTTAATTGCGATTTCAGGGATGATCAATGCGACTTCTGGCTCTGTTATAATTGGTGATCATGACATGAGGTCACACCGCGACGAAGCCAGGAAAAGTATGGGATTGTGTCCCCAACACAACCTTCTCTTCCACGATCTCACAGTTTACGAACACTTGTACTTCTTCGCAATGGTATCTCACCCCAACAAACCACCCCAAGTCACTAATAAAAACTCAATTTCCAGCTAAAAGGACTATCAAACATCGCACAGAAAATCCAAGAAGTCTTGCAACAACTTGGTATAGCGTCCGAAAAAAATTCACTACCACACACTTTGTCCGGAGGCATGAAACGGAAGTTATGCCTAGCCATTGCCCTGATTGGAAACTCGGAGGTACCAACGTTATTTTGGGTTTTTTGGTGTGATAAGATTGTCAATTTTAGATTTTGATTCTGGACGAACCTACATCAGGAATGGATCCAGAGTCTAAACGCCAAGTTTGGAACATGTTATCTAAGTACAAACAATCAAAAACTGTGTTAATTAGTACGCACAGCATGGAAGAAGCGGAGGCGCTTGGTGACCGGATCATTATAATGGCCAATGGGAAGCTGCAATGCGAGGGAACCCCCGCGGAACTGAAAACAAGATATGGTAAAAATTTCTTTTGAACTATTTCGTTTGTATAACACTTCTTATTGTTTCAGATACTGGCTACAACCTTTCTTTGGCGTTAGAATCAAAGAACAGTGTTTGTTCGATTCGACAAAAAGTCGTGGAACATTTTCCCACTGCCAGAGTTAAACAAGAAACGGATGACTCAGTGGTGTATCATTTACCATTCGATCAAGGTGATCGATATAGTGAGCTTATCAGAGTGTTAGAAAGATATGAAGAGATCACTGATATTAACATCAACGCAACTTCTATAACTGACGTCTTTTTAAAGTAAGAAATTTCTTTATTAAGACCATTGTTTAGCTAAATTTATTTTCAATAGAGCTAAAGATGAAAACGATGGTATCGTCAAAGAAACAGGTTATCGGCTTTGCCTTTTGCTCAAATCCAAAGAAAAAACACATGAGATCAGACAGATTATTACTGATGAATTTCCCGCAGTGAAAGTGTTGCGTGAATTTGACGACTCTTTGGTGTATTTCTTACCAACAGATTGCCGCGCAAAAGATAAAATCAAAGGTTTGGTGAATAAACTGGAAGAAAAACAAGAAGAACTAGAAATAATCAGCGTCACAGTAAATGTAACAACATCCAAAATTGACAACATTTACACTGAAAGCCAAAATAGCTATCAATTTTGTCTTCTTCTTAAATCTAGGAGATTTATTACTGCCATTGCAAAAACAATGAAAGAATATTTTCCAAATGGTAATCAAACACAAGAAAGCAAAAATTTTGTTTTGTACTCTCTTCCTTCAAGTGAAGACATTTACAAATACAAGAAGCTGATTACCACATTTGAGAGAAAGAAGGACGACTGGGATATATTCAGTATTAACATGGGCATCACAACGCCCAAGGGAATTGTTTTAAAGTAAGACATATCCTTAAATTACAATAAAAAAAAATCAATCCTTGCAGGTTCGTAGATGATTTAACCACAGGTGACATTGATTACGGTTAGTTACTTATTTACTTCTTGTTTATATCATAATGTGTATTGTATTGTATTGTATCAAATAGATAAAATTTTGTATATAATTTCGATCTAATAACATTTTTTTGTTGCAGCTAATACTTCGGAAGGATCGTCACGGGCAAAATTACAAGGATTTTCCAATTTTTTCACCTTAATCAAAAAACGCTTGATTATTCTATCACGAATTTATCCCGAGTTTCTCCTATCAGTAAGTCTGACCAAACTTCAGCTTCAATCAGTTTTTAATTGTTTCCAACAGGTTTTGATAACAACGTCAATCTTCTTCTTTGCTATAATCCTGACTATGTCCAACAGCAACATCAGTGGTTACTCAGGCCCGCCTTTGGAGTTGTCTCTTTCCGCTTATGGGAAACCTAAAGTGTATTTTGGGGTGACTTCTTCAGACACATTTACACGAAATCTGAGCAAGTTGTTTGAAGAATCCGTCTCGCGTGGTGGAGGAAACGCCATGCAACAACCAAACGTTTCAACTGGTAATACTCAATTAAAAGAATCTCAATCATTTCCTTACTTTGCTTCATTCTTTTTAGCTATTGTCAATGAGGGTTTAACGAACTTGGTGTTTTATAAAGAGCACATGATCACTGCGGCTGAGCTCGACTTAACTGCAAAACAAGTGATCTTGAACGCTCTCTTCTCTTCGGACGCTTTGCATGGGATTCCCATTTCGATTAACTTGGCAATGAACACCATCGTTAAAACGTTCAACGAAAATATCACCATCAACATCAGGAATGCTCCTCTTACACCACAAGACTCCCAAATAAATCCTTCGGAATTGTCGGTTTTGAATGTTTCTAGCATTTGGGTAACGTTCATTCCTCTTTGTAAGTATTGTGGTTGAATGGATTGAACACCTCTCACTTGATTGATTTAAGGTTTGTTCTTACTCGGAAGTCTCTTCATTAAATTTCCACACCTGGAAGTTTCGACGAACTTCATTAAACTACAAACAAATGCCGGAGTTGGGACGTGGTTCTACTGGTTCACAAACTTGTTTGTTGACTACATTCTTTCTGGTTTGTCTTTGGCGCTTTTAGTCGTTGTGTTATACTCCCTCAATTGGTTGGCATTTAATTCCAACGGCTTCGGAGACAAAGACATCTGTACGAATCCCAGTAATTTTAAATTTCAAACTAATGATGAACTTTCAGGGGCCTTCGCTACAATATTCGGAGTTTATCTAATCACCTCCTTGCCATTCACGTATTTGTTTAGCTACTACAAGAAGCTCTCTGAAGGCATCACACTCTTCTTCGTCTTTGGAATTTTCATCGGAATTGTACCCACGTTGATCATCACTGCTTTCGAGGTTTTGGAGAAAGACCACGATAAACAAATCCTGGACTTCGTGAGAAAAACTCTAACAATCTTATCGCCCCAATTCGCTCTCAGCAACTTAAGCGTCAAGTTTTCTCGCAAATACGTGGAAAACTTCAATTGGAAATTCATGGAGCCGAGCACAAAAAGTCACTTATGTCGGGTGGATCGTGAAGGAGTTCTGAAGCCATGCTGTATAGATCCTTGGAGCACCAGTTGCGAGAAATATGAAAGTTACTTTGAGAACGAAACTTTTGGGATTGGAGAGGATCTTTTGTTCATGGTGGGAACTTTTGCAATCTACTTTTTTATTTTATTGGTGAAAAATGCTCCGGATTTGATGATTACATTTAGTGATTTCTTCCAAATTAAACGTTACCTAGAGTACATTTTCTCATCCACTAAAGAAATCGAAAAGGGGAAAAAGGTGTTTTGTGTCGAAGATTTAACTAAAACGTATGGAAAGAAATCTATTGTAAACGGATTAGAATTTGACATTCATAAAGGGAGATGTTTTGGACTACTGGGTGTAAATGGTGCCGGAAAAACCACAACTTTTCGTATGATAACAAACAGTTTGATGTCCACAAAAGGAGACATAAAGTTTCCTTCAAAAGACACCAACCAGATCGGTTATTGCCCTCAAGAAGATTCTTTGAATTTTCTACTAACTGGGAGACAATTGTTAAACACCATGGGAGCCATTAAAGGCCTTTCCAAGACAAAAGCTGAAAAGGAGATCGACTACTTATTACAGACCTCTGGTAAAAAGTCACTTTTTTTAACAAATTCTTAAATAATTATACCGATTCTAGGTCTGATGAAACACGCGGATAAACCATGTTATCAGTACAGTGGGGGCAACAAAAGAAAACTAAACACTTGTATAGCATTTTTGGCGTCACCGAAACTGACTTTCCTGGATGAGCCTACCAGTGGTGTTGATCCAAGCAGTCAACGTAAATTTTGGAAAATGCTCTCGACTTTTAAAAGACGATTTGGATCATCGTTTCTTCTGTGTTCGCATAGTATGGAGGAATGTGAAAGTCTATGTGATTGGTAAAATTCAGAACTGGTTTGAACTGGTTTTTAATATATTCGTTCTTAGGGTTGCTATAATGAAAAATGGAGAATTTAATAAAGAGGGAAGTCCCGTGGCATTAAAAACAAAATACCAAGACGAAGTAGATGGTCATGTCTATTCCAAGTATAAAGTGACCGCAAATTTAAGAGAAAAAAGTTTTTCAGAAGAAGTCAAACAATGTTTCGAAGAGTCCAATTTTAAACTTACACATGATTACGGAGTAAGATTTTTGTGATTTTTATAGAATCAATTTAACAATTATTTTTCAGACTACACACGTTTATGAAAGTAACCAGCCTTTGAGTAAAATATTTGCATTTTTGGAAAAAGAAAAACAAAAGGAGGAGCCACTACTGGACAATTTTCTCATCAACAGTTTATCAATTGAAGATGTTTTCTTACAAGTTGCTCAACCGGAAGAAAAAAGTGATGAAAATTCTACAAATAGTTCGAAATGGTGTTGTTGCCGACATGTGATTTGTTAAGATTCGCCCTCTTGACGCCGATCACAAGTTAGCACAGCATTTTAAAGCTTTCCAAATATCGAGCGATCAAATTAAAACATATCGTCAGTTACTTTTGCATTTTCCAAGCGAGTCGTTTTTTCTGTTTTTCAAATTTGCCAACTTTTACATTATGAGGTGGAATCTATCTTGGATAGAGGTTGTGATATAGTCACGACAAGAGCTTTTCCAAGACATTTTCACAACATCCTCCGTTTAGGAAGTTCAATTTAGTTGTCATAAACAAAAGATTTTTTCGATTAAAGACAAGGTTGGAGATTTCAACAGCGACTGACGGTTAGTTTTGAGTAGAACACAAAGTACTTGTCTTACCTAGTATTCTTAAAAATTGTGCAATCGTAAATTTACATTCAATTCTAATCTTATTAATATTAAAAATTTATCTTGTACATATTTTATAAATATACCCATTGTGATAAAGTTTTTTAACAATATATTCTATTTTTGCAAACAATTATTTTACTTTTCTTCATTTAATTTGTTAAATTTTGTGAAGGACTATTTCAACCTTTCTTATACTATAGAAAGTCAATTTATTGTATCGAATATGACAGTAATTAATTACAATCAGCAGCGTACAAGAAAAACAATGAAGGCGCGAAAAATGACTAATAAAAACGCTTCTGAAGTTAAGCCATGTTGAGTTGAAGCCCGAAAATTGAAAAGTTGAGGTCAAAGAGAACCAGATCTTTCAATTACTTGCACAACCGTCGCGATTGGAACCAGTGGGAAATGGTAAAAGTGAAGAAAGAAGCGACGTAGATGACGAATTGTAAATTGCAAATTGTATTGGTGAGGGAGTGGACACTTGATAATTTAATGTCGTCAAAACAGAATTTTAAAATTACATAAAAAATCATCAAAAGAATGGGTTAACCAAAGAACGTTGTAAAGTATCGTCAACTTTTTGAAGCTCTTCTCGGATTTGGCCGAGGTAAAGCCGAACATTTTGCACAGTGTTAGATAGAACGCGGTTGTGTAATACGTCCAATATGAGACTTAAGTGAAACTGACAGAAAATTTGAAGTGGTTTCACAACAAAGGAAAGCTTGTTACAAAATGGAATTTATTATCTCATTAAAAATATTGGTGAAGAGAAGATACGACGCTTCCGTTATTTTTTCCAAGTAACCGAACGATTGCACCATGTAGCAGACTTGGGTTAGAAGAGGTATGTTTGTTGGAATTGTGGGACAAAATATCCGAAGAAGTGCACGCAGTTCATGTTGAATCGCATGAAGTTTGACAAATCCATGATTGATACCACTTCTTCCATGCCAATCAATTAATTATAACAAGTTTTCAAACTGACACGACGATGAAAACTGAAACTTTTTTAATTAAATTTTGTTACCATGCGCGATACAATCAACTCTTAGACTTCCATTATTCTGAAAAAATAAATTGTATCTTAGGATATTTAATACACATGTTGTGGATCGAAGACATTTTTATGGTTTCATGTTTCTGTTTTCAGTATCATTTATTATTCATGTCTTCACGACGAATTGATGAATACATTTGCAGATTATAGCATTTAAGTACTTGCAGATGGAAAATAATTAAATTCAATTTAAAGTAGTTCCGTCTAAAGAAATTGAACAATAAGATGAATAAGATGTTGCCATGTATAGTCTCTACAATAAATCTTTTATTGGATAAGGAATGTTGTCTGTGAAATTTGATAAATTAAATGAAAAAGGGTGAAATATTTGCACAATTCATTATTTATACAAGGTGTTTATAAATGTTTCTAGCATCAAGGGTGGCTATGAAATGTCAAAGAAATTTGCCGCTCATTACAAATGTGAGTTTCGATTTGTCAACTGACATTTGCAGTTAACCTCAAACATGAAGCAAAGTAAGTTTTGAGAAATAAACTATGCCAGTTGTGGTTTAAAACCTGAAAATTAAAAACTTGGGCACAAAACCATAACCAAAACGTCATTGAAGTAAGTAAGATTATAAATAATTTTCAAGATAGTTATATTCACTATGTAAACAAAGCGGCAAAATAGTGTACGACAGGAATTCCATAGCCACGTTTGATGCTAGAAACATTTATAAACACCTTGTACTTATTATGTGATAAATTACGGTTGTTTACGGAAATTGGTGTTTTTAGTGTGAGGGGAGAATTATCAAGTAGGTACATGTCAATTTAGAAATTATGTTCCTTCACAACGTTTCGCTCCTTATCAGTTTCTTATCACTATCAAAATTCATAACTGTGAAAGAAAGTGGGTAAAATAAAAAGATTTTATTATCACAAGAATCGAAATCTGTCGGTGTGCCTAATCGCAGTTTGACCAATTTGCAAATTGAGAAAATACTTACAATTAGTTCAAAAGCATAAGAGGAAAATTCTCCAATAAACTAACAAAGCTACACGTTTGCTGTTGTATTAAACAAATATCAAATACGTACCTGATAAGATAAGCTAGAACACTTTAGTAGTTTTCCCAATACGATCGTTACAATTAACAAAATATGATCAAAATTAAAACAAAATTCTACTAATCTGAAGACTGACACACAAAGTTGCAAGCGTTGCCAAAGTATGAGCAATGTGATTGGCGTTGCTATGTTGCAAATTGTATTTGCAGCGACGCAAGTTAAACTTAAAATCGACCCCTGAGACTTTTTTTAACGTTTATTGAATGTAAAAATACAAAGATTTTACATACAGGTGTCCGGAAAGTCGTGCACCACCGTGATACTGTAGTATCGGACAATGCCACAGATCACCGGAAAAATGTTAAAAAAAATGCATGTCTTCAGTTTTTCGAGATATGATGGATTGAAGAGTAAAAATTTAATGAAAAAATTAACGATTTCTGTGCAATAATTTTAGGTTCAAATGAATTTGTTACCTAAAGGACATTTTGCGCGAAGGCATGGTGTAAAAAAGATCGGAAATATCTTGTAAGAAATGCCTGAAAACTGTTAACAAGATTTTTGAATCAACAATTTCGATCATCGTTCACATGAAACCATAGTTACATTATTCGTTTATGAACCGACTTGACTAACGCCAACAATACAACAGCAACGTTACTATGGCTTTGAATACTGGAAATTTAAATTATTGGGGGAACAGTTCAGCAATGTTCCCATTTTCCTAATTTTCTTTAGGTCCTCCTGCAAAAACAGAGAGTCTGGATTTTTTTTTTAACATTTTTTTGGTACTCTGGGGGATCACCCAATTACCCCCTTTCAAGGTGGTGCGCCACTTTCCGGACATCCTGTATGCATCCAAAGTTTCACATTTTTACAAATTAATATTATTAACATATTGGCAATATTATTCAAGGTGTTTATAAATGTCTTTTTTTCATGATTGAGATTAACTACAGCTGTCAGTTCAAAAAAATTCAAACCCGCATTTGTAAAGAGCAGCAAATTTCTTTACCATTACAAGCCAACCTTGAGGCTAGAAACTTTTATAAACACCTTGTATGTTAAACATAACATCGTTTACAACCAGGAACGAATGGTTAGTATAAACCTTCTAATAATTATAAACGTATCTGGTGAATCTATTTGTTCGATTCGTCTTATCCGCTTACTTTTGTCCCCAAAATTACAAATTCTTATCATTTGCATTTTTTGAGAAAACTGGGAAAACGCAATAACATTATATGAGTTAAAGGGTTAAAAAAGAATATGGTAAAAAATATGTAGACGCGGATACCTTTCTATTATTATTTGAAGAAAAAGAAACCAATCTAAAATTTTCTAGTTTTGTCAATAGTGCCGATAATAATAAATAAATTATTAAAAAATCACATTTTGTTGAAAAATATCGATTTTTTATGATTTCCGGAAAAATTTAATACCACAACTCGTTAGTAAAATGTCTTATTTGACTCAAAGTTTTAAAATAGTCACCACAAGATGTCTTATATTTTAGTTAGCACCTCTTCAGAAGTGTATTATTTTGCTGACTTTTAAATAACTGTTGTGTGCACTTGCAAAATATGATTGCAAATCTAACTTTACATACAGGAATGTCCCAGACCTCATGACGCAGAGAACAAGAGGAGGTGCCGACAGCAATACAGATGGTAAATTTCAAAACAAAAATTGATTACGTTTAATAGTATTCGAGAAAGGATTAAAAATTAACAACCAATCCCGGAAGCTTATTTTAGAGGTGGAGTAAAAAGCTCTCCCAATTTCCTAGGCAACGAGAGTCTGACCAATGAACGATAGTTTGTGTCCATAGTTACCAATGTCTAACATCAGTTCAGCTTCCGGATTGGCTACCGTTTTTTTGTCTTAACACGATTATTTTTTAAGCTAGAAAATTTTTGTTTCAAAAGTTTGGTTCAGAATTGTTGCCTTGATAAACCTTCTTCTCTGGGTCACCCTGTATGTTGAATTCTCCAGTGACTGTAATTTACAAACATGTTGGTTTAAAGTACAGGTTTATTGTCGAAATTAAAAAAAAAAACACTATTGATTTAATTAATATTTTAATGTATTTACTATATTAAAATAGGGTCCTGGTCAACCGCGTCCTTTCAATTTTCCACCATATTTAGCCAACAAGTCTACCACACTTTTTTTATGAAACTCGGAAGCAATCGTCATTGCTGTCTGACCTTTTTTGTTTTGTGCATTTACATTTCCACGTGATCTAATCAACAGCTCCACCACTTTGTCGTACCCGTTCTTCGCAGCTTTCATCATCGCTGTCCAACCATCCTTATCAACTGCATTTACTTTTTCACCTGCTTCCAACAACAATTTCACCACTCCTTCGTGTCCGTTAAGTGACGCTTTCATCATTGCTGTCCAGTTGTTATTGTCTTTAACATTTACCTTAGCACCTTTTTCAAGCAGCAACTTTACCACATTTTCGTGTCCTTTCAGAGACGCAAACATCATCGCCGTACAACTCTTTTCATTCAATGCATTTGTATCTCCATGTTTTTTAATCAGTAACTCCACCACTTTCTCGTGGCCATTTTCAGAAGCATGCATCATAGCTGTGGTTTTGTCCTCGTCTGCAGTATTTGAATTGCAACCTGATTTAATCAACAAGTCTACCGTTTTCTCGTCACCGCATTTGGATGCCTTTATCATCGCCCCTTTTATATTTCCACCTGAATCCCTCAAAATCCTTACGACTCTTTCATGTCCGTTTTTGGCAGCAATCATCAACGCTGTCCAGCCGTCGTTATTCTCTACATTTACATTTCCACTTGGTTGAAGCAGCATTTTCACCACGATCTCGTACCCGTTTTTGGAAGCTTTCATCAGCGCTGTCCAACCATCCTTGTCCACTGCCTTTGCATCACCACCTTTAGCAAGCAACAACTCTACCACTTTTTCGTGTCCATTCTGCGAAGCTTTCATCATGGATGTCCAGTTATCCTTGTCCACTGCGTTTATATCACCACCTGATTCAATCAGCTGCTCCACCACTGTCTCGTGTCCGTTCTGGGAAGCAATTATCATCGCTGAGCAATTATTGTCCGTGTCTACTGCATTTGGATCAGCACCTAGTTTAACTAACAACTTTACAGCTTTCTCGTTGCCTAACTTAGAAGCTTGCATCATCGCTGCATTTATATTTAGACCTGATTTAACCATGCTTTCTATGACGTTTTCGTGGTCATGCTGGATAGCAATAATTAACGCCGACCAATACTCCACCACTGCATCTTCGCCTGCTTTCACCAACAACCCCACCACTTTGTCATATCCGTTTTTGGAAGCTTTCATTATCGCTGTCCAACCATCTTTGTCCACTGCCTTTGCATCACCACCTGAATCAAGCAACAACTTCACAACTTTCTCGTGTCCGTTCAAAGAAGCTTTCATCATAGCTGTCCAACTGTTCTGGTCTACGGCATTTAGATCAGCACCTGATTTAATCAGCAACTCCACCACCTTATCCTGTCCCTTCTGAGACGCAATCATAATCGCTGTTGAACCGTCCTTATTCACTGCATTTACGTCATTATTGGCAGCAAGCAACAACTCCACCACTTTCTCGTGTCCGTTGTGGGAAGCAATCATTAATGCTGTCCAATCGTCGTTATTCTTTGCATTTATGTTTCCATCTGATTGAAGCAGCGTTTCCACCACTTTCTCGTGTCCATTTTTGGAAGCTTTCATCAGTGCTGTCCATCCGTCCCTGTCCACTGCCTCTGCATCACCACCTGAGTCAAGCAGTAGTTTCACAACTTTTTCGTATCCATTCTGAGAAGCTTTCATCAGCGCTGTCCATTCGTCTTTGTCCACTGCCTTTGCATCACCACCTGAGTCAAGCAGCAACTTCACCACTTCTTCGTGCCCGTTGAGCGAAGCTTTCATCAGCGCCGTCCAATCGTTTTGATCCACTGCGTTTACATTAGCGCCTGATTGAAGCATCAGCTCTACCACTTTCTCTTCCCCGGTTAGCGCAGCGTTTAACATCTTTGCGTTCACTTCTTCGTCTTCTCCTCTGTTTATAACCACTTTGATGGGTTCACTGGTTTTAGGCACGGACAGTAGCTCTGCTTGATCAATTTCTAAGATTGATCCTGATGATGTTTTCAATGATTTTACGTCTTTAAATAAACTATCAAATTGCGAGAAACCAAATCTTCTTGTGTAATAAAAACAACTGTAAATAAAATTAACTGATTTTGAATGGAAATCAACTGTTTCATTTTTCAGTGCTATTGAAAGATAAGTTAGCAAGGATTCACTACTTTCAGCAAACTTGATAGCGTCCATTCCGAACACGTTGTCACTTTCCGTAATATTAAACTCGTCTAATAACTGGTTGAGGAAATTAAGATAAGACAAATCTTCGGGTTTTGTGCGAAAATCGTTTTTATCTTCAATAGTGCAGTAATCACCACTTTCGCGCACGTTCAAAACGGGATATCTTTCCCCCCAGGAAGACACGAACTGTAACACATTTCTGTTGGCTAAATCTTTTGTTTTCACTCCAAGAACTTGATCAAATTGTTTGTACAAAACCGCAATTAGAGGAGATGATGCCTTGGCTAGGAGCTCATCGAAAAGAAAGCGTACAGGTGTGTACTTGACATTAAATAGAATCGACTTGTCAAAAGAAGTTTCGTGATGTTTAAACAAAAAAGTCGCTACTAAATAGTCAGTGAAGACATTTCTTAGAAAGTGTAACTCTCCGTTGCTTGCCTTGAAGAAACTAACCAATTCATCATCAAGCAAATGCATTTCTTTGTATTTATTGGGAAAGATGAAATTTTGCCAAAAACTTGGTTCGAAAATCGCCATCAGTGCCGTTTTTTGATAAATATCGATCTTGTGGTTTTTAAATCCGTTCAAAGTGGAGAAATTATTTCCCTGTTTGCTTGCTTTTAGATTTTTAAATGAGAGCTTAAGTTTTTCGTGTAACCACGAGTCGAATAAATCCGTTAGAGTAACCAAAACATCGTTATTTAGCATGTCCAAGTACTTTTGGCTATCTAATAGTACAAGTTCTGTCAACATAAATAATGGTAATGCGTGACCAAAAATATTGCATTGTTTTATAAAGTTGAAATGTTTTGTAATTTGTGTGGCGGCATTTTTTTCCGCATGCCTGTTTTGAATGTAAGAATTGATCTGTTCATCATTAAACTCATCAATTGTTATGGACAACACTGAAAATAAGTCCTCAAATAATTGCGCTGAATCAAGTCGGCAAGAAATATAATGTTTTGATTTATTTTCTGAAAATATCTTGATAAAGTTCGTTAAAATTTGCAAGTCAGTTTCATGAATTTCATCCAAACCATCCCAAAAACATGTAATTTGACCGCTCCTTGCAAGAAATCCTATCAAATGCTGATCAAACTTCCCCGCGCCTGAATACTTGTTCGTTATGTGAATTATAAAATCGTCTATTGTAAGGTTTATTTTTTGGCAAAGCGCTAAAATATCAATTTTAGAAAGGTAAACCGCGAATGACCCAGAAACTTGACTTAATTTTTTTAACAAAACAGTTTTCCCTTTTCCTGGTTTGTCTGATATTATGTTTATATTGTTACCAGAATTGAACAAAGAGCCTTCTTTGACGGAGTCACCATTGAGACGATAAGGTTCCAAGTCAGAGACACCTCCAGAACTCTTAAGCCACTTCAGTTTTCTGTCGACCATTCCGAAATGATGGAACTTCTTCTTGATGCTTCTATTCTTCTTGCATATCTCGTCGAATTCATCTTCGGTGCAAGTCTTAACTGCGTAAATATTAGATTTTTCTACGGGTTCTTTCAAAGTCTTGTTATACCGTTGGCTCACATACTTTTCAATGTCTTTGTTGGTCACGTTGCTAATGATTGCCACTGATTCTTTATCTACTGTTTGCAGAAATTTGTAGTCAATCACATTTATCGAAACCGTTCTATTTATGTACACTTCTGGAACCTTTTCCGGCAGTTGTTGTAGCCTGTATGGTTTGTGCAACATTTGGATGAGTTCGTTGGTTGTAACAATGTCTTTAAAATTCGAATCTTGTTCAAACAAGTCTTTCAAATTGATTTCAATTGAAGTCAGGCATTTGTAGTTTTTAATGATCTGTTGGTACAACTTTAACCCGCTCAAACTAGAGATGTTGCGAAAAACTGAGCAGTTTTCTAACAAAGTTGGATGGGGGTCATTGGCAGATAAAATAAATCGCCCTGTCTTAAATGTATCAATAATTTTAAACAATTCCGGTTTTTCATCAACGATTAACGGACAGTCTCCAGAAACCCACATCAATTTTGCGCAGTCTTTATCGGTCAAGTTTTTGTTATCATCAAGAATAATTTGGAAACGTTTCTGGAGATCTTTGAAGTTGGACCCGTTTAGAAACTTTTCCTTGACGTCACTGTAAATTTGCTTCACGTCCTCTAGTCGATCTTTGTCAAAGATCGTTACATCGAATTTGGAAATGGCATTTTGCAGTAAGTTCACATTTTCGTTTGCAGAACCCGAAGAAATCGTCTGTATGTACGGCGTTAGTACACAAAGCGTAATGATCTGTTGCACCAATCGTTTGTCCAATTTGTTGTCTTTATCTTGACAACATTTCTTTATAACTTTTGCGTATTTAATCGATGCAAGATTGTTACAGGCAAACCGCTTCTTCATTGTTGTTAGAATCTCCTTTTCAACTTGATCAACGTGTTCTTCGTAGTTACAAAAAATGATGTTGTCAAAGGAATTGGAGTCCTTAATTTCCAATTTATAGTAAGTTCCTGTCATTTCGTATTCCTTTATCTTTATTGGCGTGCTGCACTTGACAAAGATAGCTTTGAAATGTGTCCCACCAGTTTTTATTCTCACTTTGTTCTTCGTGAAGCAACCGTTTTTAACCATGACAATGAGTTTGTCGTTGGATGTCATTTTGAGTTTTTTTAGCGAATCGACATATTTGTCCATTTCCAATATGTTGGTTCTCTCTTTGGAACCCTCGAATAAAATGGCGATTTTTTCAGGGTCTTTGCTTGTACAATCTACATTTAAAATGTATGGTGGTAAATCCCACCCATCCTTTAAGGAAGACATTGAAAATTGTGGTACTGTTGTGTCGGTTGCTAATTGTAAAACGGTGTTGGCAATTTTGTACCATAAATCATCATCATTCTGAAAAGAACATTTTGTGTTGTTTATAATAACCAAATGGAATTTTGACGAAACTTACCTGTACAGAGCTCAGTTTTGGTCCTAAATCCTCATCCGTTTTTTCCACCAATTGTTCCTTCTGTGAGTCATGTTCATAATCCTGTAATAACCAAACAGTCTAAAATGAATTTTCTTTTATTAGGTCTACCTTTTCAACACCAGAAGTCTTTGCATGAAGTTTCTTAAACGCCTTGGCGACTTCGTAATCCTCGTTTTCAACGGCAACATCTATCAGTGTTCGACCATTCAGCTTTTCCTCGATGTTAGCCCCGTGTTGTTGAAGAAATACAGAACTGGAAAGTTGGTCGTTGTAACAGGCGGAATAAATTGGAGTCCAACCAAATTTATTAAAAGCGTTGATGTTGGCGCCACGTTCTAATAAGATTCCGGAAGCTTCGTCATGGCCGTGCTGAGCAGAAAAGTGAAGTGGTGTTGAATTGTCTTCATCGCAGGCATTGACATGACTTCCGCCGTCAATCAGCAGCTTAACAATCTCTGGTTCACCGTAGCGAGCAGCTAAATGCAGTGGCGTCCATTGGTGTTTGTCTGTAGCGTTGATTCCGATTTGAAATTTGGTTAAGCAAATAATGGCTTGCTGATTTCCATTACGCACTGCCTTATGTAGTAAAGAGTCACCATCAATATCAGTGAGTTCCGGTTGGTGCTTCAGTATCGAAAGAAAAATATTTTCATTGCCATTCACGCTGGCTGAGTATAGAACACTCACACCATCCTCATCTGTAGTATTAACATCAGCTCCGAAGAAGAGTAACAGTTCTGTTAGTTCAACGTTGTTACTTTGGCAGGCAAAGTGAAGCCATTTAGTTTGATTTATTTTGATCGTGTCTTTATGTATTTTGATTCGTTCAATTGTCTGAGTCCATTGGTACTTAACGGAATAATACAAGATGTTGCAAAGAAAATCTTCGTCTTGATTCTTCAAGTAATCATGTGTCCATGTTTCATCCAAAGTCGCAATTGCAGAGAGACATCGAGATTTCATCGCAAATGAGAAGCAGTCTCTCTTAACTTCTTCGTCGACCTCAAATCTTGTTAAAAGAAATTTTAGCATCTCTTGATATTTGTTTTCAATTTCGGGTTGACAAGAAGAGCGGTCGTCTACAACATGCAGTTTATTCACTTTTTCAACTTGCAGTGCCGGAAATCTTTGGCCCCAAGAACACGCAACTGGTAGAAGATGTCTGTTTCTGGCATCCTTGATGTGAATTTCATCTTGCGATTTTTGAAGTACGTTAAAGTTTTGGGCTAAAACTGCAATATGAGCCGGAGAATTCTTGGCTAGTAGCATATCTAATAAAAACCGAACGTTTGTGTTTTCAGGTTTAAAAACAAAATCGGGAATTTCTTTTTTATGTTCGGCTAAATAGGAAGCGGCAAAGTATTCGGCGAACGAATAATGCGAGAACTGTGGTTGGTTGTCTTCGGTGATTTTCGATATGAAGCCATACTCGTCTCCATGCGACTTAATCTCTTCTATGAACTCGTCACATTTGAATTTGTCGCAATTGTAATATTCCGAAAATAACAATCTCATTGAGACTTTTCGATAATTTGGCATTCTAGATTCTTTTTTTTCTTGAACCATCTTATTCTGAAACTTGTTTAAGGACACAATTTCACCCTTCTTCTCAAACACTTTTAACTTTTCTTCAACAAAATGTTCATACAGTACCGCGATATTATTAAGTTTTTTCAACTGGTCCGTGTCCTTCTTTCCTTTTTGCAAAAAAAGTTCCGTTAACATGAACAAATAGATCGGAATTCCAAATACATCGTCGTTTCCGGTGTAGGACATATTTCTTTTGATTTGATCCATGATCTCAAAAATGGTGTCATCTGCGGGACTTTTCAGTCGTTTTTTGATGTATTGCCGTTGTTCTTCTTCTTTGAACTGAACAATACTTGTCGAAAAAACATTGAAATTATTTTCGAGTGATTTTGCCAGAAAATCACGACAAGTGATCCACTGACATGCAACTTTGGACGCAAGTTCATTGATCACTTTCGTTATGATTTTGAGATGTTCTTCGGAAAGTTCATCAAGTCCATCCCACAAGTACACGACTTCGTCACGTTCCATTATGAGTTTAAACAAATATTCATCAAAACCGTTGCTAACCTCCACTTTTGTTGCCACAAAGTTTTCTAAACTGTTTTTCCAATTTTCTTCGTTGTAGTACGTGGAACAGTAGAGTGAAATATCTTTGGCTGACATCATTACTGCGAAACAATTGGGTATTATTTGATTCTTCAAACTTCGTAATAAAACTGTTTTTCCCATTCCAGGTTCACCCGCGATGATGTTTTTCTTGTTCGGAGGAGTCTTGAGCAATGACTCTTCATCTAGTATCCCACTTTTGCAGCTGTAATTTTTCAATTCTGACATGTTGCCTTTGGTTTCATACCATTCTAGTTCATCTTGTGACATCCGGAAGTAATGGAAGTTTTGTATTGCAAGGAACATTTTACATACTTTGTAAAATTCATTTTGGGAACATTTTGTTTTGCTGACGAATAGCGTCGGTCTGAGTTGTTGATGTTCGCCAATGTTACCAATATCTTCAACACGATGTACGTTAAACCGACTGGTGTCCAACGTATCTTCACATAGATTATCTATGAAAACTAACGTGTTTGAGTCGACAGAATCAAGAAAACTTTTTTTAATACAGTTTCTGTAGACTGATCTCGGGATGTAGGCCATAAGTGATTCTTCTTTCTGTCGTAACGCATATGGTTGCTCGATCATTTTCAGCAGAATATCAGTCGTAATGATTTTTTCAAAATCTTTGTGAAGCGTGAGAAGTTCTTTTAAATTTACTTCTTTTCCGGTTAAGGTGCACTTAAAACTGTCTTTCAGTTTGTTTGAATCGTTTGAATTTGTTAGATCCGACAGTTGTCGAAAAACTCCTTTAACGTCCATTTGAAAGGTTTTCCCTTCTTCTATCAAAACGAATTTTTTATGTGGGCAAACTTGAATGATCTTCTCCATGTAGGGATTTTCTTTCACTACTAAAGGACACTTGTTAGTTAACCACAGTAGTTTTGCAAAAAAAGTTTCTTTCTTTTTAGCATTAAGATCACGTTCAAGATAATATGTTTGTGTTATTTCTTTAACTGTTTGTTTATCTATAGCTTTGTCATTATTTCCCCAAAGTTGTTGGACTACGTCGAGTGATTCTTTTCGAAAGACGGTAAGAATAAATTCCGACATGACATTTCGAAGGGACGTTTTGTTTTCGTTATTGGAAGCAGAGATTATCGGACAAATAAACTCTTCAAGTAAACAAAGTGTTATAACCTCTTGCATTAGTGGCTTATTTAATCTCGATTTCCAGTTTTCTTCATTGTCCCACCTTTTAATAAACTCGAACAGGTTTTTTAAAGCGACATCAAAATTATCCAACTTCTTTGGAAATAACTCAGTCATTTGTGTGGTAATTATTTTGTTTGTTTCATCCACATTAAATTGATTAGTGCAAAGAAGAAAGTGTTGAAAAAACGTTTCATATCGGCGAGAAATTTCACTACTAAATAACATCTTTTTGTCCTCCACAATTTTCAGTTCGTAGCAAATCACTTTTCCGGTTTCTAAGAATTTTCCTTTGTTTGATTTCACTAATTCCACCTTTAAAGTTTCTTCTTGGGTCTCTTCTTTAACTTTAATCTCGAATTGACGAGTAGTTTCACTCAAATTACGATTTGTCATAAGAATAAATTTGTAGTTGGACGCATAATTCTGAAGTTTTTGAAAAGATTGATAGTATTTCTTTATGCTGAAATTTCCTTCATCTCCAGTTAGACTATTTAAAGGCAAGCTTTTATCATTTTTTGAAAATTTAAGTTGAATCGCGAATCCTTGCTCAGATTTCCCGTTTTTTTCAAATCTAATAACGACATCGTCAAAACTGTCAAATTCGCTGTCGTTACGTGCAACATCGAAATTTGTTATTGCAGGATCTTTCATCATTTGTAAGATGAGATGAATCATAATACAATCCTCGAATTCAGATCCACGGTTAGTTGTGCCCCCTCGTTTCTTAAATTTCTGAAAAGGAAAATTACAATTATGATCTCAATTATAGTCAATTAATGTTTTGACGTTATAGCAACAGCATCAGGGAATTACAAAAACACCATTTAGATGAAAGAAAAAATAAATTTTGGAGAATATATGTATTGGATTTGTACATAAAAGAGGATTTTTACTTACTGAATTTAGTTTGTAAAAAAAAAACTTTTGAAATTAAAAAAAGTGACCAAAGTCCTTACATTTTAAATTGTCAGCATTTTCTGACTCGTATTTACTAAATAACAATTAAAAACTTACCGTTTTGTGTTTGTTGCCCACTTTGTCGTCAATAGACTTAATGGCGGAAGTTGCAACCTATTAAAAAAAAGTTTTTGTCTGTAGAGTTTATTATTCGAATAAATACAAAAGTTATAAATATTTATTATTCCCTCTGTTCGGAAATAAGTGTCTGATTTTGATTTTACACCCCCAACCCTTAGATCGAGAAACTATCATATGTCGAAAAAGCATTCAAGTTTGTACGAAACTACGAAACTAGCTCTACGTTTTCATTGATTTTGTTTTTCAAGGACAACTAAATCTGATTTTTTTTTAATTATATGGAAGCTAAATATTACTGAATTCATACAGGGTGAACTCGAATAAAGTGCAAAGATTTTAACCACAATATTAGACACCGCTGTAGATAATGATTCTGCAAAAAAAAATGAAATTTTAATAGGGCAAAACCCCTCCGGATTACCCGTTATTCGCTTATGGGACTGAATTTAACCACTGTTTCCCAAAGACTGCAAAAACCGTTCGAACAAAAAACGTTCACGCTCCCTCTTATCGGATGTGTTTAACTTTCGCTTAATTACAGGTCTTAAATTCAATTGAGTATGGCGAAAAATTAATTTGTTTGAAATAAATGGGGCTTTCAAAAGGACAATCTTTATCTTGATTGGTTCGTAAGGAGACTTCTTAAAAAATTTGAATTAGAAACGAAATAATAAAAAAGTTATCTGAATTTATTTCGAAAAATGACCAAATACCCTCCTGTGGACAATCCATAATGTTATCACGCGTAAATTCAGGTTCATCCGTGAACAAAACACTTTTTATAACTTTAGGTTTATCACAACATTTTTGAAGAAACCATTGGCAAAGAATAAAAAAGTCTAACTCAAAATAATCCAAATTTGAACAATTTGGCACTGTAAAACCCACATTTCTCTGCCACTACTATTGCTAAACTGAGGGGAACTCCGATAAAGACTTGTTTATTAGCGTTTTTATTCCCATATTTTCGACAGCCTGAACTGACTGTAAACTTGAACTAGAGTCTACAGTGGTGCGCGGGACGTTTCGGAACGCGAAATTTGGTCATTATATCAAACTGCGTTGTCTGATATTGAGGTTAAAATGTTTGCACTTTATTCGGGTTCATCCTGTATAATTAAGATGCAATTTCAGTTAATGTAATTATTTTAGGTCGTCAAAATTGGGAATTAATCAGCAATACGTTTAATCGCAATTAAAATTTAAACATAGCTTACGTGATGATAAAGTAAACTCATTACTGATCGCCTAGGATTTATAATACTTAAAGATTATCGTAAAAAAACGGAAGGCAGTTAGATTTACCTCAGCCGCGTTGCGCTGCTGCTCTCTTTCTGGCAACGCAGCATTTTCCTCCAACTTCTTAAGTTTTTCTTGCAGTTCTTGTATAGTTTTTCGCAAAGTTTGTGCATCTTCTTTCTTTGATTCTGCTTCTTGTTGAGTATCACAAGTTCCATTGTCGTTCTGTAATCATCAGATGGAACATAATTGATCAGCAATTCGTCCAAATATCGAAAAAATATTTTGTAATTTAATAAACATGTTGAAGCGACAAATATGCATATTTTCTGACATGACTCATTAAGTGTAGTGAGACAACCCCTTTCTCCCGTTGTTGTTCCCTAAAGGGGCACGTTTAGTCCCCGCCGTGTTGGCGGATGCGCTCGCGTGATCGTCACCGAAGGTAAATCAAACCTTCACTTACCCTACGTTGTGTATTTTGGTTAGGGGTAGCTAATTACCCCTTTTCTTTTTATTCCCGACATCTAAGGATGCTCGGGGTCGAAATTCAGGATCCTCAGCGTTCCCGCAAAGTAGCACCACACACCAAAGGAGGGGGTTCACCCATTTAAAAGCAGCAATACATATCAAGGAGTTTATTGACACACACCAATTAAATTTACAGGGCCAAATTTTAAGTCCGAAATTCTAGATCCGGAAGACAATAACATGCAACATAAACAATACAAATGATAATAATATGGGCCAGAGCAGAGGGGGTTATGTCGCCTAACTCAAGCAACGCGTCTAAGTTAATTCCTTTACGACACGGAGCGGCGCAAGTAAACTCATTGGCGGACTTCCTCTTCGGAAATCTAGAAGAGACTTCCGCTAACTAAACAGAGTTCTGGGTATCTGGAAGAGATTTCCCAAAATAATACCTTTGTCAACTTCCCCTAACTTCAGGTCTCTTTTGATGCGTTTCGATTTCCAGACAAATTTTGACACGTCGAACTTACACCGTACTTGGACATGGGCGCCGCGGATTTTAGGAAATAAGTGTTTAGTTAACGGTTGGTTTACATCGCGGGTTTTTAGATTACGCTCTAGCTAGACGGTCCAAGTCCGGTCTAAGATTGGCAAGAACGCCACACGCGAGCAAAGTCTAGAATTCGACTCGTAGCAAAATACACTGAATGTACGACAAACGAAGCTCGGAATATGCAAACTGAATTTGCGAACAAATGACCAGTGGATTACAGTTAACTGAGGGATCCGTTTCTTTGCTTGAATGTTCTTGTTTCCTCCCACGATGTTAAAGTAAAGGTGGCTCTCGTAAGAGCGAGGACCCGTACGATTCACGACACGGGCCCCCATATAAATAAGTTTTTTTCATCTCAGAACTGCACTTTCAGGTCCCCCCCGAACCCCTATTCCAAACAACGTTTGCGTTAGCTAAAACCCGTTCAAGAACGATAACGAAATTCATTTGCTGGTGGTTTTGTGGTTTTTTCAAATTTTTGGTTTCTCGGTATTTTTGTTTAGTGTAAAATTCGTTAAATCGTTAATTACGTTGGGGATTTCGTCAAATCCACGGTCCTGTATATATTCGTATTTTAGCGTGGTTCCCCGACTTCTCTCGACCGATGTAGTAGTTTCGTTATTTTCTAACCGCAAACCCACACCTCAAGCCCGCGCAATTTGTAATCAAAATCTTACCTTGGCGCTGGGGCACCCGGAACTCCGACTAAGGGATGGGGACACCCACTGCACTCTTTACCACTCGGTAAGGTTACCGCGTTTAAAGTTTGTTATGCACAAAGAAAAAAAAAATTACAAAAACTAGAAACGATTAATACAGCACAAACACACAGAAATCTAAATGAAACAATTTAAATTTAAGTGCACGGCACAAGAAAATTCACTAGCACGGAATTACTTCGATAAAACAGATCGTCACCCGAAAGTACGACTGAAGCAATCAAAGATCGTCTCATGACCGCCTCTTCTTCCCTAATTTTCGGTTTTTTAGAAACGGCTCAGCCGGATTTGCTCGCGCATTTTAATTTTGACTTGTGTTTCCCTATTGGACACTTGAGGGTGGTTTCGGTTCGCGCTCATCCCCCACTCTCTTAGCACATATGCAAATTAATTACCAATTATTTAATTATTACGTTCATATCGGTACTTGAAGCCATCGCAAGGCACCTTTATGTTGTATTCAACTAGGCATCACCGATATAAAAAAAGAATGAAAGTTCTACGATGAAGTTGACCCGTTTGCTGTTAAATGTTTTTGTTAATTTGTTGAAAATTATTTAATTATTTTATACCTGACCAAATCAACAACAAACGTGGCCTTCGGCCCTGTTTCGTTTATTACAATTATGCGTACATCTAATTTAACTCTGATCACGAAATTGAGATAAGTGTTTCGGCCGTTTCGACCTAGATGGCACTCTCGGGATGTTTTGTGCAATCGGAAATGCCTTTTTCTAAATTTCCCTTATCAGATCTACCTTCCTGAAATTTGCATGCTCTAGTTCTATGTTAGTAAAATTTAGCGGTGTCGACTAAGGTAGTTCGGACAATGGTTTCTAAAGGCTTAACCAGATTTTAAATAGAACAGTTATTACCTGTTTGATTTAAATCTAGACGTCACTAATCATTCTAACCAATCATTTGCAACAAAGACCCTACCTAATAATCTTGTAAAGAATTAACACAAATTAAAATCTCCTAATTAAATCAATTTATGCTGAATTATGGTTGACTTCCGCTGCTAAAAGGGTTAGTAACTATATCAAAGGTGGTATCAAAATGTAGAGAAACTCTTCGCGAGATTTGTTGGGATCGCGTTGTCCCGATGAATGATTGATTATGATCGTAGCCCCAGAAATCAGATACCTCCCGAACACATGTGGTTTCGCTCTGTCCGCGCGGTCTTTTAACCACTTATCTGGTTATCTCATTATCGCCTAGATTATGCTTGCCAAAGCGTGTGACTTTTTCTTCTTTAAAGTTGGCCAATTAATTGGTGCACTTTGATCAATGGTACCGGACAAATTTTCACGGGTTAATTTTGAATGTGCGGCCCCTGGCGCTGTCAGTACTACATATTCCGAACATTTAGTTTTATTAATTTAATTTCCCTTTTAAATGATCCTAATTTCGATGTCAGCTAATTGTGATTACGTCATCTAACGTTCCTCTAACCCAATTTTACTCGGATTGTCTTTCTTCCCTGGGAAGCAGGCAAAACGATTTAAATTTCTTTGTTTGAATAGACGCGGGCTGTTTCTCGATTTATCACAACTAAAAAGGGCCACTGTAGCAAACGCTTTCAAGGACTCAGTTCTCGGGAATCTTTAAAACACGGTTAATAAGTGGATGGCAAATTTATGGTGCTCGACCCGCACCTCCCCCAACACGTGTGGCGTCGGCGGTGGGAACCGTGTTCACCCTACATTCCGATACCGGGTACATGAATTTTAATTCGTTTCGTACAATTTTTTTATTTGAACGCGAGCGCGGTAATTTCTTCTTTTTCCTACGTCGTACCTGTAATCGTCTATATAGTCTGTCCAACGAATAAATAGATGACAGTTTTCTAACCAAACCTGCGCGATAAAAACTAGTACCAACGGTGGTTACCAAATTTAAAACAGTTGTCATGATGCTGATTTCAAAATTCATTGTTTTTACTAAATTTACTGCTATAAAAATGGTTCCTATTACTTGATTATAGCAAAGGAATCAACGAACTGACAGTTCGGTGTTTTATCATTAATTTGCTAACCTAGAGAAAACCTCGAAAACCCTCACTTTTTTACACACTTTGAAACTGTGTGCCAGATAGGTCCTTCCGCCAGGAAATCGAGAGGCACACAAAACTTTATTAGCAGTCCAGTTGTTACAAATCTTTCATTATCAACATGCTAATTAGGAAACTTTGGTCAAGCTGACCAACAGATCTTGAATCTAATCATCATGAAACTTACAAAAGACAATTTGCACAAGAGAGAAAAAGCGAAAAACTAGTAATTAGGCACTAGAACAGTGCAAACAGTGGATGTTATAGTGGTCAAGAATGACGAATGTCAGTGAATGCCAAATCATTGACAAATTTCTAAAAAAGGCGGGAAGGCGTAGTTGCATAACCAACTCAAATCGAGATTAATATCCCCAAAACGACGGAAAATTCTAGAGTATTTGAAGTTGCCATGTTTCATGCCATAAAATTCAAATCATCCTATTTACTCGCTGGATTTACTATATTTATTTGGGGCGCTCACCACAATAGCAATACTGATTGGGTTAAATGTATGAATTGGATCAATTTAATTCAAACATTGTTCGGTTCTCCAGTTATTTAGTAAGAAAGAAACTCACCCGAGACATTGTATCAGAATATCAAAAGTTCTGTACTCTCCTTAAATGCTCACCTATTTGTCACTTGTCACTTAAATATTCACAGTTGAATGGTGTTTTTTCAATTTATTGTAGGTACTGATAACTGATAACCACGGTATAAGAAGATAGGTAAACAGCGAAGCGATTAGATACGGTCACAGCATAGAGAGATAATCAGTAGGGAAAGCTTTGGTCGGCACCTTTGATGTTGAGCCACCAAATTAAACAAAGTATTGGTGGTCCTTCGACTATTTGCTCCCAGATAGCAACCCTAGATTTAAAAAATTGCGCCAATTGTACCAAGCACGACCTGCAGTATATCTACGACCTGTGCCTTCGTGTGGTTCCACTATTTCTCCGCATATACAGGGTCCGGCAACACTTGTGTCCACCCCTAAAATCGTCTTTAATTTTAAAGATAAAATTTTGAAACTTTGCATACGCTCAATAGTTGACAAAGCTCTAGAAGCTGACGCAAAAATTTGTTTTTTATCACGGTTTGGTTGGCGTCGCGACGCCTAAGAAGTATAATTTTTAGCGATTTTTGAGTTTTTGCGGAAAAATTCGCGAATTCAATTTTTTTCAACATCGCTGAGATACAAATATCTGAGTTTTTATTTTAAATCTAATGCAAATTGTGTTTAAAATTTGCGAAAAAAACGCTGTTTTATCAAGTTAGTTTTCAAAATTATGACAGCGCAGTGGCAAACTACGTTTACACCAAAATTTCACAAGTCACTTCATTCACTCTTATAAAGGTTCATTTTGATTAACACGGGCATGTTGCACTTTATGGACACCAGAAATCATTAATTAACATCGACAAAACTACAATTTCACCAAGTAAGACTTTTGTTACAATCTAAAGCCAGCCAAAGAATAGATGTCATTTGTGACACAAGATGTTGACAGATGGGTGCAAACGTAGTCCCCAATTTTGACGTAATAAAATTGGAAACTAACTTGATAAAACAGCATTTTTTTCTCAAATTTTGAAGACAATTTGCATTGAGTCTAAAATGACAACTGAGATATTTTTAACTCATTTATATTAAAAAAAAAATAAATTGGAGGTTGATATCACAAACCCTTACAATTAACTAAAAGTTACATTTTTAAGGCGTCGCAACGCTAAAACCATTAGTGATCAAAAACAGATCTTTGCGTCAGCTTCTAGAGCTTTGTCAACTGTGAGCGTATGCAAATTTTCAAAATTTTATCTTTAAAATTAAAGACGATTTTGGGGGTGGACACAAGTGTTGCCGGACCCTGTATAGGCAAGGCAAACTGTCTCGGAATCCGCAATCAATTTTATTTTTTTCGTTTTAGTTAAAAAGCTACAAGGCTTTAAAGTTGACCAATAGAATGGCTTCAAATAATTTTTCAATTTTACAGAAATCCAAGTAGCTTTCGGACCAAACGAATAATTTGTCACTTTCCCGTCACATTTGAAGTTTTAAATCAGTGGCGTCAATAAAAGGGAAAAACAACGCAATTTTATTCAAAAAACAGACAATAAAGCAACATTACCATAGATGTTCAAAATGGCCACCATCTTGTTGAACACATAATTGTAAACGACGCAACAATGTTTTCTTTATTGTACCCAACACATTTTCGTTTTGACGAACTTGATTTTTGATGTCCACAAAAATGGAACAAGTACGCCACTGATAAAAAATAAGAACTGTCAGTTAGACGTCAAACAAAAAATTTCCTTCAGTAACTCTGATTCAAATTTTTGTAACCTTATGCAAATTGTTCCCTGATTGGTCACATTCAAAGTCTTCCAGCTCATAAACGGTTCAAGAAAACCCGAAAAAAAACTTTGAAACATTACTTTTCACGGCTGCCTCCATCACCGCTTTTTCTATGGCCGTAACGTTACCTAACACCCTGTATACAACAGGCCGTGCAAGCACATTTTTCATATCATAATAGTCGTCCTAGATCGTTAGGTAGTTCGCAAGGTTTGTTGAAGCAACAAATACAAATTGCAACATTATGCACCATATTCGGTTCGAAAGCACGAATCTGAAATATCAGATGTAAACAGTATTTTCCTATAATTTGCAATGACCTTAGAAAATGTAACTCACTATCATGCGTTTTTGGTGATTCAAAACCGCGTAGTTGTAGCTAAGTACATGTATTTGATTTCCATATTTCTTATACGTCTTGGTATCATTAGTTGGTTTCCTATTCAAAGTTTCATTTGCCAATCTTTCGAAACGGAATATTAATGGTACTGTACGGCCAATTTGGACTTGAAGAAACTTTCTTGATAACACCTTTTAGCAACGCGGTCTTAAAAGTGTGCACAATTGTGCCTACAGTTGTCGATTCGACCTTGTTTCTACAAATCATAATTAAAACATACGAATTTATTAGTCGCATAGCCACCAAATACCATAAAACTTCGTTTTGACATGGGTAAACTTTTCTTTGTCGTTGGTCTTGTAGGCGACTCAACGATACAACGATCTTCGTTACTATTGCATGCCAACTACACCGACATTCACTTGTAAATCAAGTGATTCAAACACTCATGTAGGTACAAGCCAATGCGCACAAATAGCACATAGCTCAATTCTGCACCAGCATTTTTCGATAGCAGCACTACGTCCTAGATTTCATATGTATTATGAACCAATTTTGACTTTTTGACTATGGCAGTTCACATATTGGAGCTTCGAGCTTAATCTGACATTATTAAACAAAAAAAAAATGTTAAAACTATCTAGTACCATACAGTTTATAGGCGCAGTAAAGAAGTTTCCTGAAAAAGAATCAAATCATCTAATTCTGTCTCCATCATAAGTAAAATAACTGTTTTAACGTAAATGCAATCATAAATGAGTCAAATCGCTTCACTGCATACGTGTCACTGAGTTTCCATTTCCAATAAACCAGTGACATTTCTAAAGAAGTCGTGAATTCTATTTGCACCTCATAGCGAACCATTCTGCAATCATTTTTCTGGTGATAACCAACTTTCAACAAGTTTTTTACTCACATTTCGTTGTGCCTACGTTTTTTTTTGCACCAAAACGTTGCCTGATGCATTATGATTAGTTTTCAATTTCAAAAGATCGAGATAAATCGTTCTGCGCAAGTTTAAATCAATGATTTTCATCATCATGCTCAAAAGTAAACATAACCTCAAATGAGAAATATTACAAATGTCAAGAACGTCACTGACGTCAACGATTATTGACAGACCGAACGCAGGGATGTCCAAAATTGGGCGTGGCAAATTATTTTTTTCATAGCCGACTATGATTTTGCATCTTTTGGAAATGTTGAGGGTCTTTTTTCTCTTTTTCTCGGCAACTTGACTAGCTAGACGGTTGAGTTTAGGCACACTCGGATAATTATTGATGTTCTATAAAATGACATAAATCTTAACTAATTAAAATTTAAAATAAGACAAGTAAAATTAACATTTTTAAGACAAGGATGACGGTGGTAATGTCACATCATCCTTACCTATTCAAGAAATTATATTTTAAATGTTGGAAATATCTGTTCATAAATGACAAAGACATTGAGCCCGAAAGTCTTAGGTGGGCCACCCTGTATATTGTGTAAGACAAAAAATGTGGTAATTGTGGTAATGATGATAACTAGGAGTCATTAATGTTGTAATTAAGAGCTCAGTAACTTATGGTTGGCTCAATGACTTATGCGCACCTTTAATAGGGTGAGCAACGCCAGAATCTGTGGCTTAAGTTAGTTAAGTTTTTCATACGACCCTGTAATGAGAGGGTTGATTTCATAAATTCAGAAATCAGAGTTTCAGCATAAAAATCGACTTACACCAAATATAATTGTTTAATGATTTATTTATTATTACCGACAAAGCACTATTGACAAAACTATAAAATTCGTCCGCAACTCGAGAGGAATAGGTACATTCAAAATCAGACATTACAAGTCAACATTTCCACAATGCTAGCCAAACATAATTTACATTTGACATTTATTAGAAATGTCAGTTGCAGAATCTTGCCTACTTTTTTAATCATAATCTAGATATCCAGCATTTTGAGGGTGGCAAATGGGTGTTTTCTAACCCGCGAGGAAGTAAGCTGTCATGGTAATAGCTCATTTCCCAACTTTTAAAAAGAATGGAAACTTATGTATTATTAACTGATTGTGAATAAACAATATTACCTATATGTTTAACATACAAGGTGTTTATAAAAGTTTCTAGCCTCAAGGTTGGCTTGTAATGGTAGAGAAATTTGCTGTTTTTTACAAATGTAGATTTGAATTTTTTTGAACTGACAATTGTAGTTAATTTCAACCATGAAAAACAAACATTTATTAACACCTGGAAGAATAAATGGAAAAATATGTTAATAATATTAATCAGTAAAAATGTAAAACTTTGGATGCATACGTAAAATCTTTGTATTTTTACATTTAATAAATGATTAAAAAAAGTCTCAGAGGTCGATTTTAAGTTTGGCTTGCATCGCTGCAAATCCAATTTGCAACATAGCAACGCAACGCCAATCACATTGCTCATTCCGTGGCAACGGTTGCAACTTTGCGTTAACGCAGCGACTTCAAATCGACCCATCTTCAGGTTAGTGGAATTTTGTTTCAATTATGATCAAATTTTGTTTAATTATAACGATCGCTTTGTGAAAACTAAAGTGTTTAAGCTAATCTTAAATGCATCAGGTACGTATTGAATATGTTTAAATCCTACATCCAACTCGTAACTTTTTTAGTTTATTGGAGAATTTTCCTCTTATGCTTTTGAACATTTTTTTTTTAAGAGAATTGTTGGATCAAATCTAGGTGTTGGCAAAAATTATCAAAAATACAATTTTTTTCCAAACACTAAATTTCGTCAAAAATTAATCATCGCTCTGATGATGGTAGCTTTGCTATGAAAACGCGCGTCAGCATTTTTTGACGAAATTTGGTGTTTGGACATAAATTGTATATATTTTTGGTATTTTTTTTTAAATTTGCAAATCGGACAAGCTGCGATTAGACACACTGACAGATTTCAAATCTTCTAACGATAAAACCTTTTATTTTACGCATTTTCACAATCATGAATTCTGATAAGGATAAGAAACTGATTACGGAGAGGAGAAAATCGTTGTGAAGGAACACAACTTCTAAATTGACATGTACAAGGTGTTTATAAATGTTTCTAGCATCAAAGGTGGCTCTGGAATTGCTGTCATGCACTAATTTGCCGCTTTGTTTTCATAGTGAATATAACTATCTTGAAAATTATTTATAATATTACTTACGTCAACGACGTCACGGCTACGGTTTTGTGTCCAAATTTTAGATTTTCAAGTTTCAAACCACAACTAGAACAGTTTTCTTGTCAAAACTTACTTTGCTCCATGATTGAGGTTAACTACAAATGTCAGCTGAAAAATCTAAACCTTCATTTATAATGAGCGGCAAATTTCTTTGACATTTCATAGCCACCTTTGAGGCTAGAAACATTTATAAACACCTTGTACCTTCTTTGACAATTCTCCCCTCGCATACCAATTTCCGTAAACAACCGTAATTTATCACATAATAAGTATAAATAATAAATGGTGCAATTATTTGATCTTTTTCATTTAATTTGTCGAATTTCACGGACAACATATTTCTTATCCAATAGAAAGTTAATTTATTTTAGATATTACATGGCCACATCTTACTCTCATTATACAATTTCTTCAGACGGAATTACTTTAAATTGAATCTAATAAATTATTTTCGATCTGCAATTACATAAATGCTATAATTTGCAAATGCATTCATCAGTCCGTCGTGAAAACATGAATAATAAATGATACTGAAAACAGAAACATGAAACCATAAAAATGTCTTTGTTCAACAACATCAATAATAAATGAAACTGTATTAAACATCCAAAGATACAATTTATTTTTTCAGATAATTGAAGTCTAAGAATTGATTCTATCGCGCATGGGAACAAAATTTAAATTGCAGCGAAGGAATGAAAAAGTTTCAGTCTTCATCGTCGTGTCAGTTTGAAAACTTCTTATAAATTAATTGATTGGCATGGAAGAAGTGGTACCAATCATGAATTTGACAGACTTCATTCGATTCAACATCAACTGCGTGCACTTCTTCGGATATTTTGTCCCACAATTCCAACAAACATACCAAAAATATCTCTACGCCGTCTATGCTATCACTTTTGTCGGCTGTTCTTTCGTTCTAACTCTTCTAACCCAAGTCTGCTACATGGTGCAGTCGTTCGGCGACATGGAAAAAATGACGGAAGCGTCGTATCTCCTCTTTACTAATATAGTGCAGTGCTTCAAAATGACCTGTTTTTTCATCTACGGCCCCAGAATATGGAAATTGGTCCATACTATGAATAAAAACGAATTTAAACCTCGAACTGTTGAACAATACGAGATTCTACAAGAAAAAATAAACATTTCAAAGAGGAATTCGAAGTTATTTTTGCTCGGTTGTACTATTACTTGTGTATCATGGGCGACATCACCGCTGATGGATAAAAACGACGGAAAAGTGAGACTACCTTTGAGTGGGTGGTATCCTTTCCCAACCCAAAACTCTCCAGCGTTTGAATTGGTCTACATCTACCAGATTCTGAGCACTTGGGTCTGTGGACTCGCCGACATCAGCATGGACACTTTCATGTCCGGAACAATAATGTTCATTTCGGCACAACTCAGCGTACTCAACACCTCACTAGAAACGATGGAAAACACTGAAAATCTAACTCGCAACGTGGAGCACCACCGCAGCATCATCGAGTACGGTAAAAAAACGTACGAAAATCCCCACATTTTCATTATTTTTTCAGGTTTTCTGACGAAGTCTCTGTTCTCTTCACCCCCGGCATAACAGCCCAGTTTGTCGTCGGAGCAATCGTAGTCTGCATGTCCATGTTCCAACTGAGTTTGATGCCAGTGGTCAGTTTCCAGTTCTTGGCTCTCTTCATGTATCAGACCTGCGTCCTCATCGAGATCTATCTGTGGTGCTTCTACGGAAATGAGATCATTCTGGAGAGCGACAGACTCACCCAATCCGCCTACATGTGCAAATGGGCCGAAGGATCCAAAGGGTTCAAAGAAAATCTTGTTATTTTCTTATCGAGGACGCAATTTTCCCTCAAACTGTACGCTTCGGGGTACTTCACCCTGTCGTTGGAAACATTCAAAGCGGTACGTAGTGACTAGTTTTCGCTGATTTTAGTTTTGGGTTTTAGATTGCCAAGTCGTCGTGGTCGTACTTTGCCGTGCTCAACCAAATCCACCAGCCCGAAATGATTTGATGCGCTCTCACCACCATTGCTTGTTTGTAAACACTCTGTATATTAGTTACGTTCCTTCACAACGACACTCTGAAAAAGCACGAACGGAAAATAAAGTTTTAGCAGACTAGTCTCGTAAAAATCGCTTCATTTAATGGGATAATCAGGCTACATTACTGTTAAAGGTTGAAATAGATAATAATTATCGTTAGTTAGGTTAAGGGTTGAGTTTTACCCCTTTGTTCACATGTAAAAGTCCGCGCCATTGACACACTCCACTTGGCTTTCCACTGTGTCAATTGTCCTTCCGACCTGTCACTTGTCATTCAACGTTCATCAACGAGTGGTCTTCAACCCTCTAGTCAATCCTTAAAGTACGCTGAGACTTTTCTGCACATTAGGTTCAATATGAGTTGGATTTATTGAAGCCTGTCATTTTAACGTCAATCAAATTTTAAAGTAGACCAGATTGTTTATACTATCGGCGACTTTTTCGTTGTCATGGATTTTTCTCTGAATTTCCATAATGTAAATCAGACTTTGACCAGTGGCGTTCTTTTTGATTTTCCTCTAAACATTTTATTTTACCTATCCAACTCTTACTAATCAGCAGCGACTACTCTTAGCGACCGATTTTCATCAAATTTTGCAATAACTCTTGGTTTTTCGACTACAGTTCAATGTTCTGGAACACCTGTATACACAAGAAATGTGCGTTTTCATATTCAAAACAGAATAATATGCATGATCGCGATTGTAATTAATGAGATGTTTACTAATAAAATTGTCAGAGCCGCCGTGTGAGAGAGCTGATGCAAGTTTTATGCGATACGCCTATGGAGTTGTAAGAAAATAAAGTTTTAGCGGACTAGTCTAGTCCTAGTAAAAATCGATTCATTTAATGAGATAATCAATCCCTTTTGTAACTAACAATTTCTTTCGTTGTGAAACCACTTGACATTTTCCTTCAGTTTCACTTAAACCTCCATAATGGACGTATTACACCACCACGTTCTAACACTGTACAAAATGTTCGGTTTTTACTCCGCCAAATCCGAGAAGAGCTTCAAAAAGTCGACGATACTTTACAACATTCTATTGATGGTTTTTTATGTCGTCATTTTAAAATTCTGTTTTGACGACATTGAGTTATCAAGTGTGCACTCCTTTACCCACACAATTTGTAACTTACAATTGTTCATCTACGTCGCTTCGTTCTTCATTTTTACCATTTCCAACTGGTCCCAGTCGCGACGGTTGTACAAATACTTGAAAGATCTCGTTGTGTTTGACCACAACATGTCAATCTTCGGGTTTCAACTAGATGTGGCTCAGCTTCAGAAGATTTTTTATTGGTCTTTTTTCCCATCTTCATTGTTTTTCTTGTATGTTGCTGTTTGCAGTTTTGTCCATCAAGCGGTTTTGGAGGAATACGTGACACTTCCGCAGTGGTTATCCATCTTCATTTCTTTTCTTCTAAACTATTTCTCTTGTTATTTTATCGTTGTTTTTCTGTACTTTTTGAAATTGCGATACTCGCTTCTGATGGAGTTCTTTAGGAAAATCTTGACAGCCAACGGTGCGGTCTATAAAAACGTTGAAAACCTCACAGTGGTGAAGGCGTTTTGTGACATTTTCACCAAACTAAACAAAATCTCCACGGCACTCATTTCTCTGTTTTCTCTGCAGATTTGTTTTATGTTTTTTGTCACGACAATCACTCTAACTAATCAGCTGTACGTGTTAGTGAAGACACAATTGTTAGATGGCTACACATTTCTAATTCTGTTTAATATATTTCTGATGCATTTGATTGAAGTTGTCGCTGTGGTGTTGGCACATTACCAAATTCACCTCAAAATTGAAGACATTAGAAACTTGGCGTGTCACATCACTCAAGTTAAATGTGGTTTTTCGGACACTTCCGAAGAGGTAAGACAAATCGACAATGAGTTATTTAAAATCACAATTTCTATAGTTACTCAAATGTTATCTCATGGTGGAACGGAGTCAACTGGATGTCGAAATTTTTGGCATGTTTTCGGTGAATCCCTCCAACTTGCTTGTGGTAAAGTAGACGGAAAAAACTTCTTGATCTCGAGGAATGTTGTAGATTCTCACGTGGATGGTCTCTTATCTGGTGGTCATGGTACAATTTACGGAAGGTGTAAATGTTGATACCAGCTTCTGGCTTTCTAAAAGTCTTTTTGAAAAACAATGAAGACAAACCAAAGATTTCTAAGAAAGCACACATCACTTCTTCTTTATTTACACGTAGAACTGCACCAGTATTACCAAATACGTGGCTATTGAAGCATTGATCTAAAACCAACAATCAATTGCGTGGATTTTTTTCGTTCAACGTACCATGAAGAAAAAGTTCCAATCTAAATTAAACAATCCGTTGCAGCTGAACTTTAACTTCGTGTTTAACATTCGAAGAGAAGCCAACTGAAGATTACCGTTCCGTTCTTTCTTGTTCCAGATCTCGTGCAATATAACACCTCCTTCATCGGCTGTATTTCTAATTCCACTGAACTTTGAGATCAAAATCCACAACCAACATAACATCAATATAGAAGAACAGAAATTGTTTCCAAACCGAACCGAAAAAAACTGTCTTTCAACCAACAAAACTATCACTGTGTAAACACAGTCCAAGATGTTAAAAAACCAGTAGACCATTCCGACAATGATGGTCGTCTCAAACTCCCTCATCATTGCGTGTGATAACAAAACTAGTTTGTAGTGTGAATACGAAAATGTTTCTACTTCAATTCTTCGACTTTGCAACTTCTGGTTGATTACGATAAATCTGTCGTGAAAACTCTCCATGACGTCACACATGAAAATGAGTTCAAACGCGATGACAAAACTTGGGAATAAAAAATAGAACAAACTTCCAAGGTTCACATATCTGTAATGGTAATAAAAACCACAACCCGGTAAAAGTGATGTAATCAGAACGAAACGCAGTAAATTTCTCCGATTTTTATCAACAAATTGCAACGTTTCAAACCCCTTGATTTGTAGCAACAACATTTTGATTTCGTGGGCTCTTTTGTAGAAAACTAGGACGAAAATGAGCATATAAAGGGCATTTCCGTTCGAATTGACGAAGAATATGTATCGCATTATTTTAACTTTGTAGGTGAAATGGTCTTCTAAAATGCTAACATTGATGAAGTAATAGTAGGATAGGATGCACCACAGTCGCGGGGTGATGTTTGATTTTTTGAGGTCGAGCGAATCGGAGAATTGTAAAATTCCCATTAGTTTATAAATGTATTTTGTGATCGGTGGGGTATTTTCGAGCAGCGACATTGCAAGTGTGGTTTGTTTATTGTTAAGTAATTTTGTTAATAGGTGTGTTGACATTCACTTGTTCCTGGGTTGAGTCAATAATACTGTAATTATTTCAGTGTTGTATGGGAGGCATCAATTATTTATTAAAATTATAAAAAATTGTTTGTTTTCAACATTTACCTTTCATTGAAATCTATTAGTAGAAGTTGTGTTTATGGTAGTAACTGAAGTATTTTTAATTAAGCTCACGTATGGCGTACAACTTTTTATCCAATACACAATTTTCACCTAATAACACATTTAATAATGTCGTTGACAAAGGCACGACACATTGGATAAATAGCCATTCCAAGCGGATTGTACACAGTGCTTTTTCTACGACGCGCATGTTTTCCTCTATTCGTGCAAAAGAAACATGCCAGTTTGTCTTATTGTTGGTCAGCCATGATCAAAGCATCCAAAAACTCATGCAAGAAATTGGTGGAATTGTTGGTTAAAACAAATGCTTCCAAGAACGGCCTTGAAAAAGTAGTAAAGATTTAAAGTAATTCAGAAGGAGATATTAACGCAGCGATGGTGTAGGCGACGATTTAACCCCCAAAAAGGGGGCGCCATGCTAAGCGCACTAACCTGTCATGGTCCCCCACAAAGACGCACGATTAGAACGACAAAATTCCTTACTGCGTCACTGGAACTCACTACACTAATAATACAACAAGTATTTACTGATTTTCGTGATAAAAAACAACACACTTCTGTTGAAAGTTTGAAAGAAAAGTCACTAAAATTGTTAGTGGCTAGTGGCACAGCGTCGATTTACTCGACCAATCAGCGTTCAGCACTCAGCGCCCTCTATTATCGTTATTTTTAAAAAGACGCTTGTTCATTTTAAGTGGAAAAATCAGTGAAAATTAATAAAACGTTGTGAATTCCGTGGGTTTCTGGCTGGTCGAGCGCGAATTTCAGTTCCCAAACGCGGTTTGCCGCGCTGAACGATAAAGTGAAATGGTAACTAACCTTAAACAAATCTGTCTTGTTTATCCAGAGGCTCGCACCTTCAGGACGATGATTCCACACTACATTGGCACCGGAAATGCAAAATATCCACAAACTTTTACTGTTTTTGCGTTAAATTGGAGCATTGGAGCGAACAACGCACTTGTCAAGTTTAAAACTGAAATCACCAAGTTTTAGGATGGCAGCACTGCGCAGCGTCCACCGTTCGGCAAATCACAGCTCACCTCCGCGTCTAGATTCCTGTCGTTTTAAAAAAGACGCTTGTTGCTGCGAAGTGAAAAATCAGTGAGAATTCAGTGAATCATAGCAATAGAGTGTAAATCTATTCATAGTGGAGAAGCAATTCAGCTCAGTGGGATTTTTTCTTGGCATACGCTCAACGAAACCCCATTTTGGGGCTGTTGTTGCGTACCTGTCCTGTTTTTCCAGATTCTCGCACCTTCAGGACGAAGATTCCACACCGCATTGGCACCGGAAATACGAAATACCAACAAACTTTTACTGTTTTTGCGTTAAACTGGAGCTAACAACGTATTTAAACTTTAAAACTGAAATCACCAAGTTTTTGCGTGGCTGCACTGCACCTCCGCGTCGTGATTCTTGTAGTTTTGAAAAAGACGCTTGTTTTTGTTACAGTGAAGTGAAAAATGAGTGAGACTTCAGTGAATTTACAAGCAAAAATTTTCTTGACGAAGGAGCAATTCAGGTTAGTGAAAATTTATTGGGGCACACGCTCATCAAACCCCCACTTTGGGACTGCAGTTTGCACGTATACGTTGCGTATTTTTGGCTAAATTTGCACGTATTTGGTCCTTCTGAAATGTGCGCATTAGTGGACCGTTTCAAGCAGCAAATTTTATTAAATCTGACAGTGTTTCGATGTGTTGTCGCTTCATTTCGTGTCGATTTTGGTTTGAGTTTTCCAATTATTTACACCCCTGTGGCGTTTCGCATGCAAATACCGTATGAGCAACAAAATTTTAGATAATGGGAGGCCATGAAAAACAAATGAATTTGTCGTTGATTGTCTAAACTAAGCCGTCAAAATTTGACAGTTCTCGGCATGGCATCTTTGGATGGTGATTATTTTATTATGGTATGGATTGGTGTGCAGTTATTTGAAGAAATCGGGAGCGTGCATCGTAGCAATGGTTCTGGCAGAACAAGAAGTTCAAAGAGCCGAAGACATCAAAGATTCAAGCTCATATGATTGGGTATGACAACAAAAGCCGACATACGTTTCCAAAACAAAAGTTTGTAGACAGCCACCCTTTATCTAAAGTTTTTTTGCTCATATGGTATAAAGTTAATATTGTCCTATTTTTCCTGTTTCCCTAGTCCCCAACTGTGACTTTAAATTACCTTTGAACATTACAAATGGTAGTTGCTCATAGCAACACCAGTCAAATTGATGTTATCATGGCAACAATAGTTTTCTTTTATTTTTTTCCACAACAGACTTGACAATTTCACGTTTTTATTCAATCAAAAATAATCTGGTTTTTCATAATTCTCTCACCTACAAACACTCATCGTATAAAGGTTTACATTGAGATATGTTTGTACATCAATAGGAGCATCATTCATCATCACATCTTTGCAAAAATAAATATTTACAATTGGATTATCTACTAATTAAATTAATTAACAAAATTGGTCTTCTAATTACATAAATCATCTAACAGTTTACAACAATCGTTCGCATTCTTCGCTGATGACGGTTTCGTCATCGTCTTCAGAATCCGTGCAGATGTCCTCATCGCCAGACCAATGTTCGAATTCTTCCTTGTGGTGTTCTAGAGCCATCAAAGAAGGAAAGAGACTATCACAAGCGGAACATCTGAAAAAACGACAGATTAAGATAATTGCGTTAATCTTTTAGTCCTTATCCATTGTTAGATAACCTTTTTTTCAAAAATCTAAATCGGTGAAACGACGCGATTACGGATTTTTATGGTTTTATGTGTCAAGATTATAGTTTCAATGTTAATGCAGGTTATAATAAATGCACTAGAAGTGAGTTGACAGAAACTGAAAGTATCGCGCGTGATAATTAGAATGGAGAAACGAAAAAAACGTCGATTACGACACGATTTTAAAGTCAGTAGGAGGCTGGGGAAAATTTCAGTTTCTTATAGTCGTGCCGTTATGTTGTGTTGCGGTTTTTGCCGCTTTTTCTCTCAGTTTCGTTTTTGTGGCGCGCGATACAAAGTACAGGTAATTTCTAGTCGTTTTTGAACAGTCCTTGAGTTTACTTCCAGATGCAAAATCCCGAGCTGCTCCAACGACGACAGTTATAATCCGGAGTGGCTCCGGAGCGCCGTTCCTTTCAACAATGACGTCCCGAGTCGTTGCCTTTTCTATCCACCTAAATCGAACGACACTTGCACCGATTTTGATCGGAATCAAACGAGGACTTGTGATGAGTTCATTTTTGAACACGATCAAGTGACCATCGTCCAAGATGTACAGTCAACAGCAAAAGAAATGAGCTCATGGGCGGGATGGTTTGTATCGAGGTGTAGTAAACTTTCAACCTTAATTTGTTAACGTGTACTATGTTTTTTTACACAACCGTGGATTCATAAACGCGGTTATTTGTGGGCGAGCGTGGATTTTGATACCGGATTTGGAATCTGCACGAAATTCTGCGTAAAATGAGCATCTATAACACAAGTTTGCTCAAAAAGTAAGGAAGAAACCGATCGAACAAAGTATACATGATTTTTTTGCTTCCGGAAAATCTAAGAACGAATTTTCTTAGCAAACAAAATATGAAAAATTTTAATCGTTTATAACTGATTTGATTATTGTTGTACGGAAAAAATGAGTACAGTTTTGGATTCAGCGTGATTTGTTAATGCGCACTATGTTTTTTTACACAGCCGGTAATTCGGAAAATCAGCTATTTGTTTTCGAACGTCGATTTTGAGCTCGGATTTGAAATTTACAGGAATTGAAAAAGCAGCTTGAGACTTATCAACTAGCCAAATCTCAGATCGGTAGATCAAATAGTTTACAAGTGACCGTCAAAAAACAAAAATTCCAAAATTCTCATCAAGTTAGATTTTTTTTTTTTCGCGGAAAAATCGACAATTGAATTTGGACATTTTATAGCAAATTCTAAAGAAAAATAAGCGAGAAAACGTTGGCGCACGCCGTTTTTTTCTATCTGTCGTAGTTTCGAACATATTGAGCATTAAAAACTTCAAAACTTGAATCGGCCATACCTTAGTTGTTTGTTGTCGCACATAGATTTTGAGCCCGGATTTGGAATCTGCGCAAAATTCTGCATGAAATGAGCCCTAATAACGCAAAGTTGCTCCAAAAATAAGCGTGAAATCGACCAATGCGTGGGTGTGTAAAAAAACATAGTGCGCTTTTACAAATTAAGATATACAACAAAAGATCCAGAGTATCGATAGCACATGCAGAGAGTTTTACTACACCTCGTTTCGAACCCTGACTGTACCATGCGAACCTCAATTGTTTTCTCTTGATTTTACCCGTTTTATTCCAGTTCGATATAACCTGTGATGAAAACCTATGGAAGTTGACATTAGTTGGTACTATTAGATCCATCGGCTCCGTTCTGTGCCTCCCATTTTCCGGCTTTTTTTCGGACCGGTCGGTATATTCTTACACAGGATGGTCTCTACTTAATTTCGCAGGTTTGGGAGGAAACGCACTGTTTTCTACGGCACCCTCTTCAGCGCTATTGTTGGAGTGGTCCGCGCCTTCTCGCCATGGTACACCCTGTATATTATTTTAGAGTTCCTGGGACCCGCCCTAAGCACCGGAATTTACAGCGCCGCATTTCTTATCGGTAACGAAAAAAACGTCCCCATCTCCCAAACTTGTTGAATATTTCAGCACTGGAATTCGTCGACGTGAAGCATCGCAGTATGGTCAACTCACTGATTTGCGTCTGTTTCGCCTCCGGGCAAATATTCCTCGGTTTAGCGGCATGGAAAATCTACTCGTGGCGGACACTCCTCCTCGTCATCTACGCTCCGGGAGTTTTAATCGTCGTCGCTCTGTTCTTCGTCCCGGAATCCATAAGATGGCTCATTTCGAAAAACCGAATTGAAGAAGCGCGGGAAGTCCTCAACTCCATGTCCAAACTAAACAAAGGTGTTAAATTAGACCCGACACTTTTACCCGGCGAGGTAGAAACCGGAGACGTCAAATCAGTCCCGCTGTTAAAACTCCTGAAATCTAGAGCGCTGGTCATTAGAATCGCCCACTGCGCCTTCACTTGGTTGTGCTGCTGCTTCCCTTACAACGGAATCATCATCCACGCAGTCGGACTCTCTCAAGACGTCTACTTGGACTTTATCTACACCGCCTTGATTGGAGTGGTCGCTTTCTCCTTAGTCCAATTCGTTTTGAATCGTTTCGGACGACGCAAAACCCTCGCCTGCAATCTGATCCTCGGAGGCCTCGCCTGTGCCGTCGCTGCCGTCGTACCAGAAGGTAACCCCCGATCTGGGATACGAGCAGTTCGTTCCCGACAGTTTGTCCCCGACAATTCGATCCCAATGCAATTTGCCCCCAGTTTAATTCGTCCGGTGCGATCTTTGATAATAATTGAAGAATGGTTTATCCAATTTTACTTAAAATAGCTATACAGGATGTCCCAGAACAGATAGTAAATTTGAAAACAAATATTTCTTAAGTTTGATAGTATTCGAGATAAGAAATTATCAACCAATCCCGAAAGTTGTTCGAGCGGTGGAGGTAAAGGACATCCCAAGTTCCTAGGCAACGAGAGTGTAATGTTCACTTGACCAATGAACGATGGTATGTGTCCATAGTTACTGATTTTCAAATTCTGTTCAGCTCCGGGATTGGCTTCCGTTTTTTTGTCTTAATTCGATTATTTTTTTAACAAAAAAATTTTTGTTTTGAAATTTTGGTTCAGAATTGTTGCGTCCATAAGCCCGTTTTCTCTGGGTCACGAGGTCTGGGACATCCTGTATCCTGTAAGAAAATTCGTTTTATTACAATTAATAAAATCAAATATAATAAAATTGTCACTGGTATGTAAATAAAAACATTTGTAGAGAAGACATACAAAAAAATTGCAATATTAGTATGCGATAAAGACGCATTAGAGATTAATAACACCGGTCAACACGATTTTTGTCTTTGGCTTTTAAATGTCAAATTTTGGTTTCTTCTACGTTATTAATAAAGAGGAATTTGGATCAAAATTTGCTTTGTAGAAACGAGAGCAATTTTTTAAATTAAAAAAAAATGTTGTTTTTTAATATTTTTCTAATAAAATACAATCAAATTTTTTTTGCTGAACATCGGAGTCTTTTTAATTCAAGACTAATAAGAGAAAAAACTTTTTGTAAAATGAAAAATAAACTTTTTTTCCCTCTTGTGAACTCAATCCGGGGAGATATTGTATATGCAAATTGAAGAATACTTTATATATACCGTGCTACACCTAAATTGTATCATTTCTGAAATATGTATCGCGATTTTTCAAAAAAAATAAATTAAACTTGCATTACAAAAAATGTATTTCCACAATTTTTTTTTTAATTTTTTATTTTTAATAAACCATTAAAATTGTTTACAAAAAATTGAATTGTTACCATTTAAAAACATCCTTAAAAAAATTGGAAACAAAAGACTAAAAACATTTCTTTTTTCCGCACGTTTAGTAGGAAATAGGTGTTCAATACATAAAGTTAACGCAAAATTTTATTGTACTTTTGTATTGTGCTTATTTTTTTTTATTATAGGGTACTTATCTTGAATAGAAAATTTCACTTCTGTTGTGCAATTTTTTTAACATAAATTAAGATATCTCGGAAATGGTTCAATTTAAGTACAGCACATTATATCATGTGAGCCACAAAATTTTTGTTTAGGGTAGGCTATGAAATAGAGAGACAAACATAGAAGTCATATCGGAGTGAAATTTCCTTTTTGATATAACCTCAATTTTTTGATGAAAATATGTAACATTACAAAGAGCAAATAAGAGAAAATGTACCGTGTGTCTCTTCAGAATCAATAATGTATTGAGAACTAATTGAAATTAAATCGAATGACAAATGTCAAACTACTGTCAAATTTTTTGTCGACTTTTGTTAATTTGGATGTAGAATCTGAAAATGCAATAATATATGGACTGTTCCATTTAAATAAGTGAATATTGTCATTTGATTTGTCTTATTTCCTTATTTTTGTTCCCAAATTTTCAAATTCTCATCTTTTGTAGTTTATGAGAAAAATGTCAAAACGTTTATTATTAGAGACAATTTTAGGGGTGGCTACTGACCCTATGCAAATAAAAAATTATGAAAAACGGATTACATTTTTATTGTATGTGACTGCAAATACGTGCAGTTGACGCTCTTATTATTATTACAGCGCATGTAAACAAAGCTTTCAGGGGACGAATTTTCAAGGGGTCGCATTAACCGGGAGACAAATTGACCGGGGACAAAAAAGTCGGGAACGAAAATGTTTGGGGACCAATTGCCGGGGGCAAACTGTCGGGAACGAACTGTCCGCAAACCCCCCGATCTACCACCACCTCCCTCACCTTCTCGTTATAGAAAAGAACTTGACGCTCGGCCTCTTCTTGGTCGGCAAATTCTTCATATCTCTAGCTTATGGAACAATCTGCGTGTACACTCCGGAGATGTTTCCGACAAATTCAAGACACTCCATCAGCGCCTTGTGTGCGATGTTCGGAAGCTTCGGAGTGATGATCGCGGCTCAGGTTCCTCTAATGGTAAGGTGATACTTTGTAGAACAAGAGAGTAAAGTGCGTTTTTAGGAGCGAGTGTTCAAGTCGTTGCCGCTGGTTACTTTCGCTATTTCGGCCGTGACGAGTGGAGTTTTGGCGTTTTGGTTTCCGGAGACTTTGAATTCGGAGTTGCCGGATAAAATCGACGAGGCCGAGAATATAGAGTGACAGTTGGGAGATGATAAAACGCCACACTTAGTGTAATAAATATGGTACTTCTAATGAAAGACTTTTTAATTAGTCGGACCCAATTAAAACACGTAGCCGAGATAATTAAAAGGAGAAGTTGAAGAATTTTTAACATAGAGCACGTTTTTAATGAAAGAATGAAACAAAGAAGAAGTTCATAAAGATAATAAATGACTTCAGTCAATTAAAGTTCCGTTATATCTCAAACGAATTGTTGCTTTTTCATGACGAATTCTAAATTTCTCTGAAACTTATTTTCAGATTGCAGCATCGGATTGGTCCTTTGTCTGTCGAGGGTCGGAATTAATGAACTGACCATTTGAAACAAGAACGATTGTGTGGAACAACGAAAAGCTGATTGAGGGTATCTGGATTTATTAACTTAATACAATCAAAGGATTCTCTGATGGTTATTTCCCACGGGCGTTATCAGCAATTTCCCGAACTCAATTATGCATATCGATTTTTTACAGTAGGCTCTGAACCTAACAAGATCAATATTCCTTACCCAAAATGTCTTTTCTTCTGTTTGTGCGCCGCCAACTGCTTGGGACACGCAAACGACCTGTCGCAGACATTGCAAGTTAACGCCTCATCTGCAAAAACAATCATTTTTAATAAAAATTCATCACTCAAAGTTTCAAGTTTCGCGTAGCAAATTATTTTTCTCCGAAATTAACGTCCGAAATTTGAAACTTCGTTAAAATTGTTATTAAGTTTCCGATATTGCGGTCTATTTGACGTCATTCTTTAAAAAAAAAAGAACACGCAAAGAAAATTGCCATGTCGTGAAAGAAACAAGTTCGTTAGCGAATCAATTTTTCGCTCCCTTGGAAAGTCGTAAAAATGATTTAAACAAGAGGAGGAGATTCGACGGATATTAAAATAAAATCTTCAGTTATAACCAGGAACGCGGCAGTAAAACAAAGGAGAAATGGATAATTGTCCATTCTCGCCAATTTTCAGGTACTTTGCCTGTTTATTTTCGTATTATTTCGATTGTTTCTTGAGAGGATGCTAGTAAAATGGGATTTCCGTTTGTAAATTTCATTTATGGGCCGTTTTATCTACATCCAGAGAAAAAGGAATTGAAATTAAAGCATGCGACGTGGAAGATTTGATTTATTTCCAAACGGCTTCGTTAGCGATATCTTTCCATGTGGAAAACAAAAACAAATGAAACGTACAAGGCTCGTCCTAATTGAACGTTTCCTTTGTCAACTTTCGTCAAGAGATCTGCGACGTCGTTTAGGTAGAAATTGTTTATAAATGTGCGGCGCATTTTCACGAGTAGCAAGGTAGTGCCGGTTTCGCTTCACGACCTTGAGCTCTGGAATTCCTACCATGCACTTTTGTGCCGCTTTGTTTTCATAGTGAATTCAACTATGTTTAACCCTTTAACTGTTATAAACGTATATATACAAGGTGTTTATAAATGTTTTTAGCATCAAGCGTGGCTTTGTAATTCCAGTCGTACACTATTTTGCCGCTTTGTTTTCATAGTGAATATAACTACCTTGAAAATTATTTTAAATGTTACTTACTTCCATGACGTTTTAGTTACGGTTTTGTGCCCAAGTTTTCGATTTTCAGGTCAAACCACAACTGGAACAGTTTATTTCTCAAAACTTACTTTGCTTCATGTTTGAGGATAACTGCAAATGTCAGTTGACAAATCGAAACCTATATTTGTAATGAGCGGCAAATTTCTTTGACATTTCATAGCCACTCTTGATGCTAGAATCATTTATAAACACCTTGTACGTTTTGACATTTTTCTCATAAACTACAAAAGCTGAGAATTTGAAATTTTGGGAACAAAAATAAGCGAATAAGACAAATGGGATAACAATATTCACATATTTGCTTATTTAAATTTCTTATTTAAAATGAAACACCCCATATATTATTGCATTTGCAGATTCAACATCCAAATTAAGGGTGACTTTATGTATAATGTGCTATATTTAAATTAAACCATTTCAGAGATATCATGATATCATGATATGAAATAGAAATGAAATTTTCTTTCCGAAATAAGTAGCCTATAATCTATTTTAAAATCGCCACGTTAATTGGAAAATAAGCACAATACAAACGTATAATAAAATTTTGCGTTAGTCTTTTGTTTCCAATTTTTTTAGGCATGTTTTGAAATGGTGACAATTCGATTTTATGTGGATCTTTTATAAACAAATTTGGTGGTCTAATAGAAATAAAAAATTCTCAAAAATAATTATGGAAATATTTTTTTTTGTAATGTAAATTTAATTTTTTTTTTGAAAAATCGAAATATTCAGAAATGATACAATTTAGGTATAGCACGGTATATAGAAATTAATCTTCAATTTGCATATACAAGACAAGAATGCAATAAAATATAGGCTGTTCTATTTAAAATAAGCAAGTTGGCGTAACCGGAATTGTCACGTAAATGTGAATCTATTTATTTGATTCCTCTTATCCACTTACTTTTATCTCCAATTACACTTAAAATGTCACTCACATCAACGACGTTTCAGTTACAATTTTGTGTAAAAAGTCTTTGATTTTCAGGTCTCTGACAGTTTTTGTTTCAAAATTAACTTTGTTCTACAATTGAGGTTAACTACAAATGTCAGTTGAAAAATCTAAACCCACATCTGTAATGGGCGGCAAATTTCGTTGACATTTCATAGCCCCCTTTATGCTAGAAACATTTATAAACACCTTATAGATCACTAGAGTCATTGTCGTATTGTTTATGTAGGTAAAAATTACTTTTTTAAAAAATATATTAAAAATACTTGCTTTTAAATTGAATGAATTAAATTATTAATTATATTTGAGTTTGAAATGTTTACTTTATGAACTATACGTTTAAATTACAAAAAAATACACTATTTTTATTTTATCGGTAAATATGTATTTTGTCCTAAATTTAATGCTCTGAAAACAGGTTTCCTAAAATTCGATATCTAATATTGGGTATCAAAGATCCGAATATGGGATATCTGATAATAGGAGTCGAAAATAAATATTGTTTTCACTTATTTATTTTAAAGGCGTAATTGTATTTTAATGAACTAGTCATTGAAAATTAGTCGTAATAATTAATAAAAATTTAGTCAACGACGTCCTTCAATACAAGATGTTCCTAACATCAAGGGTGGCTCTGTAATTCCCGTCGTGCACAATTTTGCCGCCTTCTCTTCAAAGTGAATATAACTATCTTGAAAATTAATTATAATGTTACTTACGTCAACGACATTTCAGTTACGGTTTTGTGTCCAATTTTTTGATTTTCAGGTTTCAAACCACAACTAGAACAGTTTTCTTCTCAATACTTACTTTTCTCTATGATTGAGGTTAACTACAAATGTCAGTTGAAAAATCTAAACCCACATTTATAATGAGCGGCAAATTTCTTTGATATTTCATAGCCACCCTTGATCCTAGAAACATTTATAAACACCTTGTATAACATTCAATAAGACGGTTACTTAATATTGGATATCTAATATTGAGGGCACCAAAGTATCCAATATTAGGAATTTAGCAAAATTTGTTTCGGAGAGAAAAATTCGATATTCATTATGCCAGATTGTTACTTTTTATTGATTTTTACTATAAAACAAATTAAATATGAGCCAATAACTCAAATTTTATATTAAATAAACGTATTTAACCCGCAAAAACAAAATATTCAACTTAACACAAAAGACTTTCGTGTTGTTATTTTCGCCATATTGAAAAACTGACACGTGCAAGGAGTAATGGCTCGCTTTTCCTGCCGAGTTAGGGGGTATCCAATATTAGGCAACCATCCAATACTCGGTGCTCTTCCCCTATGACAAAATGCCTCAGAAAAACGCCTGTTTCTCCGTTCGTGGAGTGAAACTGGCACCACCTTTCTCCATTTCCTGAATAAAATTTCGAATTTCGTGTCGTCGCATAACTAGACATTAGCCGAACTATCGGGAATGTCGAGGCACGTTTCTTGTTAAGTGATGACAAAGGATCTACAATAGCGAACTTCCATCGAGGATTTGTTTAAAGTAGTTGCTTGCGAGATAATTTATAATTGAGTCTAAAAAAAGCTGTTTGATTACTTTCAAACAACAAATTTCGAAATTGCAAACTTGCTCGAACATTTTTCATTCCGCGTTCGTATCGGCAACACAATTTCCTGTACCAACCGAAATCAATAAAATCCCTGTAGTTAAAAACTGGCGTAGTTCCGATCCGATATGAACCTTCCACTGACCCAAAAACCCTTTTCCCCCTCGAATTAAGAAAAGATTTTTCTCCCTTATAATTAAATCGCACCGCCTCCAGCGACAAGTTCTTCCAAGTTGATCGGGCGTATGGGAAGAAGCTGCATAAAACCGGGAAATCCGAATTAAATATCGATCGATCCGAATTCTAATAGACTACAGTTCAAATATTTACGGTCGTTTACTGGTGAAAAGAAAAATAACTGCTTGTGTCAATTATCCCAAGGCTTTGTGTGCTTTGCAACAAGTACAATTTAAGTGTTTGCTTTAAGATACTTCGTTTGCAAGGCGAATTTTTTCCAAATTAAATCAACAAGAAGCGGAGGAATTATGTCACGAGGTGAAACATCGACAATTGGTAAAGAGGTGCGAAGAAGAAAGTATTTTTAGAATTAATTCATTTGACATTAAAATAGAAGTGTCTAGACTGGAATTTATTTATATCGATTGTACGGATTTTAGAGTGTTTTTTGTTCTCAAGTTGGTATGACAACAACGCGATTCTTTCTTTTGTTTCCAACACATGTAACTAAAACGATCGTAATTGTGCTGATTGACAAAAACTAAAGTGACAAATAACTCAATAATAAGTTATTAATAAAAAAACTCACTTCAAAGTCAGATAGAGATTTATTACTAAAACTACAACAAAACAGTTTGCTTACTTAAGTTTTACATTAATATTGAACGTAAATGAAACTGATTTCTCATTTCTCTTTTCATTCAAAACATTGATAACCGTATTTGAAGTGTTTTTATCAAAAGCTACTGAAGCTTGTGGCATCGAGATTTCTTCTTTTTGTGCAATAACATAAGAGCTTCCTTGGATTTTTTTTTCTAGGTCAATTTGACTGGAAAGTGTTTCTTCAACGTATCCTTCTGCGATTGGGGCTGATTTCCAACCTCCGAGTTGTTTTACCTTTAAGATGTCGCCTCCCGCATTGGCCAATAGAGTGGCAGAAGACCGTCTTATACAAGTCCAGTATAAGATGCTGAAGAAGAATTCCACTGGATTCACTGGATATACTTGCTCAATAACAGCAAACTGAGCAGAGAGATATAAGTTTTTGCATCAGCAATGCTCAGATGAAAGTACGTTTCTTTATCGATTATATTATCTATTGTTAGCTTAATTAATTTATTGGTAAGAATGGAAATTATTTTGTATAATAAATACCTTGGCTATCAAATATCTATTATTAGGTGCTTCTAGTAAACATTTTTCGATGTGCTCTTTTTCCAACACCATGGATTTTTTCGGCTTGTACGCTTTCAAAACACTTTTAAAAAAAGATTTTAACTTAGCATATCTTCTTCTTGCGGTGCCCCCATGTTGCCTCATTGGATTTCATTGAATATTTCGTCCATACAGAAGGAGTCACTTTTTTTGACATCTGCAGGAAATAGGCCAAGAAGATCTCTTCTTCCAAGTCGTTTGTCGCTACGTTTTGTTTCCCACCCCATGTCTTGAATTCTTTATATTCTTTGACGTATGAGGCTTTCGATTTTGCGGGGAAGATCCTCTCGCAGGCTGTAGCAACGTCTTCTCGATTTTTTCCATTTTAGCACGTTTAGAATTGCACCTTTTAAAATTATTTTCCCTTTGTTTACGTTGCTATAAACAATTTTTGTCAAAAACTTTTTTAACTAAACTTAAAAGAGTTTTTCTACGACCGTTTAATAATATTTCCATTATTTCAACTTTTTCGATTAATAATGTTACCTGTATTTCCAGCATGTCAATAATGAATTCATAGTTCACGGCCTTCAGCCAATCATAGGTGGGGATTTTTATAATTCACTGATGCACTGAACCAATAAAAAAGCCTTGGGCCGTTGCTATGACAATTTGCATTATTTCAAATCGTCCGCGCTTATGCTAACCTATCACAGAAAAGAAGCACCGTTACCATGGTGACAGTTGTTGATTTTCGTGATCTGATGCAGTTTAGAATTTCACGTTCTAAATCTAATCATTGCAGTGAACTACAAAGGGTTTTATATTAAAAAATGGATAGTGATGATAGTGATTTGGAAAATTCATCAATGGCCGCTTTACTGCCACCTAAATCGGTAAAACTTTATGAGACTACCAATCTTTCATGGACTGGCCTAAGGACAAAAAAGCAAATTCGTTCTTAGAGTCTGTAGTTTTGGCTTATTTTGGAGAATTGGCTGATAAGTATAAATCTTCAACACTGTAAAAGACTCAATATTCCATGTTAAGAAGCACTCTTGAAATTCATCATATATAAAATTGGAAAATTACGGAAAACTAAGAGCATTTCTCAAACGCAAATCGGACGGATACAAACCAAAAAAAGCTAAAACATAAACTTCAAAAGAGATACATAATTTCATTAAGAATGCAAAATAACAAAATGTATTTGGCAACCAAGGTAAAGTTTGTAAAACCTGCGTGACTAAAAATGTTACTAATGTTTTTTTTTACTTAGGTGGCATTAATTATGGGTGTCATGGGTGCCTGCCAGTGCAATGAGATGAAGGAAATGAATATTCAGGATATAACGTCTGCAATCATAGTCACCTGCCGAACACAAAAAACAAGATAGTTTGCAAATTTACAATCACAGGTGATTTTTGAAATGAAATAATCAATAAATACATGGCTCTACGCCCTCCTGATGTTGCATGCCGTTCTTTTTTTCTCAATTATCAAAATGGTCGTTGCACAAGTCAAAGAATTGGAATTAACTAGTTAGCTTCGATGGGGAGACAAATTGCCACATTTTTGGATCTTTCTAACCCTGAATTGTATACTGGACATTCATTTAGGAGATCTTCAGCAACTTTACTTGTGGACGCAGGTGGCGACATCGCGGCCTTAAAAAGACACAGAGGGTGGAGGTCCAGTACAGTCGCTGAAGGCTATATCGATGACTCAATGCAAAACAAATTGGATACGGCAGAAAAAATTGTTCAGTCGATACAAAATAACTCCATCAAGACATCAAAGGAGAATTTAACGATGGACATCACCATACCATCTCTAAGTATTGGAAATTGTTCGAATTTTACAAGAAATATCCAGAAATAAACAAGGTTAAAATTAAAATGGATTAAAGTTAAATAGTTCATTTGTAAAAATTTAATTTTACTACTTGGTCGTAGAAAAAGTATAGTATTATATTCGCAATTATGGTCATTATTCATAATGACTACCATAATTGCTCATATAATAATATAGTATCTTTGGATAGCGATGTGAAGACTTTTCGAGACAGACCATGGGATTTGTAACTGTTTCCCGACCATGTCAATGCAATTCTTCTTTAAAATAACTGTGGTTTAGAAGTGCAAGTTATTACTGTTGTCCCTCGAAGATGTTTCTGTGTTAACCTTCCAACTCGTATGTTATAGCCATAAGTCACTTAAGAAAATTAACTTTTTCTAACTAAAATAACTATTATCTTGAAGCAACTTTAACGTGGAGACAAATTTGTAATTTAATAGTCGCCCTTGTTTCTAGTCCACTGAAGTGAAGTGGAGTGAAACGGGCACTCCTCAAGGTCGTGGAGTGGAACCGGCACTACCTTGCAAACATTTCTAAACACCTCGTATATCAAGTGGGCTTTGTAGTCATGAGAAAAACGTCCCGAATTCCTGTTTCCCCTTCGATTTCGAAGCAGCCCGTTCGGTGTTTCAATCAACTTTTGCTTTATTTGCTCACCGAAACCTGTACACAGTGCATCCATCCGTCTCCTCTCCGTTTATCGATTTGACGTCACGACGAAACTAGCAAATGGACTTCCATTGTTGCATACATTAACTTAGCAAACACAGAACGAACGCTTCGAATTTTGCTGGAAAGTGAGGCATTTCATGTCAAAGACGACTTCCAAGTCGTTTCGACACGTGCGATTTTTTCTTTCTGTATTAAATTCAATTTCCTTCAAAGTAAACACCTCGGCGCACTTATTATTAACAGTGGACGGTTTCGAAAGAAATCTCCTGCTGGACGTCGTTTTGAGAACGCTCAAAGAAAGTTCTTCTAAAGGAAATGTTAGATTAGGAGAAATTTGAAGTGAAAAAACTTGTTGAAGATCTCATTTCCATTTTAGGAATATTTAAATCGTCCTAAAAATGTCGAAATGGGATTTTTCTCGGATAATGAAAACCCTAAACCATTTAATCCCTCCAAATTGCTTTATTTATTGTCGATTAACGACATTCCAACTGGGAAACCGATAATCCGATTCCACGTTCAGCCGTTCCAAAGTTGTGAAGTTATTTGTGAAAAGGGAATGTCAAATTGAACAAAAGACCGCGTTCATGTAACACCACCGCCGCTAATCCTCTCCAACTAAAATAATTATTTTAATCATAATGAGAACGAATCGCGAAAAAATCCCATCGAAAATTTACTCCAGGAATTTATCCAGCCAACAGCCAAGAAAATTACCAAGTTTGTTCAACCTTTTAATTGGAGTATTTCAGACGGAAGATGAAGGATCTGCGGGAGGATAAACTGCCATTAATGAAGGCAGGTGCGTTTTAAGATGTTTGAGGTGTAATGGAGCGTTTTAGGGGAAATGAAACCGCTTAAACATTTACGGAGAAGTTTCACAATTTCATCGGTTTGTGGGAGCGTTTAGAAAAATTGGTGGGCCATGACTTTAATAAATGTCAATCGACGGTTGACGTTTAATCGCATTCGAGGTTACGTGACGTTCCAAGTCAATGATTGCTACAGTCAGCAGCAAAAGAATTAAGGTGTGATAAACTCCCAACTTTAATTTGTTAAAGCGCACTATGTTTTTTTTACACAGCCGTGGACTCATAAACTCGGTCATTTTTAGTCGAACGTCAGTTTTGAGCCCGGATTTGGAATCTGTGCGAAATTCTGCATCAAATGAGCACCAATAACGCAAGTTTGCCCTAAAAATAAGCGAGAAAACGACCGATAAAAGTATACATGTTTTTTTTGACTTCCGGGAAATTTAAAAACAAATTTTTAACAAACAAAATTAGACAAAAACGACGGCTATCTATCGTAGTTTCCAAGATATGGAGCGGCAAAATTTTCTAACCTTCAAAAATTTGGACTCTGGAACTATTTAAAAATCAAGAAGTTTGTCATATTTTTTTGTTGATAAACAGACAATAAAAACAACAAAATCTTGAAAAGTGCGAATGTTGACAAACTTCATAAATCCGCGGCTGTGTAAAAGAACATAGTGCGCATTTATATACAAATTAAAGAAGACATGTAAAATAAAAATTAAACAAAACGTCACAAATATCCCAAGCTCATTTTTTAGCTGCTGACTGTGTCTTTCGTAACTGTCTTTCGTACGAGTTGCGTACACAATTTTTCCCACGAAACGAGCCGTTCTCGCCATTAATTCCGACATGTTGGTGCCACGTCAAGTCATCCAGTCGGCAATGCTACCACACCATTTTTTTTTCTGTAGAATTCCGTCGCCGCCTGCGACGAACATGTTCATCAAAAAACAGTAATAACACACATTTATCAAAGCCGCCCGAGCTCTAATTAAAGCATTGTTGTTTTTTGCCCCAACTTTTCCACCAAAAATACTTTTTAATAAAACTCATATTGCGTCACAGCCCTCTCAGTTTTCTCGACAGGTTAAAATTAGTTTTCCTTGACTGTGTAATTTTAATATCTGACCTTTCCGTTTCCGTTTTAGTTAACGATCAACCTGTGAACTATTATTTGTTTGAGAAGACCTGAAAAGCTTCTTCAAACGAGAACGTCGTCCGGAGATTGCAAAAGAAACAAAGACGGCAGTGTTTGGGGCACAAAGACAGCTTCATTTTTAATTAGAAATTGTTTTCGTCGTAATTGGATTGACCTCCCGACCTTGGGCGCAAACGCCCTTCAATGCATAAATCCCTTTTGATTATCTTCGAGCGATTAATCGGAGCGTCTCGTGGTGGAAACGCATCCGGAAAATTTTATAACAAATTCGTGGATCTCTCGCTCAGATATTTGCATTCTGGCCGTCGAGGGATGCGATTTTAAATATTTATATTGCTTTCAATTCCAACTGACGGCTCCAAATCGAATTAGATCACGTCGTTTTTTGTTTATATTTCTCAAAGTGACTTTTGCCTTATCGCCGTTGATTAAAAAAGAAACGAAAAAGGAAACTCACCGTAGTCGGAATCGTCGGAAAAGTCATCTCTATCATCTAATTCAATGTCTGTGAAACTCGAATCTGTGTCAGTGTCGTTATTCCCATCGTGTCCGACACACTCTTCTTTACAGGATCCTACGTTATCGAGATGGTCACTTTGAGTCCGGGCGACGTCTTCGCCCGTCAACTTGTTGTAGTTTTTCCGGGCTGGCCGATTCTCTGAAACGGAAAGGATTTATTAACTTATCTCGAAACTGGTGGATGCTTCTTTTCTGCGTAATTTGTAAATACGCACTATGTTTTTTTACACAGCCGTGGATTCATATTTATTGTCGAATATGGATTTTGAGCCCGGATTTGGAATCTACGCGAAATTCTGCGTAAAATCAGCCTGAATAACGCAAGTTTGCTTTAAAAATTGGCGAGAAATAGACCGAAGAAAGTATACGTAATTTTTTTTTTTTAATAAAAATTTTGACTTACACAATCTCAGAATTAATTCTGAGCAAACAAAATGCGGGAAAAGCAATGGCGAAAACCACATCTCTCTATTTGTCGTAGTTTCTGAGATATGGAGCGACGATCTTTTGGAACCCTCAAAAATTTGGCCCCCTGGCGACTACCCAAAATTTTAATTAGCCAGAACTAAATTATTTGGTGACGTACGAAAAAAAAAGGGCAGTTTTGGATTCAATGTGATTTTCTACGCGATTTGCAAATGCGCACTATGTTTTTTACACAGCCGGATATTAAAAAACTCAGTTATTTGTTATCGAACGTGAGTTTTGAGTCCATTTTTGAAATTTGCGTGAAATTCTGCATAATATGAGGTCCAATAACGCAAATTTGCTCCAAAAATAAGCGAGAAATCGTCGTTCATAAATCCACGGCTGTGTAAAAAAACATAGTGCGCATTTACAAATTAAAGTAGGCATTGTAAAACAGCATTAAGCAAACCCTCACAAATATCACTACCTCATTTCTATAGCTGCCGACTCTACCTGCCAAGCGGCAAACTGCCTTTCGCACGAGTTGCGTACACAATTTTTTATACGAACATAAATCCTGATATGTGCAAACACCATAACCTCAAATTCACATTTTGTCATTTTGCGTACAGTGTCACCAATTCGAGAACAAAAACCATGGCTTGCTCGAATTATACATTTATTTGATCTCTCGGTATTAAGTGACGTCTTTTTTGAGTTGGCAACAATGAAAATAACTAAATTCACCACGCTGAGGTTGATTAAAACAACAACTTTCATTGTGTCATAAAAAATGTGACAAAATTAATATAATATATTTTTGATAGCGCCGCCTCACTAGAATCAAGCGAAAAAAACGGTTGCAAAACGGGGAGCCGATTTCCTCCAAAAGCGGTAGGTTTCGGGGTCCTTTCGACCTCGCAAATTTTGTTTTCGGTTTCACTTTGACTGTGTCGAAAAGTCCCGAGAAAATGGGAAAAAAAGAAGTGGAACGAACTAGCTTATTCATTACCTGTGGCGTCATTTATCAATTACCTGTCTTTTCTGTCGCTCAAAACCCACATTATGCCCCTCGAAAATCCCTTCGATACTCGGCTTCCCTATGTGGGATCATCTCCTGTTAACGCACGGCTGAATTTTGTTATCTGACATATTTTATGAGCATATATTGGTGTTCTACTGCCGACGGTGCAACGGGAAAAGACGTTTTATTGCCTCCGCTTTTCCAGATGAAAGAAATAATCTCGCAGATTTTCCCAACATGAAATTAATTCCGCGAGTATCCCAGTGTTCGATCAAATAAAATGAGAGGAATAACAACAGTTCCAGTACGTCAAAATACGGTTCAGTGAAAATTCGCAGTTTGCTTTAATAATGAACACGCTTTGTGAGGGCGGAATAATAGAATAAATTTCGATCATAATAGAGGAATAAAAGCGGAAACACGCAAGTGCCTTCAGATGCCATATGTTTGTCCAATTGTCATTACAGCCCTAGGGCTGTAATAGATGAAAAAACAGCCACCAACGCGAGCAAACCAAAAGAACGTGTCCGACCATAAATTCCATCCCTTAAGCCGTAATGAACTCCCTCGTCAGCCATCTTAATCCGTAAACTGAACGCAATCACGCCTAATTGAAATATATACCGTTCTCCGCTTCAATGTAATTAAAATCCAGACGCGATCAGGCATTAATGCGAATGTTTATCACCGAAGAACCGTCGAAACATCGATTTTGCGTCAAACCTCCACAGCCAGCTTTTCATAAAAAGATCCTCTCGTTCGTCTTGTCGCCACAATGGCAAACGCAACATAACGCGATAATGGATGTCTTGTAGCGGCAATAATTGCGTGCTAATGATAAATCGGCGCGTTTTTTTTTCTCCCGCCGACGACCGTTAGCGCCGCTAATTAAAGTGTCAAATATTGTTACGTGCTTGTTTGGGATTTTCAGCGTCACCTGAATTAATTAATTTCGTTAATAGTTGGAGGATTGTTCGGCGGGGGAATCCTGAGGGAGGAAATTTCATTTCACACACGTCGATGGGTGTCACTAGCCACCATTTTGATAACATATCTGTCAATTATTTGACATTTCTATGTGGTGCCAGCCAACTAAGATTCCGAGGGAAATTAAGAATGGTCGTTGTTGCCGCCGCGTTCTCCGCACTTCAGAGGAATTTGGGAGCCACAGTTTGCATGGCCTTTTTAATTAGCCGCGTTCGTCGAAACGCACCGACATTTGCAATTATTCGATGTTTCATTAAATGGCAGCGTTCTGCGAATTGTTAATAATAAAAAGCGCTTCGAGAATTCTATCGATTTTGGGGAATTATTTCGTTACGATTTTCTCTAGCTCTCTGTTTTACCGACCTGCAACACACTAGATTGAAATAAATAATAAATCACATAATACCCAATTAGTCCCAGTCGGTAAAGCTGAATTACCGTTCATTAACAAAACGGTTGAATTCCCCCGATATTGAGGGATAACGTTTCGGTAGGTAAATTCCATGGGTACAGTCGGCAACAAACCAGATGAGCTCATTGGCAGGTGGTGTGAATAATCAGCATTAATTTGTAAATGCGCACTATGTTCTTTTACACAGCCGTGGATTCACAAACTCGCTTATTTGTTGTCGGACGTGGATTTTGAGGCCGGATTTCGAATCTGCGCGAAATTCTGCGTAAACTGAGCGCCAACAACGCACGTTTGCCCTAAAAATAAGCGAGAAACCGTCGGTTATAAATCCACGGCTATGTAAAAAAACATAGTGCGCATTTACAAATTAAAGTAAGCGTGTAAAGCAGCATTTAAGCAAACCCTCACAAATATCACTAGCCCATTTCTTTAGCTGCTGACCGTATCTATGAAGCGGTAAACTGTCTTTCGCACGAGTTGCGTACATAATTTTTTCTACGAAAATAAATCGTGACATGTGCAAACACCATAACCCCAAATTCACATCTTGTCATTTCGCTTCCAGTGTCCCCCAACTCGAGATCAAAAATCATGGCCTGCTCTAATTATCCATTTATTTGATCGCTCCGTTTTAAGTGATGTCGTTTTTGCGTTGGTAGCAATGAAAACGACTAAACTCACCACGCTGAGGTTGGTTGAAAAAATAACTTTCATTTTGTAATAAAAAATGAGACACAAAATTAATATAATATATTTTTTTAATAGCGCCGTCTCACTCAAATCAAGCGAGAAAAACGGCTGCAAAACGGGGAGCCGATTTCCTCCAAAAGCGAGGGGTTTGGGGGTCCCTTCGACCTCAGGACCTGCAAATTTTGTTTTTGGAACTTCGGTTTCACTTTGACCGTATCGAAAAGACGCGAAAAAAACAGAAAAAAAAAGAAGTGGAACTAGCTTATTTATTACCTGTGCTGTCATTTATCAATTATCTGTCTTTTCTGTCGCTCGTTCTCTGTGTGGGATTATTTCCTGTTAACAATTATGTCGGAATTTTTTTCATTTCTTTTGCAGTCGACTTTCGTGATTTCGGTGGAAAAAATATTGAATTTAGACCGCCTTAAAACATCAAATTGGGTTCCTTTACACAGTAATTAATGGAAAATCAATGAGTAATTATGCACGCCGTCATTTGTCTTGCTATGTCGTCTAATTTGACGTTTAATAGCCAACTTAACACAGATTTCGGTCATCAATCAAAAGCTCGCTAGTTTACGCATTAGTATCTCCATCAGCTCGAGATTAAAAAATCCCCGAAAATCAATATGTACATTTCCATTTGTATGCTGGAAATTCACCCTTTTGACCTATTATCCCAAATCTCCAGTCAAGTCCCATATTTCCCAGAAACCCGGACCGAATAATAGCAATCATCAACCGTAAAGTTCGTTTTAACTCAATAGAAAGCTCTCGACCGAATTTCACTTTTATTGTACGGAACGAAACATAAATTGTTAAAAAAAGAAGCTGGGAAACTTGGCAGTTAACTAGAAAAGTCCCGATAATGGCAAGAAACTAACACACGACAAACTTCGAAAGTCTATCGAGTTTGACGAGCAAACTGTTATGAAAGAGTCCGGCGGTTGTTCGATGAGATTTTGAGGTGCGTTGAAGCACTTTTCTCATTAATGTGTGTTGGTTCTTGCATTTATTATTTAAAAGATTCCTGTGGCTTTTAGCTGTAGAAATATAACGGAAACCGACTTTGAAATGTATTATTGAGAGAGGACGATTCAGAAAACGTTTTATGTGGGAAGAGCAAAAGATGCACTTTGCGGGAATTATTACACTTAAAAAGATGAAAGTGCGCGTTTTATCGCTGCTGGAAAGATATAAGAAACAATGCAGCTCGAAAAGTATTTTACATAACAGGTGCGGAAACTGACAAATTTCGTACGAGTGGGAATGCAGACGAACGAGACGAGTGCAGATCCTATATTTGAAGCTAAATGACGATTTCTGTTACAGACTGGTGGTTTTGGAGGCTGTTTTCGAAAACTGGTGATCAAAGTTCATCAAACACTGAGATTTTATTAAGATCCAACGGATTAATTATGGAGAAATATGTGACGAGTCCAGAACTTTAGATACGTCAATAATGACAGGATTTTTGGTAAAATCAAGTAAGCATTTTTTTTAAATTTCAAGTAGAACAGTGGCGCCATCTATGTGTCAAGCCTGGAACGTCAAGTCTGTCAAAAATTACATGATTTTATATTAAAATTAGGATTCTTATTAAATTTCAGGCATAATTTGAGTAAAAAGTGGCGAAATCTGCATGAAATCCACAACATTCGTCAATAAATCACACGATTGCAAGAATAATACTTCCCGACGAGTTATGTACACTATTTTTCTTACAACATCTGAAACAAATAATGAGTCTCGACAATAGTCCATTTCTTACCTATTCGTAATGTCATTTTTATTTTAATTTTTAAATTTATGTCCGTTTTACAGGGAATTGGGCTTAAAATTCAAGTCACTTTTATTTCGTAAGAAAATGACATTTAGAATAAATAAGGAACGGAGTATCTTTTTGAAACTTGGAGATGGAGGATTACAGAAAAAGTTGTGAAAGTGTGTCTCGTGCATCAACATTCTCACTCGTGCAAAATTTACCATTTTCCGCACTTGCTATGTAATTATCTATTAAATTGTATGTTATGAAGAAAACGCCGCCTACTTAGCTTATAAGAAACAAAAAGCAAACATGTAATCTTCGATTTAATTCTAGTTTAAAATTTATTTTCAATCTCAATCTTTGAACTCGATTTGCAAGAGTAGCACTTCCCATATTTGTACATCTAAAAATTGGAGGTGAATCTGATATTAAGTGAGTGCTTGCTGCTTTGCCAATATTTACTTTAATCGACAAAATAAATTCATAGTGCTATGAGGAATTAATGTTTGCTTTACATGTGTTTGTTTTGTAGAGTAGTGGGGAGCAACGAACTGCGAAATGAAAATATTAAATATCTATTACCTAATGATTATCGACAGTTTTTTCATCATAATCAAGGCGGCTCTGGAATTTCCGTCATGCACCATTTTGCCGCTCTGTTTTCATACTGAAACTATGTTAACTACACCGTGTTTCAAAAAGATTTTCATCTAGTCGCCCATGATTTTCCGTACAACTTAAAAAAAAGCCGCTTTACGATGATAATGATTGAAACGTTGGTTACATAACCTCACAGTACTCTTCAAAAATTATTAGGTAGACACTTATCTAGGCAACCTAGGCTAACTGGATCGCTGAAAGGCCAAAACAGACTCAAGCTCTGCTTAATTTTTCTCCCTATGGGCGATTTTGACGTTTACAAGTGACAGTAATGACTAGTTTTAACACAGTACAATACGAGCGGCACAAAAGGAATGACATTCCAAAGATAACTAGCTGAAATCATTTTGAAACACGGGGTACAAATGTCAGTTGGAGCATCCAAACCCACATCTGTAATGAGCGGCACATTTCTTTGACATTTCATAGCCACCCTTGATGCAACAACGTTAATAAGGCCGTTTGTGTAGCAAACGCAGAAAATTGCAATTTAACTGATGAAACATCAGACAAGTTATTCTTTGATCAATTTTCCATCGCATGCAGTAATATGAAACAGAACGAAAACTTTCTAAACTAGTTTCTTTATAAAACATAATTTGACAGTTATTGCGAATATAATATGGCGTAGTGTTTGCGAATTCAATTTACTAAGTTTCCTTTTATTTTATATGCAGAAATAAATATATTTCCGTGACAAACAACTGAAAGCAATCAAACTTTGGCTGTGAAAAAAGGAAAACGAATTTACACGATGTAATCTACGTAAGCGAGGAAAGACAACGCCGACTTTGAATAGGAAATGTCACTTTTGTAAAAGTTTTCATCCGATCGGCTTACAAGTGACGGTTTCTAACCTCAAACCGAGGATCACAGTCTACTGTTTGACGAGCACTGTGTGTTGTTTTATTACTTAACTCGGCAATTTTCTTGACGTTCGATTTTCCCGTATTAAAAATTCACAATCGATACGTCCGACATGCTAGCAACTTTTCGCATGGAATTAATCTTTGCAATGGCTTTGAATACAGACCGCAGTCACGCCACTTTCCACTCAAGATAAGAAAATTGCATATACAGAGTGATGATGTTTGTCCACACCCTGTATATGAAACTCGTGTGGGTTTCCAGAGAGTTATTTCTGGCACGTGTAAACTTAATAATTAGTGAAGCAGGGATTTGCAATCCGCTCGAGATTGCATAGTATTGTTCCGTAATATTAAATTTGACGTAAGAGCTCTCTCTCGAGTTGAATCAAGTTGGCGGTGTTGACCAGTAAAAATTCCGCTCGCGCGTTTGTCGCCGTAAATTTTTATTTAAAATTTGCCGTCACCTCCGCTGCAATTTCGTTTCATGTTTGCGTCCCGGCGAGAGCCATAAAGACAAGTTACAAATTGAAATACAATACCGTTTCGATTGAATGGAAATATCTCTTTTGCAGTGGTGAAAATTTAACTTGGAAATAATCCGATATTTGACAAATGGATCGTGGCGCAAACAAAGACTTTCCATCTATATTAAAATCACTCACTTCTATTATCCCACAACATCCAAAGTTTGTAATGCGATTTTGTGTTTTACACTGAACTAGACCCCATAGCAATTACGTCAGCGGTGGTTCATTTATTTAGTTTTGAATATGGGGAAGTTGCGCTTTGTTCAAGTAACATCTAATTGCGAAAGTTGAGATAAATGTTATCATTATGGAACGAGCTGGTGATGGCTCTAGGAAATGCAATAACAATAAACGTTTAATAGAAACGGACGATAAAAATTTCATGGCTTTGTTTATTGAAGCATTGACACTGATAGTTCCATCGGGATCGTCCATTAAAGTCACATTTTTTCGCAACTCTAAAACACTGAAAGTACTCACTTTATTTTACGCGTTTTCCACTCTAATTTTAATTGAAAACATGTTTTTCTTTGCTCGATGCCTTCCTTATTATCCAACGTTCTTAATATTTATTTCACGTCAATCAGAAAGATGTTTAATTTTTATTATGTCAAGTTCACCGAAAAAATCCGAATAAAATGGCCATTTTCGTTCCAAGTACCTAAAATACAGTTTTTGCGAGCCAATCGATTGTGATTACGGACCGAGTCCGCTAAAACTTTTTTGGTACGTGTTACTGCATCATAAGTTATTTCTCGGAAATAGTGCGCCTTGGATTTTAGTTACCATGTCACCACAGTAACCATAAGATTGTTTCAAATAAACACAAAAAATGAAGATTTTTGCTTAAAATGAAAAAAAAAACGGAAACGCGGAGAAAATTGTATTAAATTTACTTACAACATCGTAATTTATTGTTACAATTGTTGTATTAAACCACTATACCTTATAAGTTGTCATGGAAACTTTTTAGGATTTAGTACGAAAAAGACAATTTTATGGAATTAAATGAGTCCGTAAAATAGTCAATTTTGGGAGCGTATACTAAAATGTCTATTTTGTTACAAGAAGATACCTAAAATATAGTTTTTGCGGATTAATCGGATGTGTTTACGTACGAGGCGTTTGTGAGTCAGCAAAAATTTTTTAAGTACGTCTTACAAACAATCCTTTTTAGTTGAAACTCATCCCAAAACACATCCAAACGTCTTACAATAAAAATAAATAATACGCTTCTGATTTTAGTTATCATACCACCATAATCACCACCAGATTGTTTAAATGAAATACAAGAAAATAACATTATTGTATAAAACAAAAAAAAAAACAAAAACGCAAACAAAATTGCGTTAAATTTACTTATAAACCTAACAGATTAAAAGCTGTTTTCTGTAATGACAACTTTTTGAGATTGGGTCCAAAAACGATTCATTTTGGGGACTTAAATGTGGCCGTAAAATAGTTACTTTTGATTGAAGTACCTAAAATGCAGTTTTTCCGGACCAATACTTTGTGTTTACAGACGAGGCGTGGCTGAATCAGCAAAAACTTTTTAGGTACGTGTTACAAACAATATTTTTTCGTTAAAGCGGTTAAAAACATTCAAACCATTTGCATAAAAATAAATAGAGCGCTTCAAATTTTAGTTATGGCTACCACAATAACCACTAAATAATACAAAAATGACAAAAAAATGCCGAAAACGCCTAGAAACTTGTGTGTAAAATTTACTTAGAAACTTCACAATTTTATTATATTGATGCATCGAATGGAAAAAATTAAGTTTATTTGTTGTATTGAACCTCTATGGTTCATTAATTGTTATTGCAACTTTTCTGAGATTAAGTCCAAAAAATAGTTATTTTATAGACTTAATGAGTCCGTAAAATAGCAATTTTTGGAAGCGTGTACTAAAATAGCTAAATTGTTACAAGTATATAGAATACAGTTTTTGCGGATTCATCGTCCTGTTTACGGACGTAAAAAATGTTTAATTGTTGTATTGAACCACTATGCTTTATTAGGATTATGTCCGAAAAAGACTCATTTTAAGGATTCAAATGAGTCCGTAAAACAACAATTTTCGGAAAGGTGTACTTAAATAGTTATTTTGTTACAAGTAACTAAAGTACAGTTTGTGCGGACTAATCGTTTGTGTTTACGGACGAGACGTAGTCCGCAAAAACACAATCAATCCTCTTACTAAATAATAAATAATAAAGTTACAGATTGTTTAAAATAGGCCAACTTTTTTGTATCGAGTCCGAAAAAGCCAAATTTTATTAACTTAAATGCGTCCGTAAAGCAGCAATTTTCGCGAGCGCACACCAAAAATAATTAATTGCAAATAACTTTAATTGTGTTAATATTGCAGTTGTTTTTCCTAGTGGGTGTTTATCAAATTTACGAAATTAATTATGACGGAAAATTAATAGCTAAAACTTGGCGAAATTGCTTTTATTACCCGGCGCCTCCACCATTTTTCAACCGGCGTTTCGTACCGCACAATAATTAATTAAATTTGACAAGTTTCGGGCTTCTGGAAACATAAAATTTATCGTTGTTCGTTGAAATTTTAACAAAAGACTCCCATAAGATGCACGTGCCGTCAAGACGGCGATGCTCACACAATCATGGCCTACCTAATTTTTTTTAATCATCACATGGAATCTGTATTGATCTTCTTTGCGGAAAATAGTTGGCTTGGACTAATTCATAAATAATTTCAGCGGTTTTGCTTTTATACGCTAAATGACGTATCTCGTTTATGCATTTATAATGATAGTACCTCCATTCCGGTGATTTATTACACACAGCATGCGAAATATCAGTTGACGATGTTTGGGGAATTTAGGGCTAATGTTGGTAGCCATGGGAATAATTACGATGATTTGTTTTACCACGAGAAATGTCACGACAAAATTAATTAAAATCTTGTATTTTGTCTTAAAATAAGTGAAAACTTGTACGTACTTGATTTGGTTGTGTCTTTTTCAATTGTTTTTCAGAGATGCCAATATACGCAACAAAATCATGGTCGGCTTGGTTTGTTTTTTAATTGCAGTGGAATGGAGGATTCAGAAACTGAACAAATTACTCTCGTAGGTTGGCAACATGTAATATATTCTCCAACCAATGCTGCCAACCTTTGCCCATTAGCGGTTAACTCGTGAGACCATTAACAAATATCAGACCACCGTAATTACTTAAGAGCCACTTTAACTACATTACAGTCGTGAAAAATTCCATTTATTTCTTTGCAGTTTCCATTAAAATTGTAACCTCTATGGAAAATTTGCCCTTTTCCGAGATGTGCATAACTACAGTTCGATTAAAATTATGCACTTTTTAACCTCAATCTGTCATAACGCAGTGTTACCACCACACTTGTAAATTACACAGCCGTCGAACTATAATTGCTTGTAACATCGCACACAATAAATGTTCATTAGCGACATAATTGCAACAACAGTCTATAAATTCCCATATAATCTTGTCCACAACTATCGATTATCTTCGGTTTTCAATTAAACGCAATCAAGTGTTGAGACGCATGGAATTACGTCAACTACGGCCCTGGTGCAATGATTGGCTTCTGTGGTGCTTTTGTGCCATCAAATTGCTTTAGTTTCAGAAGCTTCTTATTTATTTCATGGAAAAAGAAGCACGCGCTTGATGGTTTTAATACATTTCTTATTAAAATGTGAGAATAAAAGGTAGAAAGAACGAAATTCTGCTACATCAAAGAGGAGACGATCGCGATATAAATTATTCCTTTCAGTGTTTCTGTTGTTTTCGTCGGCAACTAGACGGCACAAATTTTTGTTGTTCTTCGCTCAGTTGTCCGCGAAGCCACCTCTGACCCGGGGCGATTATAATTAGTGATTTTCGATTTGGCCCTTTTTGTTAATATTCCACAGCCGCATCGAGCAGATTATGCAAAAGAGCAGAGTTAATGAAGTTTGTAATCTCTCTTAGCTTGTACCTTTATAATGCTCAAAAGGTGTTATGACACGTTTTAACCATTAGTTTAATATTCCGGCGTCAGGTGGTGGTGTGAACAGTTTAGGTGATTCTGATTCCATGTGGAAAAAGTATTCAAGACGTCACGAGTTTTGGAGGGACATCGAGTTTCCAACTGTGTATAGCCGATGGCAAAGAAGAAAATCCAATAGTAAAACTTTGTTTGGATAATAAAGTTATTTTTAGTTAACACATGGCGGAGAATAAGTTCGTTAGTCGCTATCAACGATGTAATTCTGTTATTGCTACCTTATTGTTAGATAATCTCGGAAAAAGAGAACTGCATCCACTCCAACAGATGCAAGAGAATATCTCTTCAGAGGTGTTTCTCTATAAACGGATCAATAGAACTTGAACAGCGCCCCTTCTATAATCTATTGACACGTGCGTTATCTCGAGTAGATTTTTTCCAGCGATTCTGAATAAACGTTTAGTTAATTGATAGATAAACTCCGAATGTTGCGATTAAATCCAAATTGCGAAGGATTTAATTCCAATTTAACATGGTTTAAATGCGATTTCGTCCTGAACCTAAAACGCCGAATGGATTTAAATGGAAATTTGACAGGTGGAAAGAGTGTGAGCACATTACGATTCGCTGTTGTTTTATAATGAGAGTGCCAATGGCGTGAAAGTAATTTTCGTGCGAGTTTTTTTTTTATTTCAACAAAACTGAGTTTTAAGTGCGTGTGCGTAAAAAATTGGAGTTTTTTGCGGGCGTCTGTCATGTGAAAATCATTATGCGTTCCGTCGCCTTCATTTTTCATAATACAGGGTGTTGTAGTTATTGGAACATCCTGTATTAAATCCAACGAATCTAATCTTTTTTAATTAGCCAGGAATAAGTGTTGTCATTCAGCTGGCTGTGATAACGATAGCGCTGTGATTTTTTTAATCCAACCATAAAAATAGGTAAGCCGTGACTTTGTTCAAGTTGATGAACCACCCTGTATATGTAGACAGTTGTTAAAATGAATGCACTGTAATTAAAAATGTAATCTCGGAAAGGAAAAGAAAGAAATAAGACGGAATTAATTTTAATTTCTGCGTAAGCTGCCAGAAGTAGGTAAATCGATTACACTAGTCAACACGTTTTGGATGACATTTGTACTGAAGTGGAAAGTCATTTCTAAAGTGGAATTGCCTCCTAAATCCGAAACCCGTTTTGCTCCATCAGGTCAGGAGATATTTGTAAATTTAGGTTTTTTTTTAGCTAATATTTCCTCGTTTCGACCTATTTGTTAGATTCGCAGCTTGAGAACCAAATTTTTGGAATTTTTTAGCGTCCACTATTTTCGGTCAATTTTAAAAATTCGTAGTTTTGTTAATTCTGTGGTTATTTTAATAATTCCTCGTTTCTACGTTCAAATAAGTTAAATGTACGAGAAAATCGACTTATTTTTTAATTTCAAAGCTTGAGAACTAAAATTGTAATTTTTTATTCTAAATCGACATTTTTAAGAGAACCAACGTTTCTAAATGAAAACATTAAATTGGACAAATTTTTTTTAAAGTGCTCGGTAAACTACATCTTAGGAAAGCTCTTTGCCGGCGTTTCTGTGAATTTTTGATGATTACGAATTGAAGATCAAGCCGACGTTGTAAACTTCCTAAGCACCACAATCGTTCTGAAAAATTAATTAGCACTAAAGCGATGTCCCGGAAATTCGAACAAGAAATTATATTATTTACAACAGTTAAAAAATTCAAATTTTTGATATCCGAGAGCGGATTTTAAGCAAGATAAGCGCGAAAAAAAAACGATGGCGAAAACCGCATCTTGCTATCTGTCTTAGTTTCGGAGATATAGGGACTTTATACACCGTATTTCGAAAAAAAATTCATCTAGTCACCTATGATTTTCCGTACAAATTAAAAATGCCGCTTTACAATGATACTGATCGGAACGTTGGTTACATAACCTCATAATACCTAATTACTTAGTATTTCAATCCTATTGGCGATTTTGACGTTTGACATGTGACAGATTGACAGATGTCCAAAGTGACATAACTAGTTCTAATGCATATGAGCGGCACAAAAAGGTAACTAGATGAAAATTATTTTGAAACACCATGTACATTTCGGAACTAAAACTTCAAAATCCGAAAATTCAATCGCTTCCAATTTGGTTATTTATTGACTACGCAAGAAGTTCGCACAGTTTTGGATTGCGCGTGAAATTCTGCGTAAAATGAGCACAAATAATTTAAGTTTGTTTCACAAATACGCGAGAAATCGACCGAATTAAATTAAGATACACAATTTAAAATAAAAAAAATCTAATTTCAAATTCGGTAAAGGTGACAACTGATACTTATCGGCTCAAGGATGAGAAAACAATAGTGAAAACCGCATATTTCTGTCTGTCATAGTTCAAAAATTACAAAAAAAAAACCTAAATGACAATGACATTTATATTCCAACAAGTGGAAATATGACCCACTCATGTGAATCTCATATTACAGGATCGTAGCTATAATTCGACTCGTTATTTCAACTGCATCCACGTGCAACATGGTTACAATAACACCCCCATTAAATAATATACCATAAAATTCAACGTGACCATTCAAAAATAATCACTTTGTTTGATATTCTAGTAGCTTTGAAAACAAATTGAAAAACGACACCTGTATTTTCACATCCGTTCCATTTCAACGTTTAAAATGTAATTTTTTTCGCGTAAAAAACAAATTTGACCCAATTTTTAACATAATTTTAGCTCCTAAAAACGGCCGACATGTGTTGGTAACATAATGTGCGTCTATATTTGTTTACAGTTCATCAAAATCCCAGCAACTCCCCCATTGAATTGCGATTGACCCGTATATCCACGCTATTTTGCATACTAAATTTAGAAAATGAAGTGGGCGCTGGTAACACTTTCATTTATTATGTAAAAAGTAAACAATACAACACGTGCTTTTTAATTTTGTGATGTTGGCAACGCTTATCGTTTTTCACCACCCCAGCTCACTCGAAAAAAACCATCAATTCTTGCCTTTTGACTCCATCGGCGGTCATTTATATTCACCGGCTTTTGCATACTAATGACCGAGTCGCAACTTTGAGAAAATAAAATCCCCAACTCTCATTACTCTAAAGTGATATAATCGAGACACGACAAAGCTGTTTATTTTCATAAATTCGATTTGGGCGGGATAAAAAGCGCGTTAATGGAGGGATAATAGTGTACAGCCAACAGCAAAAGAAATGAACTAGTGTTATTTGTAAATGCGTACTATGTTTTTTCACACAGCCGTAAAATCATAAACTTGGTTAGGTATTTGTCATCGTACGCGGATTTTGAGTCCGGATTTGGAATCTGCGCAAAATTCTGCGTAAATTAAGCCCCAATAACACCAGTTTTCTCCAAAAATAAGCGAGAAATCGACCGAAGAAAGTATACAGGATTGTAAACATGAATTTTTTTTTTCGAAAAAAAAATCAAATTTTCCACTCAAGAAAAACAGCAAAATCGTGAGATTTCAGAAATTAAAAATACGAATGTTAACAAACTTGCGATTGTTAAATTCCACGGTTATGTAAAAAAACATTTAAAAATTAAAGTAGGCATATAAAAAAGAACAAAACGAAACCTCACAAATATCACTAGCTCATGTGAAGCCGCAAACTGTCTTTCGTACGAGTTGTGTACAAAATTTTTTCTATGAGCCGAGCCGTTCTAACATATTAGTTGCCACTTTAAGTGATCCAGTCGGCAATGTTACCACCATTTTTTCCAATAAAATCCCGGCTCCATGACTGAGTTTGTTAGGAAAATAAGTGAGAAATCGATCGAAGAAGGTTTGCAGCGTCCATGGCTATGTAAAAAAACATAGTGCGCATTTACAAATTCAGATATTAAACCTCACAAACATCACAAGCTCATTTCTTTTGCTGGTGACTGTACATGGGAAGGCTTTGTGGATGAATCGTCTCTGTTATGCAAAGTGTAGTGAAGAAAAATTACCATTTCTGAGACTGATATAAATAAAATTTTCATTATTCATGAGCCAGAAATCGGCGCTATTTGCATGGGAAGCCATGAAAATGTTGCGCGGATTAGAGGAAAAGAACCAACAGAGAGATCGAGAACTGCTAATTTCCTGTGTATGTTGATAGCACTCAAACTACACAAAAAATATCCTCAAGTGACTGGAAAGTTTAGCCTCATCTTCTCGGAAAACTTTAATTTGCAAGTCTTGTTTCTCCGCAAGCATGAAACCGACATCCAAAACAAAATTACGCTTTAATTATTCATGACACAGAACAGAAATTATTTATGATAATGAAAACTTATCATTAGTTTTAACGAATTCCCTCCGACTCGAGCACTTAAGAAATTTAAACTCAGTTTTAATGCGAGAAAAAACGTGCGAGAATTTTTCACACACTAGACAACCAAATCGGATTTTCCGGGAAATAGACACGCAAATAATTTAAATTAATGAATAAACAAAATTGGTATTCATAAAATTAATTATCTATAAACTGAATTTGCTTTGAAATATGAATTTAATGAAACTCCTTTTATGTGGAAAATGATAAATTTTGTTTAATTAATGTGGTAACATGTTTGATCAAGTCTGCTGTGGACAACAAACGGCCAACGGCGATGTAACTTTTTTCACAGCCAAACCGATGAAAAATTCAAATAATTTCGACCACATTTTTTCCGTCAATTAATTAATGAATGCAAAGTAATTTCGCTCGTTAATAAGAAATGAAATGTTTTCATGGAAATTAGCTCGCGTTATCCAATTTCCTCGCAAAGAATTAAGACGCAAACATCCCTCAGAATATAATAAGAGCGGTTGACACGAGACGAATTGAATCAGGAAATGTCGGGACAGATCAACTGAGGGAGGCGGTAATTGACCGGAAATTGGAAAAAAGAAAATTCGGTGTCTTCGGAATTTTAACATTTCTCTGGGAAAAAATCAACAAAAAAAGTAAAATTCTGCACTAAACTCACCAGTGTTGTTGTTGTTGAGTGTGTTGAGTAACGCGGCCGCGCTCGTTAGCCTCGTCCTTCGCAAGATCCAAAACATGTCCTCGGCAATGGCAAGGACCAACTGGCGGTGGAAGGCGCGCGCTTCCCGTTTTAGCAGGAATTTTGACGCAATGATCGTATCACGCACAGGTGGATTCTGTTAGTCGCTAGGTATAGCACATTAACTTGGTATAAAAGAGAGAAATGCGTGGATTCGGGGAGGGTAATGGGTTTTCAGGGACTCTGAGGGGAAATGGTGGAGGCGCCTAATGGCATTTTCAACATCAACGCTCATCTAGTTGGCCGCCACTTTGTGAACTGTATCTTGACTTGGCGGAAAAACGTTAAATAATTGACCACTATATGCAGCAGTTTGGTACACAAGCCATAAATTCACACGCAGCTAGTTCGGGGAATCACATCAAAACGCCTACTTGCAACTTTGAAAATTTTAAATGATTTCCTTTGAGGATTACGACATGCTGAAGTTGTTTATTCTCAAGAGGTTGTCATAGTAATGTGGAGGATTGGAATCAAGTTTAAGATTAAATGATGACTAGATGAAATTTATATTGATTCTTTGTTTCGGTATTAAGTGGTAAATTATATTGGAGCGAAGAAAAATCGCAGTAAACACTGCGTCAAATTTTGTTTACTTCAATTTAAAGTTGGTTCTTAATCAAGTGAGTTTGTTTACATGCGCTGACGATGTCTTGAGGGAATTGTAGAGGAATAAATTAACATGAGGGAGAAATAGAGGTAAAAAAGGCAAAATAAAAACGTGTTTTCTTGCAAACTATAGTGCCAACACACTTGTTAAGTTCCACGCCTCCTTGGACAATAATAAAAAATGTAACACAATTAAATTAGAGATAAAAACTGTAAAAAATAACACTTCAAGATAAGCGATACTATGATAAACTGGCTCTATATCAATTCGGTTGATTACTGATGATTATGGTGATAAAAAGCGAATTTATTAATTATAATATGTAAATGATACCTGTAATTTATGGATAAATTAATTTTTACGACTAATTTTGAACTACACGATGATAAAACACCTAAATTAACCCAAAAAACTGAACACAAAATGTCCGAAAAATAAAAAAAAAAACACCTCAATGTCGTTTTTGAGCCCATTTTTAACACGTGTTTACATATCTTGCAATGGCATGAGATCATGAATCGTATTTTCCTAGATTTTGTTGCCGCTATTTAGTCACCATTTTAGTGATTGATGAGCTGTTGCTGTTCACTAATTTCCACGTTATGCAACCAACAATACATTGGCGTGCTCGAAGTCACAAACTTGCAAAACTCCTACAATTCCTTTGAAATTCCAAATTCTACCTACCTCTAATTTCCATCACATGCTAAAACCTCTCTGGAACATTCCAAAATGTTGTTAATTAGATGCCAGCAAACACAAAGTCGTTTTTTTCACCAATGCAACATAACATAACCTACAATGTGAATAAAAGCTCAAACTGATTTAGCAATGTCGATACTTACTCAAATAAAAAGGCACACGTGAGAATTGAGCGTCTCGACGTTCACTGAACTACAAAAAAAAGCGAAAAAGTTCATTTGAAAGCGGCAGAATCAATTTTTGAAAATCGCAAACTCAACTGCGCAGTAGCAAACTGTCAACGAACGAGATTGGTTCTGATTGGTCGGTTACACCGGCGCCGGTTTTGATTGGTCGATTAAAACGGCGCGCTTTTTGTCTGTAAAAATTCCAGGAGAATGAAATTGATTTGTTACAGACACGGAAAACTTTATTAATTTCTTAACTTAACAAGCCAGTTTAACCAACCCTTCCTAACCTAAATCACAAGGCTTTAGTTAAATAAACAGACGACTGCTTAATAAAAGTATCCAACTTTGTCTTGAACAACTCTGACTGAATAGGCTCCGACAGTTTCACCAACGGATTCTTAACCACATACTCCACAAACACTTGACTATAAATCTGCTGCAACAATTCTCGAACGCCCTGTGCATTATTGTCTGTATTCAGCACAAACTTCAGACCAGACGGAGTCTCCAGGAAGTGCAGGGTATACTTGGAGGTCTTGTAGTACAAGAAACCTTCTCTGGTGTCCGTGGGGGAGATTTTACTAACAAACGACTTGATGGAGAATAACATGCCATACATCAACTTGCCTTCCTGGAAAAAAAATAACAAAACTTGTTTTTACTTCAAGGGTTGATAGCCACCTCTTCTCTGGTCATTCCCGACTGTTTTAAACGATTCCATTCGTTGTAATAGAGCAGGACTCCGGCTTTGTCGAAAATGTAAATATTGTGGACCGTCATTTTGACAGGTGACACTGACAGCACATAACCTCTCGTTGAAACGAAATTCGATCACTAAACCACAGTTAAGTGAGTTTCTAGTGATTCGACAACCACTTTAAGGTGTGTGGGTGAAATCGATTCAATTAAAACAGATTTTCTAATTAAATCGAGTTGTGAAAGCGTCCTTCAGTTAGACGCCTTGACTCTAGATTTGAAAATTTTAGTTGGATTTCGGGCAGAAACAATCAATTGTTAAGTTCTCAGGATATGACTTGTGGCAAATCCGATGGGGCTAACCTCACCCAGGTACGAAAATCCCCGGATTAACCCTATATTTTTATTATAATTCGTTCCGGGCTCTGGAACTGGCGGCTAACTTCACTCCACCGTCGTGACAAAGTGACACAATGACATTTGGGTGACAGCTGACCAAAATTGGTGTTTCTTTTAAGACTCTTCTCACAAACGCACCAAATGCGGTCTGAAAACTCGTGAAAAATTCCAATTTCCGTTGTAACACGTCGCGTCAATAGAAAAGTGCGTTTTAAATGGTGATAACGATAAAAATCAAGCCAACAGGTGACCATCTGTTTGTGTCGTCTTCAAATGAAAAAACCGTGAAATTGTCGAGTGAAAATCGGTGAAAATGGGCGAAAACCACGAAAACTTGTTAAAAGTCGTCCGGCATTGTCAGGAATCGCTGGATAAATACACGGAAAGTCGGAATGACGGCAAGGTACGGTGCTCCCATTTCTGGCTTCAAAGCGACTAGTTCTGTTTTTTCAGCTCCTTCATTATCTGCAGAAGTTGTACAAGCTTCCTATTAAAGTCGTGCATTTGGAGCAGACTGGGGTTGGGCGCACTGTGAACGGCTTGAGGAAGTTGGGGGGCGACGTCGGCGACTCTGCCAAGAGTCTGGTGGCCAAGTGGAAAGAAATGGTCGTGGGGGAGCAGGAGGAAGAGGACGAGGACGACGACGACGACGACGATGACGACGAAGAGGACGGCTATCAGACGGGGGAGGAACAATCCGATAGTGACGACCAAGAAAAAGTCAACACTTCTTCTAGTCATAGGAAGAGTGAAAACAGGAGTGAAGACAGGAAGAGCAGGGAGTCGTCGAGATCGGACAGTTCTAAGAAGGAGCGACACAAACACAATGGGCACAAACACAAGTCGCATAAGAGAAAAGAAGAAAGTGAAGAGAGCGAGGAGGAGAGTCCAAGGAAGCGCGTGAAGAGGGAGGAAGCGAAACGGAGAATCGACAGCGAGGAGGAAAAAGAACGAAGACACAAAGAGAGGCGACTTGATAGTGAAGACGACGAAGAGACACGAAAGGAGAAGAAACACAAAAAGCCTGAAAACAAAAAGTCGCGGGACTCCTTCCCCGACTCAAAGTCCAATAAAAAGGAGAAACAAACGGATCGAGACCGAAAAGTCCGAAAAGAGGATAATAAAAGACACGAACACAGCTCGAAAACCAAAGACGAAAAGAAGAAGAAGAGTAAAGACAGATCGAGGGATAGAGACGATGAGAAGAAACCCAAAAAGAAATCGTTAAACGGGAATTTATCCAATAACGGCATTGATTCTGGGTCTGGAGCGAGTTTCGCCGAAGCTTTAGGGATGTGCGAGCCCTCTTCATCTTCCACTAAACCAGTGGTGAAGAAGAAACCCGAGAAGAAGGAGAAGACAGTGGTGAAAGTGGAGGACCCGGTAAAAACCCCAAATTGTATTTTTATAACTCCTTGATTGTGTTTAGGTCCCGAAACTTCTGAAGGAGATCGCAGTGGAGCCCATGGATCTCAACCTCTCAAGTCTTTTGCCAACCATCACCCCAAACTACCGCCCTTTGGGTAACCTTATTTCGTTGGACAACCAATCCAAGAAGTTCCTTTCAGAGTCGGAAACCCTCTCTAATATAATCTCTTCAAAGAACCAAAGGTAACTCCTCTGTTGTAGTCATTGCGTCTTACCAGTTTTCCCGCAGGACTAAAGTGTACTCGGGCAACAAAATGGGCACGGGAAAAGTCCCCTCGCTGTTCGAACTGTGCACGCGAATCCTCCAGGATAACATCGACGCCCTGGAATACACTGGAGGGGTTCCTTACACCATCCTAAAGCCCATCCTGGAGAAGGCCACCCCCAACCAACTCTACACGATGGAACATCACAACCCATACCTCATCGAAGACACGGACGAACTCTGGGGCCTCCACTGTCAAAAAGAGTTCCGCAACAAGCGCCGCGAAGAAATGGAGACGTGGAGGGAAATGTACCTGCGCTGCCTGGACGAACGAGACGCCAAACTAAAGGCGTTGACTGCCAACATCAAACAATCTCAAGACAAGTCACTTCCGGTGAGAATGACGAAGTTGGCGTACGTGGATGCCGTCGCGAAACCCCCAAGGAACATAGGTTTGTTAAATGAAATATTAATCCGGCTCGAAATGACCATTTTTTTGTAGCGCGTAAACAAGCGAAGAACGGGACGGCCTTCGATCTAAGGAAACCTGTGATGACTCCGTCGGCCAAGTTGAGTACGTTGGCGACTTCCGGGGACGCAGGAAAAGTCGCCGTGCCTAATCCTGGAGCGCGAGCGGCGGAGAGGGCGAGTGGACACGTGAAGCCGAAGAAAGCGCCGCTGATGTTGAAAAGTATAAGTTCTTTTAAAAATCGGTTCAAGAGGTAACCGAGCGAGAGTTTTTTTAATGTACGACAAACGAATTTGGCTGTAAGTTTGTTTGATTTAGGTGTAGATTTGTTTGTGATTAGTGAGGGTTAATTATGTCTTGAAATTACTTTTGTGACTGTGTTATTTATGTCGTTCGATTTACATTTTTATCATTGTATATTTTCATCGTGGTCACATTTTTACTGTAATTATGTAAATTAGCGTTTTAAAACTTGGAAATATTTTTATAGATATAAGTATCTAGGATAATTGTTCTGAATAAAAGGATCCTTTAGATGTGGGTGGTTTGAAATTCGCGCGCTTTGTTCGTATCCGCCATGATGGCGCTGAGTTCTCTCAACTCGCGCGCTGATTGGTCGTTGCCAATGACGCATTCCACGCAAGCCTCCCCTCCAACAAAATGGTTTCTAACTCCCCTACCCTGACGGTATGTCATGTCTGTGTATTCCTATCGTAGTTGTTAATTAGGATAGTTCTTAACGTTAGATTTAAATTAATTTTAAGTTTAGTGTAAGAAGTCATAAGTTTGTAATGGAAGAATACGAGTACGGGTATGTATTACGAATTTCTTACTGCGTTTTGAGTGGCGGCGTGGCCGCGGTGGCGCCTAAATCACGTTTACTTTTCCACAAGACGGAAGTCGTGGAGCTGCCATTGTCCGTTGTGGTGTTGAGTGTTTGTGTAAAAGTGTGCCGCCGCAACCGCCCCCATGAGAATGCTGAGGGTGCCTGAAATGGTGGACGGAGACGAGAAAGGGTAAACGGACGCGCCGCCCCCGAGGGCAATGCCCCCAGGAGATGTGGGTCGAAAGGGCACGATGCCGTGGGGGCGGCGTTCCATGGCTGACCAATAACCTACAAATTTTTGACAAACGCTTTTTTCGATGCTGCGTCATATAAACAGCCGACTTGATCCGGGTCGTGGCGTGCTTTTTTCGGCCGCCTCATTTTTATCTATTTAGGTTAGGATTGAGCATTCGTTAGATAACGCCGAAAGGTGCAGAAAAGACGGTTTTATCTTTACTTTCGAACTAAATTTGATGCTACGTCAACGAGATTTTTTATCTAGTTGGTTGGTAATTTACGTGGCTACCTGGATTTTAAACTATTTTGTTATCTGGGACATAAATATGGATGCCGTCGTGGAAGTAATTTGTGAAATTTTCCGTTATGTGGCAAAAGAATTGTTTTGTTTCAATTGCGGTTTTGACAGAAATTCTGTCAAGTCACGCCAAAGTGTTTACCAACAAAAGAATTGATAAATTTTACTTTTAAAACCAAAATATCGTTCAATTTCTTGTTATTTACATGTCATCTAGTGGGCTTTTTGCAGTGTTTTTTACTTTTGACGTTTTAGAACTGTTTTATAAACAAGGAATGACATCAACACACCTGATCCATTCACCAAACATCAAATCAAATTACATTTGAAATTGAACTTTTTGACATTAGAAACATCAAATGCCCATTTAGTTACCACTTTTGCCACCTGTTTCCGTTTTGCCAATTTTGGTAACTTTTATGTTTTCAGAGTGGATGTTATTTGGCGTTGAAAAGTCATTGCTCGTTTATAAACAACACGTGGTATTTCTTTGATAAATCCAATAACCTAACCTCACTTCCTTGACAAAAACGAAGAATCAAACACTTATTTGTTTAGTTGTCAATGGAGTCGAATCTAGCGAATCCGTAAAAGAACTGAGCTTAAAACTCCAAATTAAAAGTCAACTTAGGAAATAGACACGATTGTCAAATGTCATTTGAATATATGCATGAATTATTATCACACTTACGTTTAACGGGTGATCAAGAAAATTTTTATCAAGTATGCCCTGAACCCACGCAGTCACGCTTGCTTCGACGACAAGCAATTTTTTTTAACCAAAAAGCAACGCCAATTTGATGAATAGTAATGCCTGACCCCAATTGTCAAATTGTTAAGCTAACGTGGATCAAAATTATTTCACTAAATCTAGTGCGTCTTGAAAGTGAAATGTCATTGTAAATCTACTTGAAGTAACTACATATACAAGATGTTCATAAATGTTCCTCTCTTAGGATTGAACTATCTTTTAATTTGTTACTATTTTGCACATTTTTTGTGCAATATGATGTCATGTCATTCATATTTTTTTTCATTTTACAAACAGAATGACGTCAACACATATTTGGTGTTAAAAAAATCATTGTGCGTTTATAAACAACACGTGGTCGTTGATAGATCGAAAAACGTAACCTGACATTCTTCATAAAGATCAAACTGTCACTTTTGTGTCAAGCATGCACTGAAACCACGCAGTCACAGCATGCTTTGATTTCATTTTTTTACGAAAGGGCAACGCCAACTAGGTGAATATTAATACTTGACTACAAAATATCAAACAAATTGCTTAAACCAACGTGATTTTTTTAAAAACATGTTTGAAAATTTTGAACATTTGACTATTTTGATTAAAAAAACACCATTTTTTTATGTACTCAAACTAAATACAACTTAATGACAGGTGTCTTTTTTGAATTTTTAGGAAAATAGAAATACTTAATAATGATTAATTAATTAATAATAATTGTGGATTAATTCGTACAAAAATGTGATTTAAAATGTCAACTGACTTTTGAATAAAAGTCAAACGATCTAATATTAGACATACGTTTCTTATTCCAGAGATAACTTGGTTTCACTTGTTCTTTTGCAAAATAAATGTTTCCAGCATAAAGGGTGGCTCTGGAATTCCTGTCATTCACAATAATTTAAATATTTAAATAATTTGAAATTTTAGTTTTGTGTCGCAATTTTTTGATTTTCACGTTTCAAAGCACAACTGAAATGTTTTTTTTCAAAGCCAACTTTACTCTATGAATGAGGTTAACTACAAGTGTCAGTTGAAAAAATGTAACCCTACATTTGTAGTGAGCGCCAATTTTTTTTTGACATTTTATAGCCACCCTTGATGCTAGAAACATTTATAATTTCCCTGAATATGTACATATTTTATTATTTTGAGGTTAAATAAAAAAGTGTGAACCAAAAAATGTACATGTTTGTTAATTAAGAAAACCAAAAATTTACATTTTTTTTGGAATATTTATAAAAATTTGACACTTTTCAGAAATACTTGACTTGAATCGTACGAAAATGTGATTAAAAATGACAAAGGACAAACAAAGTAATCTTCTTATTCCATAGGCGACTATGATGGATCAGTTGTGTCTAAAACGTAATTTTCTTGAACGTCATTGTAACAAAAGCTGTCAAATATGTCAAAGTGTGGTCAACCTACTCTCTTTTTTTTTTTTCCTTTAATGAAAAAATGGCAATGAGATGCGAAATGCAGCTGTTGCCGAAGAGTGCGTTAAAAATTGCATTAAAAAGTCAATTGCATGGTAACTGAGACGGTTAAATACGTATTTGAACGCAAGGGGAGCGTCGCTTAAATGGGGTGTCTTGTATAGAATTGAATCTAAACAGGTTATTACAGTTTCCCAGCAGTCAACGCTCCGAAATAACGAACGTAAAAATAGTGTACGAAAACGTTTTTATTAGAACTTTGGAATTCGCGTAGGTGCGAATATCGACAGAATTGCGATAAATTTAGATCGTCAAAACACCTGTGTAGTACAAAGCAAGCCTGCTTGAAAAAATCTCAAAAGGTTGTCAGCCAGAAAAAGTGTTTTGCCAGTTATTAATAGCAAAGTTTGAGCTCGTCATCGTCCATCTCGGCTGTGTCAAAACAAATCGTTTGAATATTTCTTTTTGTTCCAGCAAACTCTTTGTAGGGGGCTTGTCTTGGGAGACAACTCAAGACAATCTTCAACGCTTTTTCTCTAGATATGGCGAAGTCATCGATTGCGTTGTTATGAAAAATGCAGAGTCTGGCCGATCTAGAGGATTTGGTTTTGTTACGTTTTCTGATCCAGCCAATGTTAATTCGGTACTGCAAAATGGCCCACATACACTAGACGGAAGGTAAAATTGTCGGATGGGCAATGGGCGGTTTTAATGGGTTTGTTTGTAGAACTATCGATCCGAAACCATGCAATCCGCGGACTCTACAAAAGCCCAAGAAGGGCGGAGGGTATCCTAAGGTGTTTTTAGGAGGGCTGCCCTCCAACGTGACGGAAACTGACTTGAGGACGTTCTTCACTCGCTTCGGTAAAGTGATGGAAGTTGTTATCATGTACGACCAGGAGAAGAAGAAATCGCGAGGTTTGTCCATCGTGAAATTAGCGTCACTTGTGTTGGTAACATTGCTTGCAGGTTTCGGATTTTTGTCGTTCGAAGACGAGGAATCAGTCGATCGGTGTGTCGCCGAGCATTTCGTCAACTTGAACGGGAAACAGGTGGAAATCAAGAAAGCGGAACCCCGCGACGGCTCCGGAGGCAACAAGATGGGCGGCGCCGACCCCTCCTCGGCCTGGGGCCCCCCTCAAGCCCCCATGGGCATGATGCAGGGTCCCAACGGCCAAATGGGCGCTCCTCCCATGAATCTGGGCGCTCCGATGGGCCCCAACATGATGCAGAGTTATCAGGGATGGGGCACGTCGCCGCAACAACAGAGTTACGCCGGATACGGAACACCATCAGGACCGGGATCGTACCAAGGATGGGGCGCACCACCGGCCCCACAAGGCCCGCCGCCCCAATGGGGCAACAACTACGGCGGACCCCCGCAACAGCAGGGTTACGGGTCGTACGGTAAGTCGCAAAGTTGTGTGGTGTTGGAATGGGTGATGATCATTAGGAATTTAGGTCCCAGCGCCGGTAGTGGGACAAGCTGGAACAGCTGGAATATGGCGCAAAATAGCGGCTCGACAGGTGCGTCAGGTAAGTGGTGGCCGGAGGCGACGGATTCGCGACGAAAACGATCGTTTTAATGATGGATGGAATTGTAAGAACGCGAGGTGGAATCCGTCGTTTCCGGCGTTTAGTCTCACGCCGCTTCCAACACAACAAAATCTGATTTTTAAAAAAAACTTGTCATGTCGAACGCCTGAACCGCCCATGAAACCGTTTTTCTCTTTTGTTTCACCAGGTTACATTGCAGGGGATATGTATTCGCGCGGTCAATCTGGTCCCGGTGGCCCCGCCACCCCCAGTGCGCCGCCAAACATGTCCTCGTCCGGCGGCAACTCAAAGCCCGGTTCCGATTACAACTACGGTTACGGATCGTACGCATCGGCGGCGGACGCCGGCGGCTACGGCGCCCCGCCCCGTTCGTACGGCAGCGACGGCAGCAGCCAAGTGAGCGGATACTCATCGCAGCCTCCAAACGCAGGTGCTAAACATTTCAATGATTTTAAAGAGTGGCCCAGTTCTTGACAACCTTTCGATAACGGTGCTGCCAACGCGCCCCCCTCCTCCACCACCACCACCGGCGGCAACGTGCGGTTGTACGTGAACGCGGCCGTCAAGGCCACGTTCTATACGGAGGAGGAGGACGCGTTCAATAATAATAATAAGAGTTGGAAACGTGTTGGCTTGATTAACATGAAGAGAGCAGCCGGACTGGTCACTCCCGCCAAAATCAATTATCCCGATTAGGTTGACATGTGAGAAACTTGCAGCTCGCTCTTGATTTTCTTGTTTTCGTTCGTTGCGCTCTTTCGTTCAGAGAGGGCGCTTTTTCATTTTGTCCCCGAAAACAGACAGACAGAAGTGTTGACTAATTTTAAGCACTGCTCAAGTTGTTATTAAATAATAATATAATTAAAAATAGTGTAAATTCGATTTTACCTCATATCTCTATTTCAAAGTTAGAGTGTCTGCGTGGTTGCGTCTTATTATATCTATATAAATCCTATAAAGAAGAAAAACGAAGAATGTGATTCATACTTAGTTAGTAGGTGTAACGTCTTAAACTTAAGTTAAATGCATTTACAATAGTTGGTAATGATAAATGAAACTTTCGTATATATTTATGATGTATTCCTACGAATAGTATGAGAAACAGATTATTGTAAGTTGAACGTGCTCTAGTCTCATGTTTATAAGAATCAATATCAAATTGTAGGTGGCGTATTGTATATATATATATTATACTATAATAAATGTATTTTATCTAAGTTATTAAATTTAAATTGACCAGCAGACAATCTAATCCAATTTAAGAATGATAGGGAATTTTAAATAATTGTTAGTTAAGGTCACTAATAATTTTAAGTAACACAACCACAAAGATCTAGACTAGGACTTTTATCTAAGCGCCTCGACTCGAATCCGATTTTTTTCCCTTTGTATATTTTAGTCCAGAGATGTACATTTTTATCCTATTTATTTACATAATTTTAGTTGCAATTCAAAAGACTACAATCTTAAATTTAGGTGACGAGTGGTTGTGATCCAATGACCGAATTTTCTTTTCCAACACACTTTGAATTAGGGGTTGTCAGGGAGGGGGGGAGCGTTGTTCTTTCGATAAGATAACTAATAGCTAGTAACTTACGAATTCACGGTGATTTATATTTAGTAGAAGTGATTCTGTCTGTCTGGGCCTCACGTGTCTAGCTAATCAAACGGATAATTGATTCTCTTTTTTTTATCTATTTTTTTTTCTTGATTCAGAGTTATGAGTGTGACAATCTACATTAAGCAATGTTTGATGATAGCAACCTAGACATAAATGATATTGTTTTCTAGTTTTAATTGTATAATATTCCTCGGTTAACGCAGACCAAGAATTTTTTAAGAAACAAAATAATAAAGCGCTCTTTTAAAGTAGGTAGGAACTTAAGTAACCCTTTCTTCTGTGGTGGGGGAGTTACTGTACATACACATGACACATTCTAAAAGCTGACCGAATCACCCACTTCAATGTTTGCCTTATTTCCAAACAAAAACGTTACAGTTTGCGTCAGTACAAACATTTCAATTTACGGGGGCTCCGAGTTCATCGTACACACGAATATATTAATATACGTTTATGGCGATAGTTTAAAATAGTTTTTAGACATTAATACAAAATAAATCTACAAAGTAATATAGAATTATTTATAAATTGTATTTTATATTACAATTTCGCTCGGGGGTTGTGTGGTGGTGCCGGTTTCATTCCACCACGCCGTGGTGGAGTGAAACCGGCATCACTTCACCACTCTCTGGTTAATTGAATTGTTAGTGTAATATTAAATTTAAATAGAGGAGTAAAATTTAGACAATTTGACTGATGTACAGATACTGAATAAGTTTTAAATTTTAACTATACAATAAAAAGAAGAAGATATAATTAGGGCCTTTACTATAGTGCAATTCCTCAGTGGTTTTTTAACTAGCCGTCTAGTTTTTTATGTAAGCTACTATTTTAAATTAGGCTTTGTTGCTCAAAAGATATTATTTTGTATTATGTTAAGTAATAATAGAATCGTGTCAGCCGACAGAGGAAAAGTATATTTAATATATGAGTGTGACCTGTAAGTGTAATTGTTTTCTAATTCTTAAGTCGCTAGTTATTTCTTAAAAAACGTGTTAACTAATAGTTAAGCAACCGTTGACGTAACTTGTCCCTCTTAACTTCCTCATGTTATTATCCTCTGCCACTGTAAATCAGCCTCACAATTAGAATGTAATTCACCTGTTGCAAGCAATCTTCATGATCAATAAGCCTGTTAAGTATTGTAAAGGTTGTCGAGGTCTAGTAGTTGTTATAAAACAAAAGAAAAAAAAACACAAGTAATAAAAGCAAACTTTCAAACGAGACCTGGTTAAATAGTGTCGTTTAAGGAGTATATTATAAATATATATAGTAGTGCATTTGTATCGGGGTAGTTAATTGAGTATATTTAGCCTGAATTAAGATGTCTATTAGTTTTAACAGAATCTTACAAAAGAATTGTACCTATCATACCTTTGATTATTCGATGATGAGTAAAATATAACAATGAAAAAATTGGAAATGTTTGTCTTCCGATCGTGCACCCACCCAACCTCCTTGGTTTTCAGACGAAATCCCAAACTCCGCCCCAACTATCCTGCTTAATAGAGCGTCCCCTGGTGTCAAGGCAAAACGTTCACTTGTGAATCATTCTACCGTAGGTAATTACGCATCGGGAGATTCTTATTCCGGAGGGCCGCAGCGTGGATCTGGATATAACACGCCTTCGCAATCATACCATCCATACAGACGATAACGCTGACACTAATTGTCGAGAAACATTCCTGTGTAACCTCTATTCGAGCATTTTCCCAATCTTTCGGCGACTGATTTTATCAAATAACTAAATTAGTTAAGTTGTCAATATTACAGCGTAGGTTTGTTTGATAGTTTTCAGTTTTTTTTTTGTATCATGTATGTGTAATTTCAGTATGTGGACAAATAAAATTTATTTTTTATATTGCTCATTTTTCTCCTTGGAAACTCCAACAGGTCGGAGGAGGCTGTGACTAGGTCACTTTATGTGTTAGTTGATCGAAGCGTTCCTTCGAGGTGAGGTTTTGTTTTAATGTTGTTTGACATGATGTATAAATGCGCACTGTTTTTTTTTATTTTTGGAGCAAACTTGTGGTGTTAGGACTCATTTAATGCAGAATTTCGTGAAGATTCCAAATCCGGGCTCAAAATCCACGTACGACGACAAATAACTGAGTTATGACCGATTGAAGTTTCGAATGGTGAATTTTTTTTTGGTCAATATCTTCGAAACTACGATAGATAGAAACGGTTTTTGCCGTCGTTTTTCTTCTTTTTTCTTTTGGAATTATGCATAATCAATGATCGTGTTTTTTTACGTTTTTTTTTGACCCACACTCTAAAACTATTTGACCTATCGATTTGAGATTTTGCCAGTTGATACATCTCGAGCTGTTCTTTCGATTGATGTATAACTCAAACATATTTGATTGTCGTTTCACCCCAAAATCTCCCCTAAAAGGCCTCTTAAAAACAGTTTTTGGTCAATATCTCGTTAATTTGTGAAGCAAATTTGAGTTATTGGTGCTCATTTAACGCAGAATCTCACACTGAATCCAAAACTGTCCTCACTTTTTTGTTTCAATGTTGTGTTACAATGGCTATCTAAATTTGTAAATGCGCACTATGTTTTTTTACACAACCGTGGATTTCTTCAGTCGATTTCTCGCTTGTTTTTGGAGCAAACTTGCGGTGTTTCGGCTCATTTTGCGTAGAATTTCACGCAGATTTCAAATCCGTGCTCAAAATTCACATACGACGACAAATAACTGAGTTATGGCCGATTAAAATTTCGGATAGTGAATTTTTAATAGTCAATATCTTTGAAACTGCAACAGATAGAAAAAAACGGTCTACGCTATCGTTTTTCTTGCGCTGTTTTCCATTAGAATTCACTCTCAAATATGCACAATTCAATGGTCGATTGATCGCGAATTATTTTTTTTAATTTTTTTGTTTTTTGACCGCCACTCGTAAACTATTTGACCTATCGATCTGAGATTTTACCGGTTGATAGATCTCGAGCTGCTCTTTCGATTGCTGTTTAACTCAAACATATTTGATGTCGTTTTCACCCCGAAAAAGTTCCTTGAAAATCTCCCCAAAAAGCCTCTTAAAAATAGTTTTTGGTCAATGTCTCGTTAATTTTTGAAGCAAACTTAAGTTATTGGTGCTTATTTAACGCAGAATCTGTCCTCACTTTTTTGTTTTAATTTTGTTTTACATGGCTATATAAATTTGTAAATGCGCACTATGTTTTTTTACACAACCGTGGATTTCTTTGGTCGATTTCTCGCTTGTTTTTGGAGCAAACTTGCTGCGTTTGGGCTCATTTTGCGCAGAATTTCACGCAGATTTCAAATCCTTGCTCAAAATTCACATACGACGACAAATAACTGAGTTATGGCCGATTAAAATTTCGGATAGTGAATATCTTTGAAACTGCGAAAGATAGAAAAGAATTCACAAGTTGCAAAGGAATCCAAAAATCGTATAAATATAAAATTTGGAGAATTTGGAAGAATTCAAAGAACTCTGAGAATTGAAAGATCCAAATAATTCAAGGAAGAGATTTCAAAAAGAGGAAAAGACAGCTAAGAATCTCAGGAATTGAAAAAATCTAGAAATTCTACAGGATAAATAAATGAATTTAAGAATCCAGAGAATCTGAAGTTGAAGGACAATTCAAAAAGTCCAAAAAAATCCATCCAATAATAATTCCAAAGAAAACTTTTTTTTTTTATTTTTGAACCTTCATATCTCAGAAAATATGACAGATAGAAAAATGTGGTTTTCACCATTGTTTTCATATATCCAAAATCCAAAGACATTAAACGTGGTTTTCGTTCCGAAAAAATTTCTTAAAAATGACCCCAAAAAACCCTTTTGAAGACCTAATTCGGTCAACACCTCGTTTATTTCTGATGCAAACTCAAGATATTGCTGCTCATTTTACGCAGAATTTCATGCAGAATCCAAAACTGTGCGAATTTTTGACGTATGGCTACAAATAACGGAATTATAAGTGACTAAAGTTTCGGGTAGTAAATTTTTATACAGGGTGGCCCATCTAAGACTTTCGAGCTCAATATCTTTGTCATTTATGAACGGATTTTTCTAAAATTTAAAATATAATTTCTTGAATAGGTAAGGATGATCTGACATTACCAGCGTCATCCTTGTCTTAAAAATGTTAATTTTACTTGTCTTATTTTAAATTTTAATTAGTTAAGATTTATGTCATTTTATAAAACATCAATAATTATCCGAGTGTGCCAAAACTCAACCGTCTAGCTAGTCAAGTTGCCGAGAAAAAGAGAAAAAAGACCCTCAACATTTCCAAAAGATGCAAAATCATAGTCGGCTATGAAAAAAATAATTTCCCACGCCCAATTTTGGACATCCCTGCGTTCGGTCTGTCAATAATCGCTGACGTCAGTGACGTTCTTGACATTTGTAATATTTCTCATTTGAGGTTATGTTTACTTTTGAGCATCAGGCAACGTTTTGGTGCAAAAAATGCGTAGGCACAAGGAAATGTGAGTAAAAAAACTTGTTGAAAGTTGGTTATCACCAGAAAAATGATTGCAGATTGGTTTGCTATGAGGTGCAACTAGAATTCACGACTTCTTTAGAAATGTCACTGGTTTATTGGAAATGGAAATTCAGTGACACGTATGCAGTGAAGCGATTTGACTCATTTATGATTGCATTTACGTTAAAACAGTTATTTCAATTATGATGGAGACAGAATTAGCTGATTTCATCCTTTTTCGGCAAACTTCTTTACTGCGCCTATAAAATGTATGGTAGTAGATACTTTTAACATTTTTCTTTTGTTTAATAATGTCATTAATCCAAAGTAGATTAAGCTCGAAGCTCCAATATGTGAACTGCCGTAGTCAAGAAGTCAAAATTGGTTCACAATACGTATGAAATCTAGGACGTAGTGCTGCTATCGAAAAATGCTGGTGCAGTCGGTATAGTTGGTATGCAAAAGTAAAGAAGAATGCTGTATCGTTGAGTGGCTTAGAACCTACAAGAGCAACGGCAAGGACAAGCTTACCCATGTCAAAACGGAGTTTTGTGGTATTTAGTGGCTATGCGACTAATAAATTCGTATGTTTCAATTATGATTTGTAGAAACAAAGTCGAATCGACAAATGTAGGCACAATTCTGCACACTTTCAAGACCGCCATGCTAAAAGGTGTTATCATGAAAGTTTTTTCAAGTCCAAATTGGTCGTACAGTACCATTAATATTTGAATAGGAAACCAACTAATGATACCAAGACGTATAAGTAATATGGAAATCAGATACATGTACTTACCGACAACTAAGCGGTTTTGGATCACCAAAAACGCATAATAGTGAGTTACATTTTCTAAGGTCATTGCAAATTGTAGGAACACTGTTTACATCTGATATTTCAGATTCGTGTTTTTGAACTGAATATGGTGCATGATGTTGCGAGTTGTATTTGTTGCTTCAACAAACCTTGCGAACTACCTAACGATCTAGGACCACTATACCCCTTCTATTATCATATGAAAAATGTGCTTGCACGGTATCAAGACAATTTCTCACTAAGAAAGAATAACGAGTCAAAGAAGTAGTGCAAGAAAAAAATGAAACAAAATGACAATGAAATCATTTATAACTGCGTTCTAATGAAAATTGCACACATGATATTTCTAACAAAGTATCGTCGGTCGACTCTTTCAATGGGATAATTCTTTAAACAACCAATTAATAACTTGGACGAGTGAAAAAAGACGAACAAGACTGAAAGCAACACACTGAAAATGATACTTCAACACGGACTGTTACTTTCAATATTGAACCTGTTTTTTCTCAATGAACCGCCAAAAGATGCAAACATGTAAAGGACTCTTATTGACACCCTATCGTACCCTGCTGCAAGCATTAAGAACGATTGCAGAACGTTCTGGACGGTGTTGTTGACCACCATGAACGACTATGCCACTTGGATTCTTCTAACATGGGTGGATATGTTTGACGGACAGTAACCAAGCTGCTAAAAGTGCAAAACCCTGCTTGTTGATGAATTCGATGAAGAGTCGCCGCAACATTACATGGTAAGTGTTCAGCGAAGGAAAATGACTAGTATCATCGAAGCAATTGTTCCAGTTGAAAGCGACAAGCGATTTGCTCGGACCAAGGGGCCTCAAATTCATTCTTCGCCATCACAGAACATATCCAAAAACTTATGCTGCCCCTAATTGTTTGTGTCCATTTCGTTACAAGAAAGTTCAAGAAATGAGTTGCTAGTAAAAAAAAGCCAAATCTCATCGCATCGCCAACAAGCAAAATGACAGTGACCAAACGCTTACAATATTCCAGCATTATTTGCCCTTGTTATAAATGTTCAAAGTACAGACACATGTTGTAACAGTGTAAATATCTGATACATTTGTAAATTTTTGTACATTCGTTCATTACTATTGTAGAAAATATGGTGTTACATTGCTATAATTGTCACTGGTATAGTTTATTCACTGTTAAAACTTTGTACCTTACAATAAAATACCTTGTAACAAATTATTTGTTAATCAAAGTAAAGTAGTTTCCTGAAAAAGGACGAAATCTTGTGATCATCTAATTCTGTCTTCATCATAAATGAGATTACTGTTTTAACGCAAATGCAATCATAAATGAGTCAAATCGCTTCACTGCATACGTGTCACTGAATTTCCATTTCCAATAAACCTGGGACAGTGCTAAAGAAGTCGTAAATACTAGTTGCACCTCATAACGAACCATTCTGCAATCATTTTTCTGGTGACGACCAACTTTCAACAAGTTTTTCGCTCACATTTCCTTGTGCCTATGAAATTTTTGCACCTAAACGCTGTCTGATGCATTGTGATTAGTTTTCAATTTCAAAAGATCGGGATAAATCGTTCTGCGCAAGTTTAAATGAATGATATTCATCATCATGCTTAAAAGTAAACATAACCTCAAACGAGAAATATCACAAATGTCGAGAAACGATGCTCGGTTCAATGCATTGTGATTAGTTACTAAAAGATCGAGATAAAAAATCGTGAATGTGCATGTTTAAATCAATAGTCCTCATCATAATGCTCAAAAATAAACATAACCTTAAATGAATGTCACAAATGTCATGAATGTCACGGATTCATCAACAAGTCAGGGCATCGCCGACTCCATCTTATACCAAGCCTGTTCAATAGCTTCCGAGATCTGTTCCCGCGAAGTAGGCCATGAGTACGTGAGGCGTGCGTACACTAGCGCCACTCTCGACAATTTCTTGAAACACAGTTCTCGCATTTTTTGATTTTTAATTATATATTTCTGATTAGTAGCCGTTTCCGCGAAGAGAATTATCTGTTTTCTTTATGGAAGTTCAGAGAAATCGCTTTCCTTGCATTCCAGACGCCGTAATTTTTGATGAATTTACCCGACATACCTAACCTATCATCACTTCAACCTTCAAAGTGACGGAAATGTCAACAAAATGAAAGAATTATCACCAGAATTTGATACGATTTTTCGTCGTTGGGGTCGCTGGCGTATGTACGGCGATGACCTTGAGGGAACTTTTTGCAAAGGGGAGAAATCAAAATTGAACAGGCTTGGTATAAGATGGAGTCGGCGATGGTCAGGGATGTCCAAAATCAAAACTCGCTGTAGAAGTCAATTGTTTCATAGCCGACTATCAGTTAGTATCTTTTGGAAATGTTGAGGTCCTTTTTTGTCTTTTTCTCGGCAACTTGATTTGCTAGACGGTTGATTTTTGGCACACGCGTATAATTATTGCTGTTTTATAAAATGACATAACTTTTAACTAATTAAAATTTAAAATAAGACAAGTAAAATTAACATTTTTAAGACAAGGATGACGCTGGTAATGTCAGATCATCCTTACCTATTCAAGAAATTATATTTTAAATTTTGGAAAAATCCGTTCATAAATAACAAAGATATTGAGCCCGAATGTCTTAGATGGGCCACCCTGTATAAAGCTTGATATCTCCTAAACTAAAACAGAGAGAAAGATGCTGTTTTCACCATCGTTTTTCTTGCGCTTTTTTACCTAAGAGTGCGCCTGTGTCAGAAATCCAAAATTCGATGGTAATTTTTTTTTTTGGGAAAACAATTTTCGGTTTTATGACCGCCACTCGTATCTCATTTGATCTATGGATCTCAGATTTGGACAGTTGATAGATATTGAGCTACTCTTTCCATTAATGTATAATTAACAAGTAATATACGTCATTTTTGCTACGAAAAATCTCCTTAACAATGACCCCAAAAGACACTGAAAATCTGTCAATATCTCATTTTTTCTTTAAGCAAACTTAAGTTAGTTGTGCTCATTTTACGCAGAATTTCATGCAAAATCCAACAGTGTGCGAACTTTCAACGTACGTCAATAAATAACCGAATTAGAAGCGTTGACATTTGCGGATGGTGAGCTCAAAAGAACGTGAAGAAAGAACAAAATTAACCAAAGTATTAAGAATGCGAAGAAGAAAATCGTGAAAATCTGCATAGAATCTGAACAGTCCAGAGAATTTAAAGATAAAAAAAAATTAACCGGGAGAACACAGAATTCCAAAAAGTTGAAAGAGCTACCGATGATAGGTATCAAGAATTAAATTATGCCCCTTGATCCCAGTTGATTCTACGCCCCTGTGTCAACCCTTCAATCAGTATGGGAATTCGCCACGACCTACGTGCTAAAAGTCAAAGCCACCTTTGATTACTATTAAAAAGAATCGCTCTGTAACTCATCCTCAGTTACCTTTGGAATTCCACAACGCGTCCTTAATTGTCACTTTGACAATTGCCAATCTTTACGTTATTAGATGGCACTCGTCTTGAAATGGAAAAAATACCTGTTGTAATTAGTTTGACTTTAATTTTTCGCAATATTCATTAAAAATTTCACAAAATCAAACCACTTGTCAAAAACAAAAGATTGTTTTCTTGATCAAAGACATCGCTTGACGTTTCAAAGCCAACTGAAGATGAATTTTTCTTGACGTCACGTTCATTTTTTTTCCTGTCGTTAACAAGCAGATTTCCGCATAATTACCGCCTACCTTGACCATTGCCTTATCAAAAATTCGATTAATTTTGATTAAACACACGTTAATGACTACTTACGCACACAACATTTCAATCACTTTTTATTGTCGACACTTTTAGTTACTTTTTCACAGCAAACAGTCCTCATGTTGCTGTTTCTTCTGCTAGTTTTTCCAGTCGCCCACTGCCAACTCAACAATGCTTGTAACAACTATTTCAGTTACTTCAACATCTTCTTCAGCAGTGACTGCTACCACACTCCCGACAACCACTTGGAAGTCGTACGTTGTTATTTTACCCCCAAACAAACGTTTTCTTTGGTAAATTGTAGCCCGGAATTGTGCGCCACCACCTTGGAGTGGCGGCGGAAACCCACCGAGTCACCACTGTAGATGGATACATTCTTACCCTCTTTCGCATCCCCCGACAGTCCGCCAAAGGCGTCGTTCTTTTCCAACACGGTCTGGCGCAAGACTCGCGAGCGTGGCTCTCCCAGTCCAACCAGTCCATCGCTCTTGTGTTCTGGCGTCGGGGGTACGACGTCTGGTTGGGGAACAGCAGAGGGACGCACTACTCCAAAGGACACGTGGAGTTTCACCCCCTTGAAGAAGACTTCTGGGACTTTTCGTACCACGAAATGGGGTACTATGATTTGAACGCCACCATCGGCTACATAAAGGAGGTTACGAACGTGGGGAAAGTCTTCTACGTCGGCCACTCCATGGGGGCTGTCGCTGGTGTGATCTTCGCGAGTCTAAGACCGGAAGAAGCCAAAGAAGGCGTTAAATTGATGGTTTTGTTGGCACCAGTGTGTTACTCTCAAGATGCGCCGACACCACTCCGGCCCTTCTCTGGTTTCATCAGTTTTCTCATGGTGGTACTAGTTGTGGTCGTACCAAAATTACCATTGAGTTTCAGAAGCGCAATTACCACAGACGCTTGAGGGTGTACAGTTTTCCAGAGTACAACTCGCTTCTCTTTAAGATGGCGCGTCTTTTCAACAGATTGTTTCCGTTCAAGTACTTCTTATCTGCGTTGTTTTCGTCCATTGGTGGATGGAATCCTGACGAGTTTGATCCTGTAACCACTTCCATTCCCTCTGTTCCTTTAAAAACAGGTTTTCTGTTCCAGAACTTCGTGAATTTAGCCGTTGATTTGTCAGGTTCAGGCAGTGCTATCAAAATCTACGCGCACGGGTACCAACAGTCGCTCCCAAACGTCACTTTCCAGATGTTTGACCACGGAAAAAAGGAAAACTTTAGGGTTTATGGTGCCGAGCGCCCACCTCCGTACCCTTTGGAGAACATCAAAGTTCCGGTTTTCACCATCTATGGTCAGAATGACTCTTTGAGCTTTGGGAAGGTAAGACGTACTAGTTGGTACTAGAAGCTTATGAATGGAATTTCTAGAATATTGAAGCTCTGCACGAGAGATTGCGACCGGAAGCTAATTTTGGTAAGAAAGAAGTGAGGAATTTCAATCATATTGACTTCTTGTGGGGGCGACGGCGCCACGAAGCTGTTTACGAAGACGTTTTGAGGGTTTTTGATGAGTTTGGTGACAAAGAGACGAGGAGCGTTTGTAGGGCGAAGAAATTTTGTGATGAGTATGAATAAATATCGTTCATTTTGTCCAGTTGTGTTAATATCTAATGACGACTACCCCAAACTTCACATGATTCTAATCCGGTTATTTGTTAGCGTGCGTTAAAAATTCGTACAGTTTTGGATTCCGCATGAAATTCTGCGTTAAATGAGCACTAAAAACTTGATTTTGCGCCACAAATAATTTATTTTTCCCGATTAATTATAAATCAATGCAAAGAGGAGCTCGAGATCTATCAAGTGGTCAGGTCCGTAGGTTAAAAAATATACGAGTGGCGGTCTAAAAACTAAAAACAAAAAAAAATTGAATTTTGGATATCTGACACCGCAATCTTAGGTTTATTCTATCTGGCTTAGTTTAGGAGATATCGAGGTTCATACAGTTCGGAACTAAAAATTCGCTACTTGAAACTTCTAATTTTAGCTTCTAATTCCTTTATTTGTGGACGTATGTGAAAAGTTCGCATAATTTTGGATTTTGCGTGAAATTCTGTGTAAAATGAGCATCAATACTTTAAATTTGCTCCGCAAATAAGTGAGATATCGATCGAATCAGATTTAGAAATATAATTTTTTCGAAAATTTTCGAATTTAAAAAAAAATGTAACAAATGATTGTTGTTGGCTCAAGGGCGAAGATGGTGAAAATTAAAAAAAAATAATATTTATAAATTATTGGGTAGATTTTTATTGTCTTTCCAAGTTTTAGATTCTTCAATTTCTTTTATTAATACTTAAAATTTCATAATTCTCAAAATTCTTCACTGTCTTTCGCCCACTAGATTCTTCAGATACAATGGATTCTAAGATTTCTTTTGATTCCAGATATTCACTTTGAGTTCTCTAGACATTTTGGCGTCTTTAATTTTTTTTTTATTTTTAAGCTTTGGTGTTGCTGTACATTTTTTGAATTTTTTGTTTTCTTTGGAACCTTTTGATTTCACAAAATATTTGGATTCTTCGGGTTCTTAGAATTTTCTAAATTGTCCGGGCGAACATTTTTTATATTCATTTTATTCTTAAAATCAATTTTTAGAATTCCTCCAATTCTCCGATTTCCATTTTTTTTTCTTCCAAAACTTGCCCACTTTTTTTGCGCTTCACTGTATTAACTTTGGCCAACCTACATCTAATATCCATTCGCAAAACATAAAAATCAAGTTATCTTAGATTTTTCGTCGGTACCTAAATCAGAGTGTCCTTTGAAGCTTGTTAACAATATCAAATCCATTTATTTTATTTCAGGGTACTTAAAAGAAGTGTTGAAAATCCAGTAGATACCTAGCAATTTCTTACTTTTCTTCAATTTGACATTTTGACATTGGAAACGTCAACTGCCATTTAGTTACCATGCTTGCCAACTGTCACGTTAAGCATTTTGTTTTCGCCAACGTAGCTAACTTTAATGTTTTGTATTTGTAAAATAATTATTGCAGAGAAATCAAGTTACAGTCGGTTTGTGTTGCGACTGTCCATTTTGACAGTTTTTTCTTTATTTAAAGTTTGAACCTTGACGAAAAACTTTGGAGATTTTAAGATCACGAGGTTGGCATCATTGTCTCCCAGAATTTGACATTTGACAATTCTGACATGAAAATTGCTCAGTACGAACTAAAATTAGTTAGTGCAAGGTCTTGAAGATGCTGTTAAAAAACGGTAAGAAACAAATTAAATTTCGAGACATTACATTAACAGAATTGTCATAATCGTCTTTTGTACTCCAAAACCCAATTCACACACACAAGAACGAATTACACGATGAAAATTTCAAAATCTATGACCTTGGGTGGACATTTGCAACCTAAACCTGTACAGCAATCAAGTTACCGTTGGATTAGGTTGCGAGAATGTCCACTTTGACAGTTTTTGCTTTAATAAAAATTGGAATCTTGAATTAATTTTTTAATTTTTAAGATGAGGAGGTTGGGAGCATTGCCCCCCAGAATTTGACATTTCACAATTTTGACATGAAAACTGCTGTGCATTAATTAGTGTGGTCTTAAAGATGTTCCAAGTGAAGTAAAATTTCCCTTCTGCTGTAAAAAAAACGGTAAGAAACAAATCACATTTCGACACATTACATTGATAGAAGTGCCACGATCGTCTTTTTTACCCCAAAACCTAATCCACACACTGCCATTGCAACATTACAACATGAAACGAACTACACGATAAAAATTCAAAATCTGTGACCTAAACCTGTACAGCCATCAAGTTACCGTCGGTTTAGATTGCAAATGTCCACTTTGACAGTGATTTCTTTATTTACGGTTGAAATTTTGACGAATTAATTTGGGAACTTTTTAGATGACGAGGTTGGCATCATTGTCCCTCAAAATTTGACATGAAAATTGCTGTGCATTAATTAGGGTAATATGCGACTGCGGTTTAAAAACGGTAAGAAATTGTAAAAACCCAATTCACACAACACCGCCATTGCAACATTTGCAGCAAGACAAATTACACCATGAAAATTTCAAAATTTGGACCTTGGGTGAACATTTGCAACCTAAACCTGTACAGCAATCAGGTCACCGTCGGTTAAGGTTGCAAATGACAACTTTAACACATTTTTCTTTATTCAAGGTTGGGATGTTGACGAATTAGTTTTGGAAATTTCAAGATGACGAGGTTGGCATCATTGTCCCAAGAATTTGACATTTGACAATTTTGACATGAAAATTTCTGTGCATTAAGTAGTGTAAATGAAATTCCCCTCGGATGCGACTTCTGTTTAAAAACGGTAAGAAACGGTAAAAACCCAATTCACACAACACCGCCGTTGCAACATTTGCAACAGGACGAATTACACGATGAAAATTTTAAGACACTGCAACTCAAACCAACCGTAGTTGTTATCGAAGACAGTTATTTCTATAACAAGGACCACAAGACATTTCCGTATTGCTTTATTGACACGAATATGAACAATAAATAGAAAAAAAAATGCAATGAACCAATCACTGTTTCGCATGCACGTTCATATGCTTCTTTAAATACGACTTCTCCAAGAACCCCTTGCCGCAATTCGGACAAATATGACACCGATCCCCCACATGTATCCTCTCGTGAACTTGCAAATTATACAAATTGTTAAACGCCTTCGCGCACACACTACAAACGTACGGTTTCAGCCCCGAATGCACCAACAAATGCTGTTTGAGTTGCGGCTTCGAAATGAACCTCTTCTCGCACTGGTTACACTGATAGGGCTTCTCCCCCGTGTGCCTCATCATGTGATTATAAATATTCGAAACGTACTTCCCGCACACCGAGCACAGAATCTTCACACCTTTCAGTTTATGAATGTTGCGCGTGTGGTTGTACAGCCCGCTGGAGTGCTTGAAGACCTTCTTGCATGTCTTACAGGGGAATCTAGTGCCGACAGTTTGCTCCACTGGGACGCAAGTGTGGGCTTTCAGCTCGTCTTTGTTCTTGAAGCTTTTGAGGCAGTGGTGACACTTGCAGACGCGGTACTTCACCGAGTACGTCACATTCTCAGTGTGGATGATCTGGTGGCGGTTGAGGTGCTCCGGATTCGAGAACCTTTTAAAGCAGAAACGACACTCGTGAGGCAACTCGTCGTTGGTGTGGGTGAGAATGTGACAATCGTAGTTCTTCTTGATAACGAAGCCTTTATCGCACTGCTCGCATTTATACGGGAACTCTTTGAGGTGCTTCACGCGATGAGTGTTCAAGTGGTTCAGTCGTTTGAACACTCGCTCGCACTTGTCGCATTTATACTCGCTCTGTTGCCGGTGGATGTCGATATGCACGCGGAACTCCTCCACCGGGAACTCCTCGTTGCAATACGGACACTTGTGCAGCTTCACCAGGCGGTTGAAAATCGACTCCTGGGGCTCCGTGAGGTGTCTTCGCGTGTAGAACTTCGTCGTGGGGGTCACCTTCTGCCCAATACTGAGGTACTTCTTCAGGGCTTTGTGCGTGTGCGCGTGATCGCGCAACTCCAACGCCGTGAAGTCTTTCGTGCAAATGGGGCAAGAGTGCAGGCGGCTCTTGGAGAAGTCCGCCTCTTCCTCGGGGGCTTTTTTCTTGCGGACGCGCTTCTTGGTGCGGCGGAGGGTGCGGGTCTCCACCTCCACGCGCTCGTCATCGCTCTCCACCTCCTCCTTCTTGACGAAGTTCGCGAGGAACTCCTGGAGGATCCGGTCGGCTTCCTCGAACTTCAACACTAAGAGATACGCGGTTTTTAGGTCCCCGAGACACTCGTTGCAGATGAGCTTCGGTTTGGACTGCTCCTCCGTGTCCTGGAAACAAACACTGAGATTCATGGGGGCGACAATTGGATTCTTACCGAACGAGACGTGACTTTGTTCAGCATTTCGGTGATGTTTACGAGGAGGTTCGTTTCGAATTCGATGCTTAGACGGGTGTCGAAAACGATCGGTTTTTCTTCCAGACAGATTCTGCAGAGTTTCTGGAGGTTTTCTTTGCTCACTGTTGCTTTAATGAGGTTCATTTTACCCAGTTTGTTGTTGTTGAATGCTAACCTTAAAAGCGGGTTGACTTTTGACAGGTAAACAATCACCAACGCAAGAAAACGAAAAACCCTAGATTGCGAGGTAAAGTCTGGGAAGTGTCTAACGTACCGATAACGGTGTGCTTGTGTCCGCGGCAAACTTGCCGGCACCTAACCCCATTAAATCAAAGATGATCACAAATCGCCATATTTGTTACCCAGTGTAGTGGTGGTTCAATTATTTCGACTGTTTAAATAGGACGAACAACTTATCAACTCTAACCTCGTTTTTTTAGTACTGTCAACTTTTGACGTTTGTCACTTTCAACACTGACAATTTCCGCACCACTAACTAATCGTACAATTCTAATTCATTTTTGTTTGTGTTGAGTAAAAAACGGCCAACTTTTCGACACTTTATTATTTACAAACACTACACAACTCCCCTCGCCTACTCTTCGGGTATTCCCAACTCCGCGTCCGTCCACTGCCTGGGGTCGGGGTACTCAAACTCGCCCTAAAACCGCAAAATACAACGAGAATACGTCACAATTCCTACTTACAAAAACGTGACCTGGCTCGGTGTAAAGGTGCCACAACACCCACCACCACGCCACCCCCTGTACAAACTCGGCGGCTAAAATAATGTTTTTCGGGGGTGGATGCCCAGCGTTGCGATAATTCCACCTATAATTCAGGGGTTAGTGTTACATAACCACACATTTTTACGTACGCGTGGGAGGAGTTGCGGATTTGTGGGGCCCCCTCGGTGGCGGCTTTGCGAAGGAGCCGCGCGGTTTTGAGGACGGTGAGGCCTCTGGAGAGCAACATTTTGGAATCGATTTTGAGAGAATGTGAGGTTAGGGGATTTGACAGGTGTCAGCTGTCAATGTGGTGTATTGTTGGTTGCATAAAAATTGAGTGATCGAAGTGGGCCATGGATTGGGGACGTATGTCGGTTTCTTGTTCGAAATCTCAAATATTTAGTTTTTATAGGTCAAAACTCATGCGTTGGTTTTAGCTACGACATGAATGTACTAGGAAATTGAATGAACCACACGAAATTAATAAAATTCGAGCCTTTATTGAGTATCAGTTCAGAGCTTCATGGGTACTTTGATAGTGACTGTCTTGGTCTCGAGATACGCGTCCAGAGATTCAGCCCCCCTAAAAATCTCGTTAGTTCAAATTATAAGAAAATGAAAGTACCTACACTTCTCTTCCCATTCCAGACATTTTGTAGCCGCCGAAAGGAGTCTGGGGCGTGATGTAATCGTAACAATTCACCCTAAAAACACCCCAATAATTCGCTAATTCTGTAAATCGCGATCAAGAAAATTGGTTATTAAGACGGCTATGAATTTTGTGCAGTGTGTCGTGTTATCTAGTCATCTAAGGCTGTCAAAGTGACAGTTTTAAAGCCGAAGTGGGTTTTGGACTGTCACTTTGATATATATCGGTATGGTTCAATCACCGACGGACCGAGCAGACAGAATTGATGTTGATGCCAACTAAATTTTAGACAGTGTGTCATGTTATCGATTCACCTGTAGGTGTCAAATTGACAGTTCCAAAGCCGAAGTGGAGTTTGAACTGCCACATTTAGTGATATGGTTCAATAACCGACATACCGAGCAGAATTGACAGATGCCCACAGTATGTCGTGTTATTGATTCATCCATGGCTATCAAAGTGACAGTTCAAAAGTTAAAGTGGGTTTTGAACTGTCACTTTGACATTTATTGATATGGTTCAGTAATCGACATACCGAGCAGAATTGATAGATGCCCACAGTGTGTCCTGTTATTGATTCATCCATGGCTGTCAAAGTGGGTTTTGAATTGTCATTTTGACATTTATGGGTATGGTTCAATAACGGACACGACGAACACAATTGACAGATGCCAACAATGTGTCGTGTTATTGAGTCATTCATGGCTGTCAAAGTGACAGTTCTACAGCTAAAGCAGGATTTGAACTGTCACTTTGACATTTATCGGTATAGTTCAATCTCAATGACAGACCAAGGAGAATTGATAGTGTGCTCGATTCATCCATGGCTGTCAAAGTGACAGTTCTAATCTAGTTCTAGTCGGCTTTGACCTGTCACATTTATGGGTATGATGCAATAACCGACAAGACCGCTCAGAATTGACATTGTTGCCAACTTTTCTCGATCGCTCGTTCCAAGTTACCAAACAGAGCCGGCTTCGACCGCCTGGGCGAACACCAGGGCCGTATCGATATTTTTCGTGATGACCCCCGAGGCCAACCCGTACGTGGTGTTGTTGGCTCGGTCGATAACTTCATCTAACGTATCAAACTTCAGAATGCATTGAACTGGGCCGAAGATCTAAAAACGTTCGATTGATTTCCGATGATTTCGTACAATTTTACCTCTTCTCTGGCGATGGCCATGTTGTCGGTGACACCCGAAAAGACAGTCGGTTGGACGAAGTAACCATCGCTCCCGATCTGGGATCCCCCGGTCTCTAACTTGGCGCCCTCTTTCTTCCCCGACTCGATCAACCGGAGGATTTTCTCCAGCGCCGCTTTGTCGATCTAAAGTTGGAGTTTTGGTATTGGAAATAAGGGGGTGACGACAGACCTGGGGGCCTTGTTGGACGTTGTGGGCGAACGGATCTCCGACCTTGCGCGCGTTTGCTTTTTCCGTCGCTTTTCTGACGAAGGCGTCGTAGATTCCCGCTTGGACGAAAGTCCTGGAGCCGGCGCAACAGTTCTGCCCGTGGTTGGTGAAGATGGCGGCGTGGGCGATTTCCACGGCTTCGTCCACTGAAAGAGAGAGTGACTTCCTGGGGGCAATCAAGGGGGCTTACCGTCGGCGTCGTTGAAAATGACAAGGGGGCTCTTCCCGCCCAGCTCCAAACTGACTTTCTTCAAATTTGATTGACCCGCGTACTGCATGATCTTCTTCCCGACCTAAAATTCAAACTGAGTTTTGATTGGGGGCGGATAAGTCAGGATTACTTCAGTGGATCCGGTGAAGGCGATCTTGTTGACGTCGGGGTGGAGCGCCAACGCCGACCCCGCCGTGGGGCCATACCCAGGGACCACATTAATGACCCCCTTTGGAAAACCCGCTTCTTTCGCCAGAGCCGCCATGGCCAGAGCCGTCAATGGGGTGAGTTCGGCGGGTTTCAACACCAAAGTGCACCCCGCGGCGAGGGCAGGGCCCCATTTCCACGCCAGCATCATAATGGGGTAGTTCCAGGGGATGATTTGGCCCACAACCCCCACTGGTTCCTTCCGGGTGAACGAAAGGCACTCACCATCTAAAAACACACGTTAAAAGACGCGCAAAATGAGAAGAAAAAGTACCAGCAGGAATGGTATTTCCATGGATCTTATCGCAATAGCCCCCGTAGTACCGGAACGTGTCCACACTGCACTGGAGGTCGAATTCAGAGTCCCCAAGTGGTTTCCCGTTATCCAGAGTTTCCAGACGCGCGAGTTCTTTAAGATCGCGTTCCAGCAAATCCGCCAACTAAAAACCGAAATATTCAGTGAGATTTGAATTTCGCGCCAAAATTACCTTGTTAATAAGGCGGCCGCGGGTTGAGGCGTCCAATTTCCGCCACTCCGAACCCCGGGAAAATGCAACTTTCGCTGCTTTCACCGCGCGATCCACATCTTCCTGAAAGGAAATTCCGGTTAAAACAAAATAATGTTTTAGGGAGTTTTACCTTGTCGCCCTCGGCAACAGCTGCTATCTTCTGACCAGTCGCCGGGTTCACCGTCGAGAAGGTTTTCTTGCTGGCGGCGTCCACGAACTCGTTGTTGATAAACAACTGAAAGTGTTGCTACAGTAACGGAAAAAAAACAATTGCGGTTTTACCTGGGTGTACTTGATTGGGACTTGGGAGCTCATTTTCGGGCTGCTTACTCGGAGGCACCGGAACTGGAAAATAACTCCAAGATATCTTAATCCAGTTGTTTTTTTCACCTTTTGACTTCGCTGGTTGATAAGTTGTTTTAGGGACTTTTATCGCAAAGGGTGTGAGGGGTTGGGAGCACTGCAAGGTCACCGCGCACACGCAACTAGCTCAGCAAGTCTAATGACCAATCAGACCACTTAGCTAAGACTTCTTGATTTCAGTATTAATCAAAGGCGGCGTTGAAATTTTTATCGTTTTTCGCTAAGATCAAAGTTATCGAGATGTTTGCCTTGAACCACAATAACGGAATGTACTGGCGAAAACGGCCAAAACTTCTTCTCATAGTCGCAATTCGTCAATCAAAAATGAATTCAATGTGACAGATGACAGATTCTTGACAACCCTTTGGAGGCAGTGGCGTATCATGCAGCAACTTCTCGCCATCAAACAAATGAGTTTTCTTTGTGTAAATGTGGGTGTAATTCACGTTGCTCGTTTGTTTTGACAGTTGATTCATGACGCAATCGCAAATAGCACTCGTTTGTTTTCTGTTCCCGACACACAAATAAATAAATATACAAGCCCCCTGACCCTTGTTGATTCTACGCTCATGTGTCCGCCCTTCAATCAGTGCGGGACTGCGAAACACTCCATTACCTAGCAACCCGCCCAGCTCTCCGAGACCAATCAGACAAATATTTTACTTTTAAAAACTAATTTATATACACGTGAAAAATTATCGTTGAAAAATATGTATTGTTAACATTCTGGAAATGATCCTCACAATAACAAAACTAAACTATAAAATTACACAAACTGCGACTTAACCATATTGTCAATGATCTCCACAGCTTGCACCTCGTCCAAATTCTCCAAAAAGTCTCGAATCTGCAGAATACTGTCCCCGTTCGTCTAAAAAAACAAGTTAAAACTGTTTTTCTCCCCCGAAAACGTGCACAAACCTCAACAGCCAACTTCAGTACCAATTTAGTCGGACTACTGTTCGAATCACACAGTCCCGACCTCAATAAATGCCCTAAATCCAGCAAATCCGCCAAGTTCTGCCACGTTCCCGACCGGTCCAGAATATGCGAAATATCATCCAGACAGTCCTGAGTGAAACTCTTCACGTTGCTATACATATCCCGTAAATCGTCTGCGGAAATCTGCTCCAACTTAACGGAGAATTTCTCCTCGAACTCTTCTTCGTCTGAAGGATCTTCGATTTCGTTTTTGATCTCCACGTCGACGAAGTTGTTAAGACGCTGCGAAAAACACAATTTTAAACAAAACGGTCGCGTCGCAGTAGGCTTTAAAACACGTACGTCCACTGTTTCAAAGCCGACTACTAGCGAAAATTTACCATGAATTCGGTGATGGCTTCCAACAGGTCGGAATTGTCCTTCTTCAGAGCTGCCTGCAGAGGGTTGATATCCTGGAAGTCCTCGATCATCGGATTCAAATCTTTGTGCAGCAGGATGAACTTGATGATCTCAAGATTCTGCTTCTCCACGGCGAGTCTTAAGGGAGTGAAGCCGTTCTTCTTGTGCTGCTTGTTGATGTCGGCGCCTTTCATGCACAGGAGTTTGATGGCTTTGAGGTTGTTGTTCTCAATGGCGAGGTCGAGGGGCGTGTTACCCTCTGGAAGGCGCTCAATTTAGAACTGTATTGTAATTTGTTAATGCGCACTATGGTTTTTTACATAACCGCGGATTTTAACAATTGGCAAGTTTGTTAACATTCGCACTTTTAGTTGCTAAATTATCACGAGTTTGTTGTTTTTCTTGAGGGGATTTGATTTTTTCGAAAAAAAAAAAAAAGTCAAACTATGTATACTCTCTTTCGTCGATTTCTCGCTTATTTTTGGAGCACATTGAAGTTATTGGGGTTTATTTACCGCAGAATTTCGCGCAGATTCCAAATCCGGGCACAAAATCCACGTACGGCAACATATAACTGAGATATTGACAGTCAAAGTTCCGGATTTTCAATTTTTAGTTTCGACATATTTAATGCTCGATATCTTCGAAACTGCGACAGATGGAAAGAAACGGCCTGCGCCATCGTTTTTCTCGCGCTTTATTCTTTTAGAATTCGCTGTCAAATATGCAAAATTCGTTTTTTTTATTCGATTTTTGACCGCCGCTCGGAAACTATTCGACTTACCGACAGAAAATTTGGCGAGTAGATAGACCTCAAGTTGCTCTTTCGATAGATGTATAACTCAAAGGTACTTGAAAAGTCTATAGAAAATCGTTTATTTGTGAAGCAAAATTAAGTTATAGGTGCTCATTTCACGCAGAATTTCGCGGCGATTCCAAATCCGGGCGCAAAATCCACGTCCGAAAGCAAATAACCGTGGTTGTATAAAAGAACATAGTGCGCATCAACAAACTACATTACCGTTGTTCTCCAGGTCGATGGTCTGCGGGGCGCACTGCGACGACAGCAACTTCTCGAAGATCGCGATGGAGGCATTGCAGAGAACGGCCGTGTGAAGCGGCGAGTCCATATCGGAATCCACCACGGAAACGTCCGCTTTACACACGACCAAATTCGCGATGATCTCCTCCAAGTTCATGTAAGTGGCGATGTGAAGTGGGGTTTCCAGCGACTCGTTGCGGACGTTCACCAGGTCGTACTGTTTGTACACGTAGACCATCTTCAAGAGGAACATGACGTCGTGGCGCTCGTTTTGCTTGATGGAGACGTGGAGAGCGCTGGAATTACCCCAATTAACTATAAGGAGGCGCCATTAAACCTACACTTACTTGGTTTTCCCTTCGGTCATTAAATAGTGTCGCAGCATTTCGATGGCCTTCTGGTCGACGGGGTGCGTTTTTATAAAGTTCTGCAGCTCCAGAACCGCTTGTTTCGCTTTGGCCGTCTCTTCCACGCTATCGGAGCGTTGGGTGCCAACTTTACTCTTCTTGCTAATCGCCGCCAACCTGCTCCTAATCACCGACGGGCGTTTAACATTCTGCGAGGGCGCATCCGTGGCCAAAGAGTACTCCGTCCCGAAATCGTTAAAAATCTTCTGGAACTCATCCGAATTGATGTTGGTCATCGCCTGTTGCAACTCGGCGCTCGTTATATCAAACTGCGCGTTATCCAACAAGTTCAAGGGTGAGTTCTCAATATACAAATTATTAATCGGAACCGGAAGCTCATCACTGGCGAGCGAAGTGTCGTAACTGGAGCTCTCTTCATAGCTCGGTCTGGCGCGTTTCTGCCCCGGCTTATAAACATTCGAACCGACCGTGTAGGTGAACTCCCTGGGCTCGCTTCGCGCGCGGTCCGACGGTCTCTCCAACTCGATGAGGACTTTCACGGGGGTCTTAATATTGGGGTCTTTGTACGGGGGCACCCTGCAAACAAACGTGAGTTTGGGGGGGATTTGCGGCGGACTGTCTTTTACTTGAAGACGATGGCGTACTGGTGGTGGACGTCCAAATCGCTGAACTTCCCGAAGGCCTCCCAGATCGGATTGTCTTCGTCGTCGACTTCGTAGAACCGGATCTTAATATTCTCTGAAAAGCAGTCAAATAATCTTATGTTCCGAGTCCGAAAAACGTACTTTTAGTCACTCGTTCCACCAGCATGAAAATCTCGCGGCCTCCTTTCGCCGGGGCCGTGCAGTGGTCCATTCTGACGATCTTCAGCTCGCCCGTGAGCGCGCTCTCTAGAAAATCCGGTGGTGTTAAGAGTTTCGCTCAACGAAAGGAGCGCGCGCCCGCGTCTCTACTTACTCAAGTTATTGATGGAGTGCGAATATACCGGCGGACATATTGGTAGCAGAATACCATTGTTCTCGTAAAAAGCGTCAAATCGCAAACAAACGACATTCAGATTAATGGATTTGCTTTCAGCCTCAGCGAATCCTTTAATCTGAAAGAAAAGAAGAGATTAAACACATGACAGATAGCTTCGTGCTTTTGTGACACACACACACACTGTTGGGGTTCTTTCACGTGAAGATATCCACATATGTTTAGCGCCAGCGAGAAAGAGAGAGAAAAGAGAACGTACCTTCGTTATAGAGACCCATTATAGCCCTGGGAACTTAGCTGAGAAAATACAGTCGATTAGTTGTTAAGTTACGCTGGATGTTACCATGGTTACGTTGCGTGTTACCATGGTTACGTTGTGCGTCACCATAGTTACGTTATGGTTGCCATGATGCATCATGATGTAACTATAGCTACACTCCGCACACATGAACAAAATACGATTTGAATCTGACGACTCATTAGTCAACACATCATAAATTTGACGCTTCTATTGTCACACATGTCAAGAATATTTGCAAATGAATCAGACTTTCAACTAGAACTCTATCGGCCCAAAAGGTAAGCGGAGTTTTAACTCACCAAAGTTACGAAATTTCACAAAAGATATTAGTAAACTCTGTCAAAATTATAAAACGGTTGTTGTAGATAAAGCATAGTACGTGATAGCCACCATTATACCCTCGTTAAATAATATACCAATATTGCGGTTTTCATGTTTTGCAAAAAAAAAACAAAACAGACTGTTAAGTTTTTAACATTCTATAATATTCATATTTCAACAAGTGGAAATATGACTCGCACGTGACTACTTTGTGTTGCCATGGTTACGTTGTGTGTTGTCATAGTTACGTTATGGTAACCAGGACTATGTTATGTAGAAATTAGTTAAAATTGACAGTTCACAGTTAACTCCGCCCATATGAACAAAAGAAGATTTAAATTCAACGAATCGAATCAAGGAATGGTAGGTTCCGTTTACTCTACACACCATAAATTTAACGGTTCTACAGTCACACATGTCACAATTGTTACATAAAGCGTAGTACGTTATTAATATTTAGAAAAAGCATACAAAAACAAAATTTGTTGGGTTTTTAAGATTGTATAATTCCTATTCATATTCCAAAGGGAAATATGACTCGCACGTGACTACGTTGTGTGTTACAATGGTTACGTTGTGTTACTATGGTTATGTTGTGTGTCGCCATGGTTACGTTATGGTTACTATGGTGACATCATGTAGAAATTTGTCCAAATTAGCAATTATTGTCGGACTTTTGTAAGAATGGTATAACTCCGCCCACATAAACAAAAGACGATCTGAATTTAACTAATCAAGGAGTAGCAGGCCCCGTTTGGTCAACACACCATAGATTTGACGGTTCTACGATCACACATGTCGCGATTGTTATAGAAAAAGCATTGTACGTAATTATTGTTTAAACATTAAAAAAAAAAAAACAAAATTCGTTGGGTTTTTAACATTGTATAATATGCATAATATTCCAACAAGTGGAAATATGAGTCGCTCGCACGTGACCACGTTGTGTTACAATGGTTATGTTATGCGTTGCCATGGTTACATTATGGTTAACACGGTTACATCATATAGAAACTTGTCAAAATTGGCAATAATTTTCGGAATTTTGTATGAATGGTTTAACTCTACCCACATGAATAAAAAACGATCTGAATTTAACGAATCAAGGAGTGGTAGGCCCCGTTTACTCAACACACCATAAATTTGACTGTTTTACTGCCACAGAGACCACGATTGTTGTAAAAAAAGCGTAGTACGTAATTCGGGTATAATGGCCACGTTGCACTTAAGATGAATGAAAAACTAGCGTGACGGCTTATCTTTTATACTTCATTCTGTTGGAACATGGCAATCTTTATAATCTTGTTAAACAATATCCTATTGTACAGATCAAGAACAGACATGGCTTTGAATGCAGGGGCGCCTCGGAATCAACACTTTTTTACCTTTTGCGCCAATGAGAATGTTACATAACCTAAACTAAATTCCACTAAAAAATGGACATTATCAACTGAGGAAAGTCACACGTATTATCACTTCCTCCTGATAAACAATAAGCTGTTGACGAAAAGTGATACTGACGATAAGAAAACAAATAAAACTTACAAAACACTCGACTAAACTATTAAAAATCCTCACAAAACAAAACACAAATAACGTACAGCCAACCTTCACGTGCCTTTTGACATTTTTTTTAATTTTGACAGCGAGGTGGTGCAATATGATTGGTTCCCATCCACGGGGTGTCGTTGCGATTGGTCCGGAACTGAGGCGGGACATTCAAAATTACGAAATTAATTTTCACGTTTTCTACATTGTGACAAAACAATGTCGTTTCAATCAAGGTCAATTGTATTGCTACTTGATGATTCATACCGGGAAAACTTTGATAATAATTTGCAAAAAAATGTCAATTTTTCTAAATTCAAGACTTACTGGATGAAGATTTACGCACTTTGCTGATCGGGTGCGGCGGAACTCTGAGCACGAAGTGCAATGAGCTAAATTTGCAAATGCAAGTCCGAAACCCCCGCTCACATTTAATCTAGATATCGGGTTACACGATTGTTATCCAATCGTGACACACAGATGTGGTTTAAAATTGTTTTATTTTTGGCGGAGTTGGCTGAGATAAAAACATTAGAATACCACAAAAAGATAACAAACTTTTCTCTCTCTTGCTTTAGGACCTGCGCAGAACCCCCACAGCGCGATCTGTTGACAAACTCACCTCCATTTCCTCTCTTATCGTCAATTCTCTCACTTTGCCCTCATGTCTCGCCACCTCCTCCTTCTTCAACTGTGTCTTCTTCCTCACCAGTTCAGGGACGATGTTCTTCTTTGCGGTGTGTATAACCCCCATGCTGTGGAACCTACGAAAGACATGTACCCCCTGAAAACAACCCTTCGAATCTAACTTACACGTAGACGTAACCCTCTTCTTGTGAGACGTAGGCATCATGGGGGTCATCAACTTCCCCCTTTCCTTGCTTCTTAATGAGTCTGTGGGCGTGGGGCCTGTGGTCTTCCTTGTAACCATGCTGGTAGATGGAGCACCGAACCAAAGCCCGCTTATTATAATGACACAGTTCAATTGTGGGGTACGTCTGCTTCCTGCTCCGGTCAGAAGTCTGTCCACAGAGACTCCCATGGGTCCCCGTCATCTCCGACTTGTACCGGAAACGGAACCGATCAATCGGCTGCTCCACCAACTTCAAATAAGGGGCTAAAAAAACACCAATTTTACCCTCAATCTGTGACTAAAAAGTCGTACCTTTCGCCGGGGTCACCCCATCTAAATCAAACGCCAGCGAAGTCTGCGGAAGCAGAATCCCAGCGTCCTGCATACTGAAACATTGAGGGGGCGAACTGTACAACGCAGACTGTGGCGAGTCCTCGCTGCTTGACGGTGGCGTCAAAATATTGGGGTACGAGGTCATATCTGAAAACCACAATAAAGGGGGTGAACAAGGGGGCGTCGACACCTCACCGATGCGCACCGAGGGCACATAACTAACATTTGCCTCCAACATTGTAGTCTAACCTCACTTTAAAACTTGGACTGACTTGTTAGACTACCATGGGCGAAATGAAGACGAGTTCTACTCACCTTTTTGTTAGTGCGTCACTGCCACAGAAATAGGTTATTCCCCATGACAGTAAATGGGGACTTTCGGTGGACAGGGGGGAAAGACGAACGACCAAAAAATCCCCTTGAAAGCGATACTGCGCATGCGCGGATTGAAAAATTCCGGTTATTTTAGATTAAGGAAGTCTTATCTGTTTGAAGTGTTATCACGTGGCAAAAGGTGTGTTTTGGACTAGTTGAATACAGTAGCAAAGAATTGGGGAGATTGGGGCTGGAAATTACACGAAAATATGCGGGAAGGTCATGATGAAGTGGGTTGGCAGCACTGTCGGAAACGCGCGCCAAATTCGAAATACAGCGCCTTTGGGTTCTGTTTTATTAATTTTAGTACAATTTGAACGTCGAAAGAGTGGGGAAAACCAACTTTTTATCTAATTGCGCACATAAGAAATGCGAAGATGAGTCAATTTTTATCTCGTTGATAAGTTCTCGGGGAATTACCGACTGTGTTTATTGCGCAATTAGTTATTCTTATTTCCTGTATAATTTTCGAAAATTCTTGGATGTAAATCAGGCTGTCAATTCTTTGGGGAGAAAATTAGGGGATTATAGCGATTTTTGAGGTTAACGCGTCAAAGTGGGGTATATAAACTTCTTATTAATGAAGAATTTATTAAAAATTTGTTCCAAAAAAGAGATTTAAATAAGAATTTAACAAGTTTGGGCAAACTTAGCTTCTACGCAAGGTCAAACGTTTTTGCTGCCAACTGTTACCAACAAAAATTACTAGGGGTTGATATGGATTTTTAAAATTTGAAGCTGGAAAGTTATAATATGGTCCTTTATGCATCAATAACAAAAAGATGTGTTTTTACAATGAAACCTCCAGTAAGTGGTCCGAATTACTTTTTTAAGTTTTATTTCCATATTTTTTTTTGCCCTAAATGGCCCCTTCGATTACAACATAAATACAGGGTGATTTTTTAAAAACCGCAGGCGTTGTAAAATTTTTATTTATGAACCGATTTCAAAAATTTAAAAAACAAATTAAATGGTTTTTAATTTCCCTATAAACTGATGATTTCAAAATTTTTCTAAATGTCTTAATATCTTTTGGGCGATACTCAACTTTCCTATTTTAAATTGGAACCCATATTTTTTTTTTCATAATTTGGAAGATATTAATTTTCTTGATTCAGAAATGTGTAATATGTTCTACTTTTACAAAAAATATTTTTTAAAAAAATATCAAAATTGAAAAAAAATAAGCAATAAAAGTTAATAAAATCTAGGTGCATGGTGTCAAATAAAAGAATGCCGTTATTGTAATGTCAAAAAGCAGCAAATAACAGGATTGGCAATTTCTTTGAAATTATTAATAACAAAAGACAATAATAATTACAAATTAGAAAAAACAACTACTAAATTTAATTAAAATACTGTTGAAACGCCATCCCGTTTTTTTCATTGCACAATTGACACCTACGAGAAATGCATTGTGCATTGTAAGGTGTAGCCCCATCTTGTTGAAAGAAAACTTGTTCTTTCTGTTATTTGCTGTTTTTTGACATTACAATAACGATATAGTGTTATTTGACACCATGCACCTAGATTTTATTAACTTTTATTGCCTAAATTTTTTCATTTTTGATATTTTTTTTTTAAATATTTTTTGTAAAAGTAAAACATATTACACATTTCTGAATCAAAAAAATTAATATATTCCAAATTATGAAAAAAAAAAATATGGGTGCCAATTTAAAATAAGAAAGTTGAGTATCGCAAAAAAAATACTAAGACATTTACAAAAATTTTAAAATCATCAGTTTATAGGAAATTAAAAACCATTTAGTTTGTTTTTAAAATTTTTGAAATCGGTTCATAAATAAAAATTCTACAAAGCCTGCCGTTTTTTAAAAACCAGCCTGTATAAGGGTTGCAAAGTTTCGAATTTTCACCGTGTAATTTGGTGTTTATGTCAGTGTTGCAATAACGGCGCGGTGTAAGTTGGGTTTAGGGGTATAAAAAGTCGCTTGTCAGTCTCAAATGGGGGGTGAATTTATAGGTTTAGAGACGCTTGTTGGTCATATTGCTATAGAACTTCATAAATATTTACAAAATTTTCGATTTTTCCTCCATTTATAGGTTTTTGGTTTGTCATTTGCACTTTTTGTAACGTTTCTCGTACAATTTTGTCATTTTTGGGGCTTTGGGTAATTGCGCAACTGCAAAATCGGAAGCAGTTTTCGGTTCTGGAGAAATTCCAGAATAGTATATTCTTAAACAAGTTGCAGAATCACTTATATTCCATCAGAATGGTTTCTGCAACGAGTTTTACATACTATTTTCTATAATACGGCTTTTGTTTCAATTCTTTCTTCAAAAGTCAAGCTAGGATTTGTAGTGACTTCTCATTGTAGCACAATTTTTGGTGTCAGAATATCATTCTATTACTATTATTAGAAATTAAATTATCGTCTTTCTGTTTATATTTATCTTATTGCTACGGTAACATAACAGCCTCCTTAATATTTACGCCAAAAAACAATCAAAAATATGTCGTTTTAAGGGAGAAAACTTCTCAGCTCTGAGGCATATTGCCGTCGGGCACTTTCTTCAAAGCTAGAAAAGCTGTTTGCTGCTTTTTCAGCCGCCTGGGCACTTGAAGAAGACGATTAACTTTCTTCGTAACCTCTCCTAGACTTTTGGGCGCCTTTTGAGGCTCTGCCCTTCAGTTGAGGATGATGGCACAGGAGTATTAGAAGCCCCACGCCTTTTTCTCTTTAACTGCCCATCAAATGAGCTTGGGGCTAGTGGAGAGAATATGGTAATTCCGTCTTCTTCGTTTATAATTACTAGTTCAAAGGGAGTTGAAGGAATATATTCGCATCTGCAAGATTTTGTATATCCACTACTAATAGAAGGTGAAGTTTGCTTATAAAGTGATGATTCTAACGTGCGAACGATGACGAAAAATAAGTGGGATAGTAGAAAAACTGAAAACAAATATCGCTTTGGTCGCAAAATTCTTCTGGAAGTCCCCGGATTGGGGCCCAAGTTGTACGAAGGAACTGCGTCTTTTTTTAAAAAGTATCTATCATTCCGAACTTCGAAGTCTTCAAGCCCGAAATTGTCCGAGCAGAAAGCAGAAGACATTAGCTTCCGGTCTCTGTGAAGCGCACGGACCCAAAAGGGAAACCGTCGTTTGTACAGCCTGTATTCAATAAAAACACTAAAAAATTAGGACAAATTAATGCGACGTACTTGTAATATTTGATTTGTTCAATTTGTCTTTTGTTTTTGCACCCAAACACCAAACACCACCCCATTTCCAAAACTCACCACTCTCACTGACTTTCCAGTCCTGCCACACGAAAAAAATCTGCTCGAAAGTCCCTAGAATCACCAACTGTCCAGGTTGGCGGAAATTGCTCCTCGATTGTTTTTCCAGCCGACTTTTCTCTTCTTACCGCTTTAATTCTCTGCGTTAATAATTTGTTACAACACCGCGCACACGTCAGTTCGTCTGTTTTCGTTTAACGCGTTTTGAGGTGAGAGCTTCCCTCTCTCTTTGCATTCAGGGACGCCGAGTTCCAACTTTTAACCCAATCCAAAAATAGTCTGTCAAGCACTGTCAAGTGTCAACAAAAAACCGTTTTTTAAAGGGAAAATGTTTTATATTTAGGAAATTCTCGGTGCGCCGGCTATTTTCCCAGTGAAATTAATATTTGTGTGTATAAACGACTCATTATCGCCACTTTTCCGTACTAAAAAACCTCCCAAGTGCTATAAAATCCGTTGGTAGCTAAACATAACCTCTAATTTTACCAGTTCCGGAATCGAAGCCCCCCTTGATATTGACGTTGGTTTCTACCGAACCGTGCACGGAAAGTGAGTTGGGTTTCAAATCTAGCCACCACCTGTCAAGTTTGGTGAAAATTTCTCATTTGTTTTTTTCTAGGTTATGTCATCGCTTTTTCGAACTCTTTAGTTGAGCTAACAAGATGACCGAACGATTTTCTTTTGCTGTGGATCGACATTTGGACGGGAGCGTGGTGTGGAGCCAAGACAACATGGAGAATTCGGCTCTCGGAGATACGATGAATGAAGGTTATGTGACCGCTGAAGAGGATTCCCCGACGAGGTATCTCTCGGTTTTGGACACCACGAGCGACATGTCGCTCGAGAATCTCAACATCACGTTGGCAAACCCCAAATTGGAGGTGGAGGACGTGGTGGAGTACGGAAACGAAGACGCACAAGTCCAAGGGGAGGAGGGCGACGACCAGGTTGTGGTGTTCAGCGTGGACGGCTCTGACGAGCTCTATGGGGTGCAGGTGGTGCAGGACGAACAGGGGAACTTGCAGAAGTTCCAATTCCAATTTAGGTGAGAAATTCCTCACTTCCATCAAATTTACATGTTTGTCCTCTGTAGGAAGAACGAGCAAGGACACCTGGAGGCCATCCCAGAGACCATCGCCATGATATCCATGGAGGAGGAAACTCCTCTGGAGCCGGAGGAGTACGAAACGCACCAAACTCCTCAAGACAGTTCTCTGCAGATTTACGTCCAAGAGGACAACTCCAGCGAGCACATCTTACCCGGGGAGCCCCCTGAGGAAATGGAGGACGAGTCCACGGTCACGTACGACGATCCGGAAGAACAGTTGGATATCAAACCTGGTGAGGTTCTGTCTTGGAGTTCGCGCGCTAAATTGTCTTTCAGGGATTCTTCAGCTCCAGAGTGTGAAGCAGGAGCCGGAGTACGACCCTCCGGAGCTCGCGGAGCCGGAGGCGTTCCCTCAAGAGTTTGAAGAGGAGCAAACCCAAGAAGAGACCTCCGTTGATTATCAGGAGGCGGAGCCGGAGGCTCCGGACCCTCCGGTGGTGGAAGACCAGGAGTACGAGCACGTGGAGGTCCGTCCCGACATGACGGCGATCCCTGACGGAAGCGACAACGCGAACGATTCCGACGAGACCGACTACCACATCGTCGAAGGTCTCCACATTACCGGCGACGTCGACAGCGAAGCCGAGGAGGTGGAGAAACCCCAAACCAACATCTTGAAGCACGCGCTCAAGACCAACAAAGACTCCTCGAAGCTCGTTAAGAAAGACAACAAGTTGTACCTGTACGTCGTCCAAGACCCCGAGAAAGAGAACGTCGACTCGTTGTCGATGGAGATGTCGAATTTGTGCAGATCGAAGGTCAATCCGAGGAGCATCCTCAAGAGCTCGCACGCCATGTTCCAGGCGAAGAACGAAATCGAAGAAGGGGCGGAAGACCGCATGACTAAGAGATTCGCGAGGTGTAAAGAGGCGGTCCAGGCGATGCTTTTTCATAATTTCATTAATAAAACGACAATCCCGCAAGCGCCGGTGCGGAAAAACCGCCTCCCCAGGAAGCAGAAGATTAAACCGGTGGAGAGGATGGACGAGGAGATTGTTGTCCAAGAGGTGATGGTGTCGTCCAACGGGTTCGTGGAGGCCGTCGGCGGAGGTAACACACGTCACAATCCACTTCACGTTTATTGTGTCTTTTCCCCAGGTGTCAACAAGGAGAACCTCGCCGTGACGGAGTACGTGGAGCTGACCGACTCCGACGACGATTACGACCCCAAGAAGATCACGCGGAAGAAGAAGAAGCACCGCCGGAAGAAAGTCGAGATTACGATAAGTGACGAGAGCGACTCCCACGATAGTGTGATTGAGTTGGTCGAAAGCGACGACGAGGAGCCTGGGGGTACGAATAATAACAACACCACTCCTCCGAAGCGACGAAGAGGGCGACCGCCGAAGAACAAGTCAGTGGAGACACCGAGCAAGAAACAGAAAGTCGAGGTGGAAGTCCCGGAGAAACCGGAAATCCCGTGTCCGAAGTGCGACAAAACTTTCCCTAGTCACAACAGCCTGAAGACGCATTTGCAGCACCACAACTTGCAGAGTTCCATCAAGCGGGCGTTACCTGAATACAAGTACAAATGTGAAAACTGTGCGTCGACTTTCATTAACAGTATCTTGTTGAAAAAACACATGTGCTCGAAGTTGTTCAATTGCACCGTTTGCAAGAAGAAGTTCACGGATTTGACGACGTTGAGCGTCCACAAGCGCACCCACGCGAAGGAGCAGATGGTGAAGAGCACCACCGTGGCGCGCGTCTCCCCGAAGAAGATCAAACAACCGCAGGCGACCTTCAAAGTCCCCAAACTCAACAAGTGCAAAGTCTGCGGGAAGCTGTGCTCGTCCCTCCAGAACTTGACCACGCATCTGAAGACGCACAAAGAGTTCAACTGCGCCACGTGCGGGAAAAACTTCATCTCGAAGTTGGTATTCGAGAAGCACGTGCGCGAGAGTTGTGTGAAGTCGCCGCAGAACCGGAGATCGCCGAGGCACGAGAAGAACCGGAGGGCGTCTTCGGCCGTGCCGGCCATCACCGCCAAATGCGAACAGTGTTCACAGACTTTTTCCGGGTATCAGGCGCTGTTTAGACACAAAGTGCAAGAGCACGGGTTGGACACGCCGGACAAGTCGGCGGCGGCGGCGCAGCAAGTGGTCAAACTGGCCGGGAGCGGCGTGCCGGCGACGAGGAGGTTGCATTTGAACTGTTCAAAGATGTTCTCACAGTTGGACTTCGACGATTGAGTTCTGTAGATTCTGTAAATAGAATTCATTTGTATATTCGTAGGATTATGTATTTTAATAAAATCTTTTTCAGCCAGTAAAGCCAATTGTAGCGAATCGACGATGTATTTCTACTTTATTCTTTGGATTATTAAATATATTTTTTTAATTACGACAGGACCTTCCAGTTTCTTGATATTCACAATGACCTTGGAGCGCTCGCCTCGCTACCAATCAAGTAGGCGCTACAAATGGGTGATAAAACAATGTAACCGTGGGCGGAGCTAACCAAACTTTTCCCTTAAAAAAATATATTTGATCACATTACAATGGACATTTCTCGGTCGGTACTAAAAAACTTCGTCTTTTTCCTTATAAAACCGGAAACAGAGCATCTCCGGCCGTTCGCTCAACGCCATCTCCACATCCTCCCTGCTGATGGCGCTCGTGTTGGAACTGAAACGCAGTGTTACCAACCGCTCGAACTCCCCCAAAACTCACCTAACGCTCCTCGTGCAAACTTTGTGATTCTTCGCCCTCCTGATCAGATTCTCCGCCAGACACTTGACCGCCTCCAGGATCATCATCTCGGCGCCGTTCGTTTTGACTCCTTCGATGATCTCCTCCGGTTTGAGTATGACTCCGGTGTTCAACGCCGCTTGCTTGATGTAGGAGTACTCCAGTCTGGCGTGCGGATCCGTGATGTCGATCGCAGGCTCGACCTTCTTCGGCGAGGTGGTTTCTGAAAAGAAAATTGAGATTTGGTTCACGAGCGCCGGAGGTACCTGAGTCCGAGTCGACGTTGACGGTGACGTCTTCGCAGTCTTCGATCATCCTAGGCGCGTTGTTTCGGTGGTTCGAATCGGAGTAGCAGAACATCAAAAGGTTCTTCTCTTCGGAGCGCCGGTTGAACAGGCCGTAGGAGGTGAAGGGGGTGTAGTCGTGCGAGCGGCCGTACATCAGGATGGCTTTGGTGTTCCAGTTCTCCGCGCCGACGACTTTCTCGGCGAAGAGGAGCTTCTTGATGGCCCGGGCGCGACTCCACTAAAAACAATTATTATTGTGTTATACAGATTTTTTATCAAGTTGGCTTAAAAACGACAGCCAACTAGATAAACTGATTCTTCATCTAGTTGACTGGGACATAAAAACACAATCTAGTGACGTCATAACGTGACATTACAGTCAATTAGATAAACCACTCTGATTCTTCATGGAGTTTGCCGGTATTTTGTCATGACATAAAAACACAATCTAGTAGGCGTAACTAATGTCACGACAGCCAACTTGATAAACCACTCGGATTCTACATCAAGTTGGCTGGCATTTTGTTATGACATAAAAACTACAATTTAGTAGGCGTACTTGACGTCATAATTTATTGAAAAAAGCCAACTAGATGATCAACTCTGATTCTCTTTTTAAATTTGTTGAAAAAATGAATGTTGGAGTAAGCTGTGGAAAAATGGTCGTGTCTTTGATTGATCCGTTAAATTGTCAACGTCACATCTTCAACCAAGTCGGCTTTGGATTGCAAAATAACTTTGAGGATGGCATATTTGTTTTCATTAGTGCGTTGCCTTCTTGATAATATTGGAACAAGTGTAATATCACTTTTTTAAATAAAAAAATAAGCCAAAGTATGTAATAAGCAATGGAGTAGTTAATGTTCTATTCAATCAAGTAGGCTCAAGGTTTGGAAAATTGCAATCTAGTAGTCGTAGTAGCCAACTAGATAAGCCACTCTGATTCTTTATCAAAGTGGCTGGAATCTTTTCATGACAGAAAAACACAATCTAGTAGGCGTGCTTGACGTCATGACAGCCACTCTGATTCTTGATCGAGTTGGCTGGAATCTTTTCAGTACACAAACACAATCTATTAGACATAATTGACGTCATGGCAGCCAACTAGATAATCCATTCTGATTCAGCTTCTAAATTTGTTGATAAAAATGAATGTTGGAGTAAGCTGTGGTAAAAAGGTCGTGTATTTGATTGATCTTCGCCTTGGATTGCAAAGTGACTTTGAGGGTGACATTTGTTTTCATTAGTGCGTCGCGTCGCCTTCTTGATAACATTGAAACAATTATCATATCACTTTTTTAACGAAAAAAAGTAGGTAAAACAGGTAACAGGCAATAGAATTATTTCAAATTCTATGCAATCAAGTAGGTTCAACGTTGGGAAAACTGCAATCTAGTAGTCGTAGTAGCCAACTAGATAGACCACTTTTATACTTCATCGAGTTGCCTTGCATTTTGTCATGACATAAAAACTACAATCTAGTAGTCGTAATTGACGTCACTACAGCCAACTAGATAAACCACTCTGATTCTTCATAAAGTTGGCTTGTATCTTGTCATGATATGAAAACACAATCTAGAAAGAGAACTTGACGTCATGACGGCCAACTAGATAAACCACTCTGATTCGTCATCAAGTTGGCTGTCATCTTGTCAAAACATAAAAACATATTCTAGTAAGCGTCAATGACGTCATGGCAGCCAAATTGATGAAGAATCAAATTGGTAGCCACTCAAGTTGGTTGGAATCTTGTCATGACGCAAACTACAATCTAGTAGCTGTAATTGATGTCATGACAGCCAACTAGATAATCAATTCTGATTCTGTTTTAAAATTTGTTGAAAAAATGAGTCTTATGAATGAAAATGAGTGAAATTTCATTCAATAAAGTGGACTCAACATTTGGGAAACAGCAATCTAGTAGTCGTAGTATCCAACTAGATAAACCACTCTGATTCTTCATCGAGTTCTCATGACATAGAACCTACAATCTAGTAAGCGTAAATGACGTCATGGCAGTCAACTTGATGAAGAATCAGAGTATCTGCTAATCTGATTCTTCATCAAGTTGACTGGCATCTTCCCATGACATAAAAACACAATCTAGTAGGCGTACTTGACGTTATGACAGCCACTCTGATTTTTCATCAAGTTGGTTGGAATCTTATCATGACACAAACTACAATCTAGGAGCCGTAATTGACGTCATGACAGCCAACTAGATGATCAACTCTGATTCTCTTTTTAAATTTGTTGAAAAAATGAATGTTGGAGTAAGCTGTGGAAAAATGGTCGTGTCTGTGATTGATCAGTCGAATTGTCAACGTCACATCTTAGACCAAGTCGGCTTTGAATTGCGAAAAGTGACTTTGTGGATGACATTTGCTTTCATTAAAGCGTCGCTTGCTTGATAACATTTTAAATTGTAATGCATAAAATAAGTCAAAGTTGGTAATAAGCAATGAAATAGTTGAAATTTCATTCAATAAAGTAGACTCAACATTTGGAAAACTGCAATCTAGTAGTCGTAGTAGCCCACTAGATAAACCATTTTTAACTTCATCGAGTTGCCTTGCATTTTGTCACTACGATCTAGTAGGCGTAAATGACGTCATGCCAGCCACCTAGATGACCCAGTATGTTTCACAAACCTCCGAACTGCGCCTCTTCCCGACGTTCCAACTGACGAACTCCTTCAGACTTCCGGCAGTGAACGGATACATCCTCTTATATCCGGCGTCGTTGGCCATCTCCGAGTACAGCGGAAGCCGCTTGAACAAATAAGGCAGTGCTTCTCCCATATTCTTGAACTTATTCTTCGGCACCGTCACCCTCATCCTCCCTTCGAGTTTGTGCCGCGCCGGAACCTGTATAAGCTTCCCGAAGTTGGTCAAAAACGACCCCTCCATCTTCTTCCCGAAGACGATGATCTTCGTATTGTTAAACTTGATGTCTTTGCGGTTGAGTTCGATGAGTTGCTTGAACGTGGTGGGGGCTATAACTCGCGAGGTCTCGTGGTGGAAGTAGGCGTCCAGACCGTAGATGAGGGCGTTGCTTTCGTCTTGTTCGATTTTCTCCTTCTTCGGCCTGGGGAGGCCTTCGTGCGACGGAGGAAGGCTGTAGGAGTGCACGAGTTTGAGGTGCTCGGTCTTCGTTTCGGTGCAGTAGTCGTGTTCGGTGACGATGTCCAACTCCGAGTCTTGCTTTTCTTGGTTTGGACGCGCTTCGGTTTCGGTATCGTAGAGGAACACGTCGATGATTGTTTCGTTGCCTGGAAACGAAACAATTGTTTTGTAACAAGCCGACTAGATGATGAATTCAAAATGTGATTGTTTTTCCAGAGCCAACTGCGACTTACCTAGAGTCTGTCTCCCGCTGTAGGTTTTGTCCAACTTGATGTTGTGGACGACGTCGATCGGTTTGTTCAGCGTCACTTTAAAAAAGATTTGTACTCTGACGGGGAATTCGCCCCATCCGCGCCGCGACAGGTGAAACGGAGACTCACTGAAAAACACCCCTGCGACTTTACCGACTGACATGGAAAACTCAAAATCGCGTGAAAATTTCTCTATGGAATCTACTTTGAATTCTATTCGATACGTGTCGCGGCTTTTTGTGGTGGGGCTTCTATTTTCGAGAAAATTTTTTTTGAAAATTGGTAATTTTACATCGTACTGTTTAATACGACTCGCGCTTTTTCAACTGTCAACCCATAGAGGCCCTGTGGAAATCTCTCCGCTTTGCGATCCGAGTTTTTCGGTTCGAATCTTGCTGAGGGACTTTTTTTTCATAATGTTTTTTCCCAAAACTAAAAACTTTGAAGAAGTTACTTAATTTTAATTTTCGTTTGCCACTACAGTTAACATCTATTTAAGCACAAGTTGATATTATTTTGGCAAGTAGGTTAAATTTCTCAAGTAGGCAATATTTAATAATCCAACAGTTATATCCCTAAATTGTATAATTTCTGAAATATCTTGATTTTTCAAAAAAAAAATTAAATTTGCGTTACAAAAAAAAATATTTCCACAAACATTTTTGAAAATTTTTTATTTCTAATAGACCACCAAATTTGTTTATAAAAGATCCACATAAAATAGAATTGTCACCAAAGCATGCTTGAAAAATTGGAAACAAAAGAGTAAAAACACTTCTTTTTTCCGTATTTTTAGTAGGAAATACATGAAGTTAATGCGAAATTTCATTGTACGTTTGAATTGTGCTTATTTTCCAATTAACGTGGCGATTTTGAAATAGATTATAGCGTACTTATTTCGGAAAAAAAATTCACTTCTGTTGTGCAATTTTTTTTACAAAAATCAAGAAATCCCTGAAATGTTTTAATTTAAGTAATAGCACATTATCCATAATTTGGATGTAGAATCTAAAAGTGCAATAATATATAGGATGTTTCATTTTAAATAAGCAAGTTAACTACCACTTCCGACATAACCGGAAGTGTCACGAATATGTGAATGTTGTCAATAAATTTGTTTTATTCGCTTATTTTGGTTCCCAAAATTTTAATTTTTTATCTTTTGTAGTTTATGAGAAAAAGGTCAAAACGTATATACAAGGTGTTTATAAATGTTTCTAGCATCAAGGGTGGCTCTGGAATTCCTGCCATGCACTATTTTACCGCTTTGTTTACATAGTGAATATAACTATGTTTAACTACACTTGTCACTCACATCAATGACGTTTTAGTTACGAGATTTTGTGTCCAAGTCTTTGATTTTTAGGTTTCAAATCATAACTAGAACAGTTTGTTTGTCAAAATTAACTGCTTGAGGTTAAATGCAAATGTCAGTTGAAAAATCTAAACCTACATTTGTAAGGAGGGGCAAATTTCTTTGACATTTCATAGCCACCCTTGATGCTAGAAACATTTATAAACACCTTGTATTAAACTTAGTCAATTTTTGTTTTGAAATTTACCATCTGTATTGCTGTCGGCACCTTCTTTTGCTCTATGGGTTATGCGTTCTGGGACAACCTGTATACCTTTATAACAGTTAAAGGTTAAAGAGTACGGTGTAAAATTGCCAATTTAAAAAAAAAATCTCGAAAACTGAAGCCTCACCACAAAAAAGCCGCGACACGTGTCTAATACAATTCGAAGTAGATTGCATACAGAAATTTTGACGCGATTTTGAGTTTTCCCTTGTGAGGAAGACAACTCACCTGACTTCCACGACATCGTGGGGTTTGTAGGAAGGGTGGAGGTAGTAAACGACTTTCTCGATGAAATGCGAGACGTCCGGATTGTCTTTTGGTCCCCTGACGTACACCATCCATTTGTGGGTGAGCGCGTCGTCTTCGCTCGACGGCATCCACTTGGAGATGTTCCCCACCACCACCCGAAACTTCGTCTTCTTCCTGTTCTGCAGGTTCTCCAGCTCGGTCTTGACAGGAATTCGCACTTCCTTCTCCGGCTCCGGATTCAGCTTGATTCTCTTGGTTTCTGGGGACTTGGGAGGCGCCGCCACGCTCCGCGAGTTGCTCTTCCGCTTGTCCCGCACGTTCAACACGCTGAGGTTGTCGAGGTTCTTCCCGAGGAGCTTCTTGATCGCCGGGTGGATGCGGTTCTGCTTGTCCACCAGGAGGTCGGACGTGGAGGCTTCGTCCTCGCTGTGCTCCAGCTCCTTCTTCTTGTAGTACGATTTGATGAGGGCGTACCGAAGCAAGTGGAGGACCTTCCGGACTCTGCAGATCTGCAGCTCGATCTGTTCGATCTGCTCCTGTCTTTGGCCGATTTCCCGGTTGTACTCCTCTTCAATGATCTTCTGGATCTTCACGAGGTTCTGTTTCTTATCTAAAAACAAACTTGAGACTCAGTAAACACCATCGAGTCTCTACCTTCTTCTTCGTTGAGCTCCACGGCCGAATTGTAGCTCTCATAGTCCGGGTCTACCTTCCCGTCTTTGCAACTCTCCATTGTTTCTAACCTCAAACGTCAAAATCCATCGTTTTTCCTCCACGATCCCGTAAATCGGCACACTCGCAACCGAAAATACCGTTTAAACCTGAGAGAACAACATTTTTCGTTCTTATCTTGTTCAAATAAGTCCTTTTGGGCATGAATGAGGTTATGTCACTGACAGGTGTGACAGGTGACAGCAGGCATGTAGCCACTTCCAGGCAGTGTCGAAGGTGCGCCGAAGTGACGTTTCCGTAATAAATACAAATTTGGAGGAAAATTGCATCAGAAATTTGCTGCATTTAACCGAGTTAGCTTCGTGGTCCAACAAACCGAAAAGAAATTGGTGAAAATGTCCGGAGAAGGCGGAAAACGTGAGTTTTTTGGTAGTTAACCTAGAAATTTCGCCGCATGGATTTCGGTCCAAAAACGCGAATTTTTGGTGAAATCGTGTTGCGATCACAATATGGGTCTGAAATTGATCGAATTTGGGCTTCTTTTAAGACAGAAATAGTGAATATTTCGTATAATTTGCATGAGGAAAATGTTTTTTGACGTCCAAGCAACAATTATCTAGCGGGTCATGGTTTTAAATGTGTTCATAAAAATTCTTGTTGGAGTAGGTCGTGGAAAAATGATCGTGTCTGATTGATTACTCAGTTCAATTGTCAACGTCACATCTTCGACCAAATCGGCTTTGGATTGGAAAGTGACTGACGATGCAAAGCGCCGCCTCCTTCGATAACATTGCAAAATAAAATATCATTTTTTTCTAAAATAATAAGCATAGTTAGATAGTAAGCTGTGGAATTATTCAAAATTCTATACAATCAAGTAGACTCATTGTTTGAATTGCCTTCTTAGATTGTACTAAAAAATTGTTATTATTGTAGAATTGACACAAAATGAAATTGTGATAAAAAAGACCAATTTGATGACAAAAATCACAAAAATCCTATGATTAGTATGAGAAAAAAAAAATTCACGACCAAGCAACAATTTATCTAGCGGGTCATGGTTTTAAATTTGTTGATAAAAATTCTTGTTTGAGTAAACCGTGAAAGAATTATCGTGTCTTCGATTGATCCGTTGAATTATTAACGTCAAATCGAGTCGGCCTTGGATTTAAAAATGACTAGAGTCGCCTTCTTCGAAAACATTGAAAACATCGAAATGTCACTTTTCTGACTCCAAAAATAAATTGTGGAATTGTTCAAAAAGCCATGCAATCAAGCAGTAGGCTTGTCGTTTGGAAAACGTTTTGTTTTAATCGTCGCCTTCTTCGATTGAAAAAAATTCTTATTGGAATTGACACCAAATTAAATGAAATATTAAAATTCGTGATTTTTGTGATAAAAAAAAAACAATTTTATCCCAAATTTTTCCTACGATTAGTATTACAAAAATTTCTTTAACGGCCAAGCAACAATTCATCTAGCGGGCCATTATTTAAATTTGTTGATAAAAATTCACGTTGGAATAAGCCGTGGAAAATGGCCGTGTCTGTGATTGACCCGTTAAATTATCAACGTCACATTTTCTTAATAGTCAAGTCGGCTTTGGATTGCAATGTGACTGAGCATGCGATTAATTTTCATTAATGCGTCTTCGATTACATTAAAAAATAATAAATGTCACTTTTCTTTTAAAAAAATAAGCTTCAGTAAGCTGTGGAATTGTTCAAAATTCCATTCCATCAAGTAGGCTCATGTTTAAAAAATGCTGTTTGAATCGTCGCCTTCTTCGATTGTACTGAAAAAAAAAGTTATTATCGTAGAATTGATACGAAATTACATCAAATTATCAAAATTCTTGATTTTTGTGATTAAAAAGGCCAATTTTATCACAAAAAACACAAATATTTCGTATAATTGGCATAAGGAAAATGTTTTTTGACGTCCAAGAAACAATTTATCTAGCAGGCCATGGTTATAAATTTGTATATAAAAATTCTTGTTGGAGTAGGCCGTGGAAAAATAGTCGTGTCTGTGATTGATCCGATAAATTGTCAACGTCACCTTTTCTTAATAGTCAAGTAGGCTTTGGATTGCAATGCGATTTTCTTTAATGCGTCGCCTTCTTCGATAACACTGAAAACATTGAAATGTCACTTTTTTGACTAAAAAAATAAGCTTAAGTTGGTAGTAAGCCGTGGAATTGTTCAAAATTCCATTCAATCAAATAGGTAGGCTCAACGTTTGTTTTTTTTTTGTTTTAATTGCCGCCTTCTTCGATTGTACTGAAAAAAAAAGTGATTGGAATTGACCCCAAATTAAAATGTTTATTTACATATTATTTGTAGTGAATTAATAATTGCAACAGAATTTCCAGAATAATCTTTAAATATAAATAAATGACGGATATAAAGCGCATTATCTGGAAAAACCCAGTTAAGGAAGATTAAATTTAAAGACTAAAAACGGTTTTTTTTCTTATCTCATAAATATGTCATGTTTGATATAATCTAGGAGGCACTGTCGTAAATTCATTGGTCGCACTATTCTGAAATCCAGCAGGCGAGTTATATACTACCCCAGTGATGGTTCCTTCTCGTCAATTTCAGTACACTTCAGTAAAATTACAGTCACGGACAAAAAAAAGTGGGCGACATTTTTTTTTTAAATTAATAGGTTTTGAAAGGGATAAGTTAGATATCTGTAATGGACTAACAATAACAAAAACAGGTTTATTACTACAATTTAGTAACAATTTGACAAATGTCACAGTTCTTGTTTGACATTCCTGAGCTGGACCAATCACAGAGCCGCATTTTAAATTCGGCGCCTCTGCAGGAAAAATAACACAAGTGGATTTGACATTGTGTCAAGGTCAAACATGATTAAAACATGCTAGATTAACTTTAAATTTATTGCCTTGCTGGGAAAACCCAAGCAGAGCGTCAATCTGAGTGACTCATTGTTAATAAATTGTGATAACAGTTGATCCTGGAAAAATGACGTCACGCCATTGCCTACTCTACTCATAAAATTTTCGTTCCACAGCCATCTACACCTCGGAAAAGTCCGGCAATGACGAAGCAGGCCTCGGCACGGAGGAGAAGCCCTTCAAGACGATCCTGCGCGCCATGCGCCACGCCGGCGCCGAACCGTTCCCCGTCATCTACGTCGACGGCAAAGAAGCGGTGAAATTCGAGCCGGCGTCGAAGACCCAGCTGAAGAAAATCCAGAAGATTTGGGTGCGAGAATCGCACAAACACGCCGACGCGGCGAAGAAAGACGAAGAAGACGCGGCGAAACGAGAGAAGAACCTGGAGGAGGCGAAGAAGATCGTCATCAGCGAAGACAAGTCGCTGCCCGCCGCCAAAACCATCAAAATCAACAACGGAAAAGAGCACAGAGAGAAGAGGGTGAAGATCTACGGATGGGTGCACCGACTGCGGCGCCAAGGGAAGAATTTGATGTTCGTTACTCTGAGGGACGGCACGGGTTTCTTGCAGTGTGTCTTGACGGACGCGCTGTGCCAGACGTACAACGCGGTGGTGTTGTCGACGGAGTCGACGGTGCTTCTCTTTGGCACGCTCAAGGAGGTACCGGAGGGTAAAACGGCCCCTGGGGGACACGAGCTGGCGGTGGACTATTGGGAGCTGGTGGGGCTCGCGCCCCCAGGAGGCGCCGACGGGATTCTCAACGAACAAGCGCTGCCGGACGTGCAGGCCGAGAACCGCCACATTATGATCCGCGGGGAGAACACCTCGAAGGTGCTTCGGATGAGGTCGGTGCTCCTGCAGGCTTTCAGGGACCATTACGCCGATCGGGGGTACTGCGAGGTGACGCCGCCGTCCATCGTCCAGACGCAGTGCGAAGGGGGCTCTACGTTGTTCAAATTGGACTATTTCGGGTACGTAGACGCTGTATGAAAAGTTGAACAAAACTAACGTGTGATCCACAAAATTTTTATTTAGGGTAGGCTTTGACAAAATTTACGTAAGTCGAGACAAAATTTGACAGTAGTTTGACATTTGACATTTGATTTAATTTCGATTAGTTTTCAATACATTATTGATTCAGGAGAGACAAACGATACATTTTCTCTTATTTTCACCTCGTAATGTTACATTTTTTCATCAAAAAATTGAGGTTATATCAAAAACAAAATTTCACTCCGACATGACTTCTATCTTTGTCTCTCTCTTTCATGGCCTACACTAAACAAAAATTTTGTGGCTCACGTGATACAAATACAGAGTGATTCTTATTAATATTAATCATAGACGACCTTGCAAATTTTGACGTAGGGCGCAGCGCAATTCGCTACTAGTTGAATGCGTTACACATAAGCGTAGAACTGACAGGGGTTAGGGTGCGAAATGATGCAAATCTAGTGTAACCAAAGCACATTTTGGACATCTAAAATTTGTTTTACCGCGAAATATTACCACATGATACGCCATTGGGCTCCAACTTCGCCGTCACTGATCTGTCATCTGTCAAGTCAAGTTTTCTAACTTGAACAAAATCGTATGGTGTAAGAAAACACATATCTAAAAGATGTCAACGCACCCTTTGATTAATATTAATAAGAATCACCTTGTATTTGATTCAATCTCTTTGATTACACTGGGCAACAATTTCATTTGTGCCATTAGTAATTTGCATCATTTTAAGTTAATCTGAGTTTGCTCAATACAGTTATTGTGACAAAAATGCCCAATTGGTAACAGTTTTCGAAATAAATAGAAAACAAAATTTTTTTCATCGGTGGTAAATGTATGCTACCAAAGAAGTTATTTGTGTACCAAGGCCAAAAACTGTTTCTTTTTTGGCCGAGTCTTTTTTTTAATGGCCGAGGCGAGCGCAAAATGGCACTTTTTGGCCGTGTGATTCAAACAAGATTTTTTAGGCGACATCATTAAATTGACAAGTTAATTAAATTTTATTTATGATTTATTGATTTAATCATTTAAAACAACTGAATAATTGTAAATATTTATGAATCCTTCAGAAAAGTTCATATTTTCATTATTACATTTGCAGTTTCAACATGTTTAGCGTCACAATTTATATGAATTAGGTTTTTTGTTGTGCTTTTTGATATTGTTGCAGCAGCACTGCTAAATATGCTCATTAGTAATAATAATTTACAGCAGTTTGTCGATTTGATTTTATCCAAATACATAATTATAAATTTGGGGGTAATATCAGTATCTTCATGTAATATGTAAAACTATGGATAGATGGCGCCACCATAGATATGCCAAAAATGTTTGTGGCCAGAAAAGACTTACTTTGAGGCTTAAAAATTTCATTTTCAGTTTAAGTCTCCTAAAAAAGTTTTTTAATACAAGGTGTTTATAAATGTTTCTAGCATCAAGGGTGGCTATGAAATGTCAAAGAAATTTGCCGCTCATTACAAATGCGGGTTTCGATTACTGACATTTTCAGTTAACCTCAAACATGGAGCAAAGTAAATTTTGAGAAATAAACGGTTCTAGTTGTGGTTTAAAACCTGAAAATCAAAAACTTGGACACAAAACTGTAACTGAAACGTCATGGACGTAAGTAACATAAATAATTTTCAAGATAGTTATATTCAGTATGAAAACAAGGCGGCAAAGTAGTGCACGGCAGGAATTTCAGAGCTACCTTTGACGCTAGAAACATTTATAAACACCTTGTACAACAATTATTGAGGTAAAATTAAAATCCCAAATACCCGCATGTAAGGTTTAAAATAATAAAAATTATGGGTGCGTTTATAATTTTGCAACGGACTGTATTGCAGTATGGTTTTCAATTATACAGGGTGATGATAATAGGCACCTAAGCCAATTACCATGTTTCAGCTAATTCTTTCTTGAGCCTAAAGCTAAAAGCAAAATATGTGTTTTTTAACTAACAGAAACTTTTTTATTAACCGATCATAGTCAATGTGGTAAAAAATTTCATAACAATTTCATTGTTAGAGTTTAGATTTTTTTACATTTAATTATATTCTGTATTTAAAAAGAAAGTGCTTTAATCTAAGTTTTTTTATTTGCTGTGGTAACCGATCTACAAGGTATTTATAAATGTTTTTAGCATCAAGGGTGGCTCTGCAATTCCTGTCAAGCACTATTTTGCCGGTTTGTTTTCATAGTGAATATGACTATCTTGAAAATTATTTATAATGTTACTTACGTCAACGACGGTTCAGTTACAGTTTTGTGTCCAAAATTTTGATTTTCAGGTTTCAAACCAAAATTAGAACAGTTTTTTTTTTCAAAATTAACTTTGCTCTATGATTGAGGTTAACTGCAAATGTCAATTGAAAAATCTAAACCCGCATTTGTAATGAGCGGCAAATTTCGTTGACATTTCATAGCCACCCTTGATGCTAGAAACATTTATAAACACCATGTATAACCGTACTTGTTTTGAGTGCGTTTATTGATCCTAAAAGCATCAAAAATCTAGAAATTTTTTTCGGTTGGCAACAAATCTCAGTATCAAATTGAACGATGTTGAAAACACGATCGCAGCCGTGAGGATTTGAATTTAAAACACTGTTGCCAACCCGTAACAAACTTCCCTAAAGCACGCAAATTATTTTATTTGTAAAAAAGGGTTTAAAACACAAATTAGGAAAAATAGCATGAAAACTCGTTTTATAAAACTTTTAACACTTGTCCTGTCCAGCACTCGTGCTAGAAACCTGGACTCGTGTTTTAATAAGGGTTTTATCAAAATTCGTTTTTTAATATACTATTCTTAAACTTTTAAAAGTGATTTTGTTTGATTTTTTATTTTTAAGTTTTAGCAAAATTTGAAAAAATCGTATACTGCACTTTTGAGGTACAGTAGAACCTCGCTTATCCGGACTAATTGTTGCATCCGCATAATAGAATATATAAAAAACACAAAAAATAATGCAAAACTTGGATTGTTATAAAAGTTAAACATATAAATACAAATATTATACAGGGTGACCCAATATCTTTGTTATTTATGAACGGATTTTTCCAAAATTTAAAATATAATTTCTTAAATAGGTACGGATTGATGTGACACTACCAACTTAACCAATTTTACTTGTCTTATTTTAAATTTTAATTAGTTAAGATTTATGTCATTTTATAAAACATCATTAATTATACGAGTGTGCCAAAAATCAACCAATCAAGTTGTTTTTTAGGCGACTTTAACTGAAAATGAAATTTTTAGGCCTTAAAAGCGGCCTAAAAGTGAGTCTTTTCTGGCCGCAAACATTTTCGGCCGATCTATGGTGGCGCCATCTATCCATAGTTTTGCATATTACATCAAGATACCGATATTACCCTCAATTTTATACTTATTAGTTATTAGTTAAATAATTAACTTGTAAATTTAATGATGTTGCCTAAAAAATCGTGTGTGTATCAAGCCAAAAAGTGCAATTTTGCCCTCGCCTTCTTTCTGGCCTCGGCTATTAAAAAAAAGGCTCGGCCAAAAAAGAAACACTTTTTGGCCTTGGTACACAAATAACTATTTGAGTTTTGTCCAACCGTTGAGATCATTGTTTGTTTGCAGGGAGGAGGCGTATTTGACGCAGAGCTCCCAGTTGTACCTGGAGACGTGTCTGCCGTCCATGGGCGACGTCTACTGCGTGGCCGAGAGCTTCCGCGCCGAGCAAAGTCGAACCAGGCGCCACCTGGCGGAGTACACGCACGTGGAGGCCGAGTGCCCTTTTATAACCTACGACGACCTGTTGGACCGGTTGGAGGACCTCATCTGCGACGTGGTTGACCGTGTGTTGAAATCGCCCTACGCCGACATCGTCTACGAGCTCAACCCCAACTTCCAGGTCCCGAAGAGGCCGTTCCTCCGCATGAACTACACAGAAGCCATCGAGTATCTCAGGAAGAACAACATCACGAAGGAGGACGGCTCGTTTTACGAGTTCGGCGAAGACATTCCAGAGATGCCGGAGAGGAAGATGACCGATCAGATCAACAAACCGATCATGCTGTGCAGATTCCCGGCTAATATAAAGTCGTTTTATATGTCGAAGTGTCCGGAGGACGCGCGACTGACGGAGAGCGTCGACGTGTTGTTGCCGAATGTGGGGGAAATTGTCGGAGGATCGATGAGGATACACGACTTGGAGGAGCTGTTCGAGGGGTATAAAAGAGAGGGAATTGACCCCACGCCGTACTTTTGGTACACCGACCAGAGGAAATATGGGACGTGTCCACATGGGGGCTACGGGCTGGGGCTGGAGAGATTCGTTTGTTGGCTACTGAACAGATATCATATCAGAGAAGTTTGCCTGTATCCCAGATATCTGAACCACTGTAAACCATAAGTTGTTAAACACTCAATTATCTGCATTTATTCAAATAAAGAATTGCCAATGAAAGCTCTCTTCCTTAATAAATGACACGGCCCACGTGACTTTATCATACTCTCAAAACTGCGGGGTTTTGGTGGTTTTGGTGTTCCAAAAATCTTGACATTTGATAACCTCAAAACTGCCGTATTTTTGTAGTAATAAATCGACGGACTCGTCCGATGTTCCTAAAATTCTGACTTTTGACAACCTTAAAACTGTGCAATGTTATTGTTTTTAGTCGATAAATCGACGACTCATCCGATGGACCGAAAATCTTGATATTTGACAACCTCAAAACTGGTAATTTTGCAGTAATAAATCCACAACTCGTCCGATGTTCCTAAAATTTTGACCATTCACAATCTTGAAAACCAGTGGTTTTGTAGTTGACGACTCGTCCGATGGCCCGAAAATCTTGACGTGCCATTGACATTATTACCTCAAAACTGCGGTGATTTTGTAGTGATAAATCGACGACTCGTCCGATGCTCTAAAAATCTTGACATTTGACATCCTCAAAACTGCGGTGTTTTTGTAGTAATAAATCGACGACTCGTCCGATATTCCTAAAATTTTGACGTTTGTCAACCTTGAAACTGTAGTGTTTTGTAGTAATAAATCGACGACTCGTCTGATATTCCGAAAATCTTGACTTTTGATAGCTTCAAAAATGCGGTGTTTAAATAATAAAAAATAATAAATCGACGACACTTCTGATGTTCCTAACCTCTTTGTCAATTGACAATCTTTAAACTGCGGCGATTTTGTAGTAATAAATCCACGACTCGTCTGATGCTCCGCAAATTTTGACATAACTACAAAACTGCGATGATTTTGGAGTAATAAATAGACGGTTTGTCCAATACTCCGAAAACCTGACCAGATCTGACCTGACGAGACTTGTACATAACCTCAAAACTGCAGTAATTTTGTAGTAATAAATCGACGACTCGTCCGATCCTCCGAAAATCTTGACATTTGACTTCCTCAAAACTGCCAAGGTTACTAGAATTAACAGGTTTGCTACCAAGTTTTGAGCCAATAGAAGCAGGCCGCTGGTACTTAGACCACCCAATTACCCCCTTTCAAGGCAACGTTGTCGATGGTGACTTTTTTGTGATAAAATCAAATAAGTTAGTTGCCTAATTGTCAATTTGATTACACAAAACGGCCTTTCAGGCTGTGCCGAGTCTTTTCACTATTTAATCCTTTGATTTGCCATCCAAAAGGGTATAAATGAAACGTTTTTAACGGAAACACTGCGTAATTTTCAGAAAAGTAAAAAATTTGACAATTATTTTCTCAACAAAAAATCTCCCTAGGCACCGTTGCCGGTTGAAATGCAGGGGAAGATTGCGGTGGTGGTGGTTTAAAAAAAAAACGGACTTTAGATGGTTGTTCAAAAGCTGACGCGTTTTATTTTTGACATGTTTTTCGTTCCTAATTATACCATTTTAATTCTATTAAAATGTAGCAGAAATATACAATAAAGTTGTTTGCCTAATTTGTGTGTTTATTTCCAAGAGCGAAAAGATACGAAATACTTCTAAGGATTAAAAAACAAAGCTTTCCACATTTCAAATTTTGCTCCATCGTCTTTCGCACTTATGGGTTTTAGAGCTAATGAGATCAACTGCGCGTGCGCTCTGTCAAAATGTCAAAATTGAAAATTTGAAGCCGCAACACGTGGTTCTCGTTTAATTTAAAGTTTCATCTGTAATATAAAATGGAACTTGATAGTGTTTTATTGAGCACCAATGTAGCAAAGCAATTAGACACATGCGAGGCTAATTTAATAGATGAGTTTGGCAAAGTTACACCACAGCACGAAAAATCAGCTAAAGAAGAGGTACGTTTTTGTTTATGAGATTACGTGATTTTTTATTGCAAGGTCGTAACTGCAATCCTTTCATTAGAGTCTGTTTTGTTTTAGGTTCTGGCTGTTCTAAAATGATCTGTTTTGCAACGGCAGTGAAGGACAAAACGTGTGGCTTTCATCAAACATGTCCCGAGTTGGACTGATGGTGAGGATCATAGCTATGTCTTCACCACCTGTGCAAGTTTTTTGAGTCAGTTTGTTCTCCCCCTGCTGCTGTGCATTGATGTTGCTTGATTCTCCCAATCTCTCATCAACATTGGAGAAGCTGAGTCAGTGATTTTCTACTCTTCTCACTTATGGAGCTTCTGGGTCAGGAAAAACATTTACAGTCATTGGTACTGACACACCACCAGGAGTTGTCCCTCTGCCGAAGCTATCAAAAACTCCAATGGCTAAATCTTCTCCAGCTGGAGAAATAACGCTGTTAAGTGAACAAGAAGGAAAAAAGGAGAAGTTGTTGTGTAGAAGAATATTGGTACGTTTAAATCTTCCTAGTTTTTTTTATTATTAGATGTTTTTTAGGGCTATGCAGCAGAGGTTCTGTGGCAGAATTGGAAGCGGACTCGATATTGTCATCGTTCTTTTGCGGAAATCTACAACGAACAGATTTACGATTTATTGCAATTGGATTGCGCTAGGAATGTGCAGCAATGAAGTCTACATCAAGAACTTGACTTAACGACCGGCTCCTCCAACATGGCATCCATAATCTCAGTTATGCGAGGCAAAACTTAACCACCACTCAAGTCGCTCCCATTAAACCACTCGAAATATCGAAAAAAGAACGCTATGGTCATCAAACTTCTTTTCATTTTTGTGATTTGGCAGGTTTAGAACGTACTAAAAAGATGTGTCTAACAGCGTTATTTCTCCAGGTGGAGAAGTTTCGGCAGAGGGACGAGTCCTGGCGCTGTGTCAGTACCAATGACTGTAAATGTTTTTCCTGACCCAGAAGCTCCATAAGTGAGAAGAGTAGAAAATCACTGACTCAGCTTTTCCAATGTTGGTGAGAGATTGGAGGAGTCAAAGAACATCAATGCACAGAAGCAGGGGACAAACTGACTCAAAAAACTTGCACAGGTGGTGAAGACATAGCTATGATCCTCACCATCAGTCCAACTCGGGAAATGTTTGATGAAACTCAACACGTCTTGTCCTTCACTACCGTTGCAAAACAGATCATTTTAAAAGCAGAAGCTAAGCTTCAAGCAGCACCGCGAAAGCCTTCTTCGGTCGCTTCACGGAAGAAGATTACCAAAAACACATCGCGCTACTACAAGAAGAGTTAGAAGTACAAAAAATCGACTACGAATCCAATCATAAAATGAATCCCCTGAAAATCTAATTCGATTGCGATATGAAATTCAAATGAACAACGTGAAGCTACATTAGTCTATAATCAACGAGTTGAAAGGAGGTGAGGAGGAATCGCAACTAAAGGTTGAAAACGCCAATAAAATTGTTGCTTCAACGCTCTGTGAGGGTATAGAGGATTACAAACGGTTAGAAGAAAAAAATAATCAATTTGAGCAAGATTACATGGAACTGAGAAAAAAGCACAAGGAAATGGAAAATGAACTGTCTTTGCTACAAGCACAAGAACTGACAGAGGAGAAAGAGGACTCAGGTAAGCACGTTACAAGATTTTAGTAACACACCTTAACGTCTTGTTTCACAGACTTCCATGAAGAAAATACCACATCACCCTTATACACAGAGAAGTGACTAGAATTAGAATTATAACTCGGTGAGTACATAACTACAAGTAAGCCCCCTTCAGAACCCTTTGTTTTTTAAGCATGTTTGCCTTGCCGTTAAAGAATATTTTAAAATTAACATTTTTCAAAGATTTTACCCTGTTTTGAATTTACCAATTGTACAATTTATCATTTTGCCCTGTTTTGAATGGTCTATTTTCGAATTTGCCGCTTTAATAGGTCCATTAGAGTACTCAATTTGAAGTCGTTTATACAGGGTCCGGCAACACTTGTGTCCACCCCCAAAATCGTCCTTAATTTTAAAGACAAAATTTTGAAAATTTGCATACGCTCACAGTTGACGAAGCTCTAGAAGCTGACAAAAAAAATTGTTTTTTATCACGGTTTGTTTAGCGTCGCGACGCCCAAGAAGTCTAATTTTTAGCGATTTTTGAGTTTTTGCGGAAATATTCGCGAATTCAAATTTTTTTCGACATAACTGTAACAAAAATATTTGAATTTTTGTTTTAAATCAAATACAAATTGTGTTTAAAATTTGCGAAAAAAACGCTGCTTTATCAAGTTAGTTTTCAAAATTATGACGGCGCAGTGGCAAACTACGTTTACACCAAAATTTCACAAGTCACTTCATTCACTTTTATAAAGGCTAATTTTGATTAACACGGGCATGTTGCACTTTATGGACACCGCAAATCGTTAAGTAACATCGACAAAGCGACAATTTCACCAAGTAAGACTTTTGTTACAATCTAAAGCGAGCCAAAGAATAGATGTCATTTGTGACACAAGATGTTGACAGATGGGTGTAAACGTAGTTCCCAATTTTGACGTAATCAAATTGGAAACTAACTTGATAAAACAGCATTTTTTTCTCAAATTTTGAAGACAATTTGCATTGAATCTAAAATAACAACTGAGATATTTTAAACATATTTATATTGAAAAAAAATTAAATTAGGGGTTGATATCACAAACCCTCACAATTACCTAAAAATTACATTTTCAAAGCGTCGCGACGCCAAAACTATCAGTGATAAAAAACAAATTTTTGCGTCAGCTTCTAGAGCTTTGTTAACTGTGACCGTATGCAAATTTTGAAAGTTTTATCTTTAAAATTAAAGATGATTTTGGGGGTGGACACAAGTGTTGCCGGACCCTGTATACCAGAGCTCATTACTATCGGTCCACTCAATAAAAAATTAAGTTGCAGCAACCCCTAGCAATTTTTATCAGTAACAATTGGCAGAAAGAGCGTTTGACCTTGACACAACTTTGGCATGCGTAGAAGCTAAAAATTTCGTGTTGCAACAAATGTTTAATTAGTTATTTTCTTAATACACTCACGGACAACGTGTTAACCTCAAAAGTCGTCCATTCAATTTTCCCCTAATTTTCTCCCTAAAGATTTGAAAGCCTGTTTTACACCCAAAAATTTTCGAAAATTTACACAGGAGAGTGGACTGATAGCAATGAGCTGGACTTTCAGTTAAGTCGCGTTTTTTTTTTAAACCACCAACACCGCAATCTCCCCTGCATTTCAACCGGCAACGTTGCTTAGGGAGATTTTTGGTGAGAAAATAATTGTCAAATTTTTGACATTTCTGAAAATTACGCACTGTTTCCGTTAAAAACGTTTCTTTTACACCCTGTTGGATTGCAAATCAAAAGATTACATAGTGAAAAGACTCGGCACAGCCTGAAAGGCCGTTTTATGTAATCAAATTGACAATTAGGCAACTAACCTATTTAATTTTATCACCAAAAAGTCATCATCGACGACGTTGCCGGTTGTAAAGTGGGGGAGAGTGCGGTGTTGGTGTTTTTTTTTTTTAACCAAACTCAAAGTACGAAATTTTGTTTTTAAATAGTTGGCAGAACTAATTAGTCTGGCTATCACCCATTTCCTGTCAAGTCCTTGGTCAATTTCACCATTACGGATTGCTGCGTGAATAAAAAATATATCAATATAATTGAATTGTCGTTTGCGGCTAACAATATATGTACCTAAATATAATAGATATGAATACTGGCTATGAGGTTAGGTTACGTTAGGTTAAAATTCAGTGATAGTGAAACTCAATAAATGTCAAATTTTAAATTGAATTTGAAAATCAAGTGGCAAGTCGTGGTTACAAAACCATTACCAATCGTGTAACACTAAAACTCTTAGAATTGGAAAATTAAATTTTTTTATTAAATAAAGGGTGCAAATTCGAAAAAATATTATAAAGAACTTGTTTTATAATGGAGTTGTCGCCCACGGCTCGTTTTGTACACCGGGAACTCGTGCACCAGATTGCCTATTATAAAACACGTTCTTTAATATACAATTTTCAGTCTGGTTTTCAAAGTAACTTAAAAAGTTATATTTTTTAATGATTTTAGGTCTTGTTTTCAAGGTAACTTTAAAAAAAGTTATTTTTTTTTAAAGAACTTGCCCTGTTTTCCAAAGACACTTTTAAAAACACTTGGATTTTAAAGATTTTGTTCTATTTGTACAAAAGTTAATACGATTTGAATACATTGAATGAAGTTTTAATTAAAAAATCAAACCTACAATATGTAAATACAGCTATCACTATAAATAACTAATTCTACAAAGCAAACATTTTAATGAAATTTTAATTAAGACATATTTTAAATTTTATCTAAATATTTTAAACCTTCAATAAATCAACTCAATCAAATCAAACCGAGTCACACCTACTGGCCTAAAAAATCCGTGATAACCCGCATTTGCAAATGACCTCATATTCAAAATCTCCATTTCTCATGGCCTTTTTTTCTCCTAACAAATTTGTATTCCACATCAATTTCTGCCCGAAAAGCATATCTTTTTCTATTATCATAATAAACTTCTTCAGCTACAAACACATGAAAGGTCTCTTTTTTTTTAAATTAATAAGTGTTGAAGACTTAACCTCCTTGAAGTGTGACCTTGGTTCCCTAGGTGCAAGTTTTTTTTTGTTGTTTTAGAGTTAAACCCATTACATCCACTACTTGGACATTAGGAGGAATAAAATTCTGGATGAACGTAGTGAGCGTGATCGAGAGAGCAAGAGTTGCTCACTCCAATCAAGGTCGAGGAAGAGAGGAAGATAAAAGAAGAGATCGAGATTAATAAATTGTTTTACTCTTTGTAATATATTTTTTTAGTGCAAAGTAGGTTTAATGTAAGTTGTGGTTTTGATTTTTCGAGGATGTCAATGAAAAAAAGTTCTTGTTTTTGCTCTTATTAGTTCAATAAAGCTCTGAGTTAAATAATTATTGTTATACAAGGTGTTTATAAATGTTTCTAGCATCAAGGGTGGCTATGAAATGTCAAAAAAATTGCCGCTTATTACTAATGATGGTTTCGATTTTTCAACTGACTTTTGCAATTAACCTCAAACATGGAGCAAAGTAAGTTTCGAGAAATAAACTGTTTTGTTGTGGTTTGAAACCTGAAAATCTAAAACTTGGACACAAAATCGTAACTGAAACGTCATTGACGTAAGTATCATAAATATTTTCAAGATTGTTATATTCACTATGAAAACAAAGCGGCAAAATAGTACACAAAATAAATTTCAGAGCCACCCTTGATGCTAGAAACATTTATAAACACCTTGTACAAATGAATGGTTATATACAAAAATTTTTGGTTCTAAAATATTTTCTTGCCTTGTGGTGCATCTATTTATTTATGAGATCATTGAACGAGACTTGGACATAACCTCTAAACTGTAGGTGATTTTAAAATCCTCAAAACGGCGGTGTTTTTGTAGTAATAAATCGACGACTCGTGCGATGCTCCGAAAATCTCGACGTGACCTTGACATAACCTTAAAACCGGCATTTCCACAGTAAAGCGACGACTCGTCCGATGCCCCGAAAATCTCAACGTGACTTTGACATAACCTCAAATCCTCTGCTACGTTTTTCCACCTTTTTGCAGTGACATGTCTCAAAACTTCCGGAATTCGTACTTCTACAACTTGCCCAACGAAGTACTGATCCAGATTCTGAGCGCCATCGACACGTTCTCGCTGCTAAATTTCTGCAAGATCTATGACTGTGACTATTTTTTCCAAGACCGCGGCGTTATCAAGTAAGTTTGCAATTTTTTAGCCTAAGATCACATTCTCATGTTCGATTTCTAAAAATGCTCGAGCGCCATCTGTTGTCATTTTTCGTGACTGTAGACAATGAGCGATCTCTAGCGGTGGCTGCGGTGTTTAATGAGTGAGAGTTTCAGAAATGTCGACTTGTACAAGAAGTATGAATTGGAGGATTTGGCGCAGATTTCAAAGAAAATCGCTTTTGAGCACGTCTCCACGCTCAACGTGAATTGTTTGTATTGGGTGCAAGCAGCCAAACTACGAAAATTTGTCTCTAGACTGGTCAATTTGGACACTTTATACGCAATACAAACGAATTTGAGCCTCTCGTCCAGTGACACGGAAGTTTTCTCTAAATTAAAGGTAAAAAGACACTTTCAACCCCTATATCTAACCCCCGGAATTGCAGATTCGAAAACTGGGAATTTCAGTGAAAAGACAGGACGAATTGGGCACTCGCAAAATGAAATCCGTCCAAACTTTGTACCTCAACATCGTAAAAGCGAACACTTTGATGAGCCCCCTGACCCTGGAAATGGCCTTCCCTGGCCTGACAAAATTATGGGTTTGTTGCTCCCCGTCACCCCCCATTGTCTACAATTCCTTTTCCCAGATCGACGTCGAGGAGCCCTGCGGCCGCGAAGTCATCCTCCACTGCCTCAACGCCGAAACCCAAAGCAAAATCTTCTGCCAAGTCAACGCCCCCATCCCTTCAATCAACTTCGATCATTACTGGCTCACCACGTACTACAACAACCGACGAGCCTGCCAACCTTACGTCATGTGCTGTGGTTAGTGTGGAAAAAACATTGTACACAACACTAACACACTTTTTTAGAGAAATTTAGCGCCAAGCAGCTCCGCTCGAAAAGCATCTTCGAAATTGAGGGGAAATTGGGGAGCTGGAAAGTCCTCGACGAACTGCGCTGCTCCAAGCCGTACGGCCCCAAAGACGCGCGAGTAAAGTAGCCCCAAACAGTCGTACCAACTCATTTTTTTGTAGCGATTACTAGTCAATGAACGGACGCTCGACACGATCCGCTTCGAGGAGCTCAACTTCTACCACAGCGGCCCCATTTGCAACAACAGGTGCAGGGAAGCCGTCGAAGAAATACTCAAGTCTCCGTGCTCAACCCAACTGAAGAAGTTGTGCGTGATGATGTGCCTACTACAAAGTGAGTGTTCTATTGTTTTCACCAAGCACTCTTTGAAATTTCCAGATCAAAACGCCACTGAGGCTGTGCGGAACAGTTTCACGAGGAAGAGGATTGGGGTGGAAAACTCAGTGGCCGCGCACCCCGCGGGGGAGATTTTCCGCAACTTCCCGGAGTTGCAACACTTGGCGATTTACGTCTGTCACCAGTAAGACAGCTGGGGGTTGCCGGGGTGATAACAAGTGTCGTCGTAGCAACACCAATCAAATTCGCCCGGTGTCTTAGCAACCCACTTGCCCCACCCCCAACGTAAACATGTGCTCATTTCGTCTGTTTCAGGACCTCTCATCACAGCGCCATTCAAGGGTACCCCTTGATCGCCCTTTTCGAAAACTTGGAGAGTCTCACCCTGGAAATCCCGATAACTTTAGACGGCAGTTTTCTAACGGAGGTGTTGAAGAAGTGCAAACGCTTAGAAAGATTGAAGGTAACCTCGTTGGCTCAACACGAAAAACTCAATTTTAACATCGCCGCGGCGGCCCCAAGTGCCACGTCGCTGAAGGATTTCCGGTACGAAAACCATCGAATTCAGTTAGACAAGCTCTTGGAGCGCCTGTGTTTGATCAAGTCGAAGAAATTGGAACGCCTCGTGCTAATCTGCAACGATATCGACAAGTTCAGTGCGGCGCCCTTGAAGGAGCTCTTCGAGGTGAACCCTCAGCTCGTGTTCTTGTATTTTCGCATCCAGAATTGCACGGATTCGGCGATGCGGATGGCGCAACAGACGTTGAATTTCTACAAGAAGAAGCACCCGTGCAAGGTTTTCCTCGTTACGAAAAGCGACGTTTTTCATAGGTTAGGTTTCCCGATTCCCGACGTTCATTTCTGTGAAATGGTAAAGTGTGACAACACCGTCGGGAGTTTGTGCGCTCTGGAGGATTTTGTAACATTTTAGAATAGAGTAAAGTCGTTGGAAAAGTTTATTGGTATAAATGGGCTACAGTTAGTTCCTATTCAGATCCCTGGAAGAGAAAACTGAGTCAGTGTTACCAACATCCTCGATTAAACTCACCGTAGGATCGCAGTCGGCGCAATGCCACGAGTACCCGCGCTTCTTGGGGCTCTTCTTCAGCGGCGGATCCAAACACGTGAAGTGGTAGATTTTCTGACAGTCGTCGCATCGGACGGCGTTGCTCGACAACGTCCCCGTCTGGCAAACGTCGCAGACGACGGAAATCTGCGGTTTGTTCGGCGAGGTCAACTTCTCGATCTCCTTCTCCGGGAGCGGCACGAGTTTCACCACCGGCGGCGGCGCGTTGTCGTTGTTCTCATTGGGGACGTAGAAGCACTGCGGGTTGGACTCGGAAGGGACTTCGCCAGCGGGTAATGGAATGGGTTTGATCTACAAAGAGACGCGCTGAAGAGGTGTTAACAATGAAGGCGTTACCTTTATGGTGATCCGAGGATGAGGAAGTGGCTCGTCCAGGTCCAAACTCTTCTTCTTCCGCTTTCTTTTGTGCTCCTTCGTCGACCCCCCCAACTCCGGGGAGTAGCGGTTCTTGTGCTTCTCTCTCCTCCGCTTCTTCCCCGACTTACTCCCGTGTTTGGTCGTTTCAAATCCGTTCATTTCCGTCTCGATGATGATGATTTCCGGTGGAGGCAAAGCTGGTGGCTCCTCCACCGGTTTGATTTTGAGTTTCGGTGTGGTCGTCATCTCCACGTCCGAGCGCTCTCTGCTGTACCGACTCTTACTGCGTCGCGGCGTCTTCATCTCCTCCACCTCCGAATCGGAGGTTTTATCGCACTCGGAGCACTGCCACCCGTACAACTTCGACTTCTTCGGGAGGCGAGTCAGCGGCGGGTTGAGACAGTTCAAGTGGTAGAAGAGGTGGCAAGTGTCGCATTTGGCGAGGAGGTGCTGGTCGCGCTTCTGCCGACAAATCCCGCACTCGTTCAACATGAGCGCGTCCTGCTTGGCGTGGCTGCTGAGGATGCGATCCGATCTCCCGGCGGGGATGTTGTTCAATGGGAACCCCACGCCCATCTTCAGCGCCGCCGCGGTGGGCACCATCATCGGTTGGGTGGTTTTGGCCACCGTCGGCTTCCCCAGGTCCTCGATGTTCGGTAGGTTCTTCGTGGGACACGCGCTGAGGATGGCCGAGTGGTACTTGTGCACGGTCTGTTTCAAGTCGAGGTTCTTCTTAGTCTCCTCGGCGTTGGTCTTCAGCAACTACAACAAAGTAACATTTGCAGACAGTTCGTCCCCGACAGTTTGCCCCCAGAAATTCGTCCCCTTGAAAATTCGTACCCGGAAATTTGTCCCTGAAAGCTTTGTTTATATACAATAAATTTTATCTTTAAAATTAAAGACGTATTGTATTGCAGATATTAATTTTAAGTTAAATTATATAAATCATATTCTTCAATTATTATTAAAAATCGCACCTTTAAAACTGTCAAAGTTACGAAATTTTATAGACAAATTTTGATTTTGAGTTAATCCTACATATGAAAAATTCTAGAATTCTTACTTCTTTAATTATTATTAAAGATCGCACAGGGACGAATTAAACTGGGAGCAAATCGCCTTGAGTACGAATTGACCGGGGGACAAATTGCCGGGGACAAACTGCTCGTATCCCAACACGTAAGTTAAGAAGAGATGAGAGTACCTCGTCGTATTTGAGCCGAAGCTTCTGTTGCTCGTCCAGGAGCTCGGTGTTGCTCTCCAAGAGCTTCTCCAGCGTGTCTTTCATCCCTTTGAGGCGGTCGTTGCGGTCGAGGTAGTACGCGATGAACTCCACCGTGAAGGCGGGGGGGATGTGCCACTTCTTCCGCACGTCGACCAAAGCGGCGGTTTGGGCCTCCTGCATCTCCAGCACCATGGTGTTGATGCCCATCAACTCCGCCTTGCGGAGGAGTTTGCGGCAGGCCGAGGCGCTCGTCGTCAAGAGACGCGGCATCTTCTGCGTCGGCACTACAAGAAGCGAGTTAAAGAGTTCGAGTGAGTTGTGTGGGGTTGATCTCACCCCACGGAGGCGGCTTCAGCGATTTGTGGTTCAAAAAGTGCACCTTCTGCTTCTCCAGCTTGCGTCTGATTCTGACCTGCTCCTGGGTGTCGTAGTGGCCTTCTTTCTCGAACTGCAGCTTCCGGTAGTGCGTCCTCAGCTGGAGTGCCAGGTAGTTCTTCTTGCGGCGCTTCACCAGCGTCTTGTCCGAGTGGAGTTTACAGTGGGCGTAGAAGGGATCGGCTTGGTCCACTTCTTCAGAGTGCGCCTCCGACAGGAAGCCTTCTCTTTGCGCACTGAAAAGACAGTGAGAGGATTGTGGCTCCCCCAGGTCCTCCAACTCACCAAGTGACATGGAAATAGGTTTTGCACATCCCCGCGTCGCACCCTATGCACACCCCCGTCCTGGCGAAGCGGTCGTCTTGGCACAAACTGCAGCTCTTCGCCCCCCACTTGCTATAGGGCATCTCGAACAGAGTGACACTGGTGAGTTTGTCGACCTCCCCGAACGCCACCCCCGGGACGTAGAGCGCGCACACCAGGTGGATCCACTTCCCCACGTCCGTCTCCTTGAAGATGCCGCCCGAGTTGGGGCACAGCTCGCACACGGGGTCGGTGACGCCGGCTTTGCACGCCTCGCAGAACCAGGGGGCTGTCGGGGAGAGCGAGTCGGTGCTGGCGAGGCTGGCGGAGTCCGAGACGCCATAGCAGGCCTCGTGGACGGTGACGCCGCAACTGTCGCATTCGACGATCTCGTTGATGCCGTCGCTTTGGTCGCCCAGGCAGCCGCAGCAGATGAGGATTTGGGCGTCTTTCTCGTTGAACTGCAAGAGAGACAAGCATTAGGGGTGGGCTGGGGGTGGACTAGGGGGGCTCACGTGGTGGTCGGACATCGTCCGCGGACTGTTGTCGACTGGAATTGTCTCATTCTTTATGATAATTAAAACTACAAGTATTGGAAAACTGTAAAGTCTAAATTATTGATGGAGTTGTTCTCCCACTGTTTCTGCATAAAATATGACAAAATCAATATTGAAGGGTTAAAAGTGGTTAAAGATTTACAAGAGCGAGGGAGGGGGAGGGAAGAGCCCCAAACCCGATCGAAATTTTCTGATTTTTAGACTCAAAGTCCACCAAATTTTACTGCTGTGGTCGTAAAATTGTCGAACTCAAAGAATTTAATACAAAATTTTGGATTTTGGCTTCGTCCTTGAAATAATTTTTTTTAAATCTTTGTTTTTTGTTCTAAAATTTCGTGATTGGGTGTATTGTATAAATGCCCTTTAGGGCAATATGTCCACGAAATTTCACTACTCCAGAGTTAAAACTGTCAAACTTACAGAATTTAATCAAAATTTTGAATTTTGAGTTCATACGACAAGTAAAAAATTCTAAAATTCTAATTTTTTTTATTTTTGTTCTGAAATTTTGTTATTTAATCAAGTCCACCAAACTTCACAATTTTACAAAAAATTTACATTTTGGGTTCATCCTTGGAAATTTTTTTTTTAGAATTTTTGCTTTTTGTTCTAAAATTCCGTGATTTGGTGTACTGTACAAATGCCCTTTAGGCAAGAAGTCCACAAAATTTGACTGCTACAGCATTAAAACTGTCAAATTTACAGAATTTAATCGAGATTTTTGAATTTTGACTTCATCCTACAAATAAGAAATTCTAAAATTTTTGACTTTGTTTCTAATATTTTGTGATCTAGTACAATCAATAAGCACCTTTGAAGTGACAAGTCCACCAAACTTCAATGCCTAAGAATCAAAACTGCAATTTGGAGAATTTGACAAAAAAAATTGGATTTTGGGTTCGTCCTTGATATCAAAAATTCCAGAAGTTTTGTTTTTTGTTTTTAAAATTCTATGATTCGGTATACTTGCCCCTTTCAGTTTACGAAATTTCACTGCTCTAGCGTTAAACTGTCAAACTTGTAGAATTAAATCGAAAATTTTGAATTTTAAATTCATTCTACAAATAAAAAAAATTCTAAAATTTTTAATTTTTGTTCTAAAATTTTGTGATTTTGTAGTCAATAAACATCTTTGAAGTAACAAGTCCACCAAACTTCACTATGTTACAAGTAAGATTGTCAAATTTAGACAATTTAACAAAAAATTTTGGATTTTGGGTTAGTCCTTGAAATACAAAATTCTAAAACTTTTGTTTTTTGTTCATAAAGTTCGTAATTTGGTGTACTGTAAAAATAGCCTTTTGCTAATAAATCCACTGAATTTCACTGTTCCAACGTTCAAAGTGTAAAAATTAGACTTCAATCGAAAATTTTGGATTTTGAGTTGGTCCTTGAAATAATTTTTTTTAGAATTTTTGCTTTTTGTTCTAAAATTTCGTGATTTGGTGTATTGTATAAATGCCCTTTTGGTAATAAGTCCATAACATTTCACTGCTCTAGCGTTAAAACTATCAAATTTACAGAATTTAATCGAAAATTTTGAATTTTGAGTTCATCCTCCAAACAAAAAATTCTATTTTTTTTTATTTTCGTTCTAAAATTTAGTGATTTTGTGCAGTCAATAAACACCTTTGGACTGACAAGTCCACCAAATTTCACTGCCTTAGAAGTAAAATTGCCAAATTTAGAGTTTAACAAAAAAATTGCATTTTGGATTTGTCCTTGAAATAAAAAATTCTAGAAATTTTGCTTTTTGTTCTAAAATTCCGTGATTTGATGTATTGTATAAATGCCCTTTTGGTAATAAGTCCACGAAATTTCACTGTTCCAAAGTTAAAACTGTCAAAATTACAGACGTTTATCGAAAATTTTTGATTTTGAGTTCATTCGACAAATAAAAAATTCTAAAATTTTTGATTTTCGTTTTAAAATTTTGTGATTTAGTATAGTCAACAAGTCCACCAAACTTCCCTCCCTTAGATATAAAATTGCCAAATTTAGAGAATTTAACAAAAAAAATTTGGATTTTAGGTTCGTCCTTGAAATATTTTTTTTAGAATTTTTGCTTTTTGTTCTAAAATTTCGTGATTTGGTGAACTGTGTAAATGCCCTTTAGGCAATAAGTCCACAAAATTTTACTACTCCAGCGTTAAAACTGTCAAATTTACAGAATTTAACAAAAAAATTTGGATTTTGGGTTCGTCCTTGAAATAAAAAATTCCAGAAGTTTTGTTTTTGTTTTTGAAATTCTATGATTCGGTATACTTAATAAATGCCCCTTGGGTAATCAGTTCAAGAAATTTCACTGCTCTAGAGTTAAAATTGTCAAACTTGTAGAATTAAATTTTGAATTCATTCTAGAAATAAAAAAATTCTAAAATTTTGTGATTTTGTAGTCAATAAAGACCTTTGAAGTAACAAGTCCACCAAACTTCACTGTTTTACAAGAAAAATCGTTAAATTTATACAATTTAACAAAAAATTTTGGATTTTGGGTTCGTACCTACTTGAAATAAAAAATTCCGGAATTTTAGTTTTTTGGTTGTAAAGTCCGTAGTTTGATGTACTGTATAAATGCCCTTTTGGTAATAAGTCCACGAGATTTCACTGTTCCAACTTTAAAACTGTCAAAATTACAGACTTTAATCGAAAATTTTGGATTTTGAGTTGATTCGACAAATAAAAAATTAAAAAATTTTTGATTTTCGTTTTAAAATTTTGTGATTTAGAATAGTCAACAAGTCCACCAAACTTCCTTCCCTTGGATATAAAAATGTCAAATTTAGAGAATTAAACAAAAAATTTTGGATTTTAGGTTTGTCCTTGAAATATTTTTTTTTTAATTTTAATTTTTTGTTCTAAAATTTCGTGATTTGGTGTATTGTATTGTATGCCCTTTAAGTATTAAGTCCACGAAATTTCACTGCTCCAGCCTTAAAACTATCAAATTTAGAGAATTTAATCGAAATTTTTGAATTTTGAGTTCATCCGCCAAATAAAAAATTCTAAAATGTTTGATTTTCGTTCTAAAATTTTGTTATTTAGTACAATCGATAAACACCTTTGGAGTAACAAGCCCACCAAACTTCACAGCCTTTGAAGTAAAACTGCCAAATTTAGAGAATTTAACAAAAAAATTTGGATTTTGGGTTCGTCCTTGAAATGAAAAATTCTAGAATTTTTGGTTTTTGTTCTAAAATTTCGTAATTTGGTACACTCAATAAATGGCCTTTGAGTAATAAGTCCACTGGATCTAGCGTCTGTGAAGTTTTCAAAATTTTATCGAAAATTTCGAATTTTGAGTTCAACCCCTAAAAAATTCTAAAATTTTGAATTATTGTTCTAAAATTTTGTAATTTTGTACTGTCAATACACACAATTGAAGTAACAAGTCCACCAATTTTCACTGTTGTAGCGTTAAGATTTGGAATTTTGACTTCGTTTTTCAAACAAAAAAATATAGAATTTTTGCTTGCTATCCTAAAATTCCGTAATTTGGTATGATTAATAAATGCCCTTTAATTAATAAATTCACGAAATTTTACTGCTCTAGCGTCGAAACTGACAAATTTAGAGAATTTAACAAAAAATTTTGGATTTTGAGTTCATCGTACAAATGAAGAAGTCTTAAATTTTTCATTTTTGTTCTTAAAATTTGTAACGATGAATAAAGGAACAACGTCCACCAAATTTCTCCAGTTTAGCTGTGAAATTGTCAAAGTTATGGGAATTTAACATAAAAATTGGGATTTTGGTTTTATCCTTGAAATAAAAAAATCCAGAATTTTTGCTTTTTGTTCTAAAATTCCGTGATTTGGTGTACTGTAAACGCCCTCTAGATAATAAGTCCACGAAATTTCAGCGCTAAAGCTGTCAAACTTTCAGAATTTAATCGAAAATGTTGAATTTTAAGTTTACAGTCAATAACACGTTTAAAGTAACAAGTTTTTGCACTAAAATTCCCAAATTTAGAGTATTAAACAAAAAAAAAAGTCCTACGACAATTTAAACGTAAATAAAGAGCCCAAGCATGCCATGATTCAACAAGTTAACGCCCGAAATTTTGTGACCACTATACCACCAATACCGTCTTTGTTTCGCCAATTTTAGATCGTCTTTTGTTGAAATATTGACCATCGCCTACTTGATAGACCAACCAAAGTATTCCCATATCAAGCCGGCGGTGACACAAACAAAACAAAATCTACTCTCCCAGGCTACTTGACTTTCAGCTTCAAGGCCATCCCATTAGACTACGAAATCAAGTCTCTTACTGTGTTCAGCTGCAAATTGGCTTGTTGTATGACATCTGAAATGGACAGTCCATCTCCATTTGGCAGATTCAAGTTCTTCAGTTCGTCCAAATCCGAGCCCTCTGACTCTTCTTCACTGCTGTCATTATCTAAAACAGTCTTGTAGTCTCAGCAGGCGTGAAAGTCGTCTTACCATCGTCGTTGCTCTTCCCCGAATCGTCGTCGTCGTCGCTGACCTCGTGATGGTCCTCGATCCGGAAATCCGAGTCGTCTGAACTCTCCTCTTCGAGATCAAAGTCCAAAATCGAAGCCTGCGTCTCCACGGGCTTCACCCTCCGCTTGTTGGGGTCCCTTTCAACTGTCAAAAAGTCCATAATAAAGCCAAGTTGCGAAGCTGCGACTATCGATTAAAACCCCCGAAAAAAAGGGCAGAAACGCCGCCAATCTGGGCAGTCGCAACACCCCCAAATCTCCCCCCGATTTCCCGCACGCCAACCGAAGAAATCAGACTCACCTGAAGTCATTCTTGGCAAAACTGACGGCTTTGTTCATTTGTTTAAAAAATTATTGAACATGGATACCGGAACATAACCTCACTTCCGCGCGTCACTCGACCGGTACACGAGCTTTATCGATTTTCGAAATATGACCGGGAAATTCCGTGCGATTTTGGATTTCTGGGGGGATTAGGGGGGCACTTACTCGCTGTTTTCGTGACGAAATCGATGTCTTCGGCGCGATCTAGAAGGCTGGTCATTGCTGGGGAGTCGAGGACCTTCTAGATGGAGGGACCCAAAGACGCCGGCCAATTGCTGGGTCTCTTAAATTCGCCTGCGGTGCTCAGGGACGAGTGAGATTTGGGGGGATTTGGGCGGTGCTGGGACTTTTCTCATGGTACAAAAGCGCGATTTTCATTGTTATTTGCGAGTCAAAGAGGTGAAGAAAAGAGGGGAGAGGTGGCGAGTTTCAAACACTGGGGAGTTTTTGGCGATTGTTTTTGGTACGATTTGGTTATTTAACGCCAAGTACACGCGGGATTGTCCAAATGGGCCGACAAAAGCAGGGAGATGAGATGCGAAGTTTTAAAGATGGTGGCGCCATCTCTTGCGCAAAGGACGTAGTAGATCCTAGATTTCAATTTTAAACGTTTTTAATGCGGTTATTTAGTGACGTACGTCAAAAATTCGGGCAATTTTGGATTTTGCGTGAAATTCTGCGTAAAACGAGCACCGATAATTCAAGTTTGCTTCACAAATAAACGAGATATTGATCAAATTAGGTTTTGAGAGCTTCTTTTTTTTTAACGAGATTTTTCGGAGCAAAAATGGCGTTTATTACCCTTTAATTATACATTAATGGAAAGAGCAGATCGAGATCTATCAACTGACCAAATCTCAGATTCTTTGGTCAAATAGTATACGAGTGGCGGTCAAAAAAACAAATCCAAAATTTTTCTTTGCTTAAGTCGGAAAATGTTTTCCCAAAAAAATTCACTAACGATTTTTGGGTTTCTGAAATCGCATTCTCAGGTAAAGAAGCGCGATAAAAACGATGGTAAAAACCCCATCTTTCGATCTGTCTTAGTTTGGGAGATATCGAGCTTTATACAATTTAGCACTAAAAAATCAGTACCCGAAGTTTTAGTCGCTTCTAATTCCTTTATTTGTGGACGTACGTCAAAACTTCAGACAGTTTTGGATTCTGCGTGAAATTCTGCGTACAATGAGCACCAACAACTTGAGTTAGCTTCACAAATAAACGAGATATTGACCGAATTAGATCATTAGAGCGTCTTTTTAGGGCCATTTTTATGGAGATTTTTCAGAGCAAAAATGGCGTTTATTGCCTTTGAATTATACATTAATAGAAAGAGGAGCTCGAAATCCATCAACTAGATAAATCTCAAGTCCGTAGGTCAAATAGTATACGAGAGGTCGTCAAAAAAACAAAAATTCGATTTTTTTTATCGTTTGAGTCGGAAATTAATTTTTCAAAAAAAGTTGAGCAACGAATTTTGAATATCTGGGACAGCATTCTAATGTAAAAAAGGGCGAGAAAAACGACGGTGAAAACCGCATCTTTCGATCTGTCTTAGTTTGGGAGATATCAAGCTTTATACAATTCGGCACTAAAAAATCACTACCCAAAACTTTTGTCGTTTCTAATTCCTTTATTTGTGGACGTACATAAAAAATTCGGACAGTTTTGGATTCCATGTAAAAATCTACATAAAATGAGCAAAATAACTTCAAGTTTGCTTCACAAATAAACAAGATATTGACCAAATTAGGTTTTCAGAGCGTCTTTTTGGGGTCAATTTTAAAAAGCTTTTTTGGAGAAAAAAATGGCATTTATTACCGTTCAATTATACATTAATGAGCAGAGAAGCTCGAGATCTATTAAGTGATCAAATCTCAGATCTGTAGATCAAATGGTATACGAGTGAAAGTTAAAAAACCAAAAATTCAAAAATTTTCACTTTCTAAGTCGGAAATTGTTTTTCTAAAAAAAATGACAAGCGAATTTTGGATATCTGAAATTGCATTCTGAGGTAGGAAAGCGTGAAAAAAACTATGGTAAAAATCGCATTTTTCTATCTGTCTTAGTTTCGGAGATATCGAGCTTTGTACAGTTTGGAACTAAAAATTCACCATCCGAAACTTTAGTTGCTTTTAATTCGTGTATTTATGGACGTACGATAAAAATTTGGATTCTGCGTGAAATTCTGCGTAAAATTAGCACAACAACTTGAGTTAACTTCACAAATAAACGAGATATCGACTGAATTAAGTTTTCAGAGCGTGTTTTTGTGGTAATTTTTATAGAGCTTTCTTGGAGGAAAAAATGCATTTTTTACCATTGAATTATACATTAATCGAAAGAGCAGCTTGAGATCTATCAAATGGCCAAATCTCAGATCCGTAGGTCAAACAAATCGAGTTTTATAGAATTCAACACTAAAAAATCAATACTCGAAATTTTTGTCGTTTTTAACTCCTTTATTTGTGGACGTACGTTTAAATTTCAGACAACTTTGGATTCTGCGTGAAATTCTGCGTACAATGAGCACCAACAACTTGAGTTAGCTTTACAAATAAACAAGATAACCGAATTAGGTCATTAGAGCGTCTTTTTACGGCCATTTTTATGGAGCTTTTTCGGAGCAAAAATGGCAGTTATTGCCTTTGAATTATATATTAATGGAAAGAGGAGTTCGAGATCCATCAAATGGCTAAACCTCAGGTCCGTATCTCAAATAATATACGAGGGGTCGTCAAAAAAATAAAAGTTCGAATTTTTTTATCGTTTGAGTCGGAAATTAATTTTTCAAAAAAAATTGAGCAACCAATTTTGAATATCTGAGACAACATTCTAATGTAAAAAAGGGCGAGAAAAACGACGGTGTAAACCGCATCTTTCGATCTGTCTTAGTTTGGGAGATTTCAAGCTTTATACAATTCGGCACTAAAAAATCACTACCCAAAACTTTAGTCGTTCCTAATTCTTTTATTTACGTACGTACGTCAAACCAACTCTACAAAATTTCAGAATTTAAGTCCAAGAACTTGAAATTTTACAAATTTTGAACATTGAAATTTTGGCCATTATAACTTCTGACTAGGTTTACCAACTGTACAAATTTTCGGAATTTTAGCAACGAAAATTGAATTTTTACAAATTTTTATTATTTGGAGAACTAAAATGTTTGTTCTTTTCTTTTGTAAAATTCTGTAACTTTTGCAATTTTGAGAGTAAAACAATAAGATTTTGAGCATTACAGCTCCTGATAAGGTTTACCAACTGTACATAATTACGGAATTTTAGCACCGCAAATAGAATTTTTGAAACTTTTTTAATTTTGGTGGACTAAAATATTTGATCTTTTTCTGTAAAATTTTGTAACTTTCACAATTTTGACAGTAAAGCAATAAGATTTTGAGCATTACTTTTCCAAACAAGGCCTACCAACTGTACAGAATTTTAGAATTTTAGCCCCAGAACTTGAAATTTTACAAATTTTTATTTTTTGGTGGACTAAAATCTTTTCTGGAAAGTTCTGTAACTTTAGCAATTTTGACAGTAAGGCATTGAAATTTTAGCCATTACAACTTCTGAGTAGGTTTAAAATATGCACCAAACAAGTTGAGTTAGCTTCACAAATAAACAAGATATTGACCAAATTAGGTTTTTTGAGCGTTTTTTTGGGGTAAATTTTAAGAAGCATTTTCGTAGCCAAAATCTCATTTATTACCGTTCAATTATACATTAATGGAAAGAGGAGTTCGAGATCTATCAAATGGGTAAACCTCAGATCGGCAGATCAAACAGTATACGAGGGACGTCAAAAAAATAAAAGTTCGAAATTTTTTATCGTTTGAGTCGGAAATTAATTTTTCAAAAAAAGTTGAGCAACGAATTTTGAATATCTGAGACAACATTCTAATGTAAAAAAGGGCGAGAAAAGCGACGGTGTAAACCGCATCTTTCGATCTGTCTTAGTTTGGGAGATTTCAAGCTTTATACAATTCGGCACTAAAAAATCACTACCCAAAACTTAAGTCGTTTCTAATTCCTTTATTTGTGGACGTACGTCAAAACTTCAGACAGTTTTGGATTCTGCGTGAAATTCTACGCAAAATAAGCACCAAACAACTTGAGTTAGCTTCACAAATAAACAAGATATTGACCAAATTAGGTTTTCCCAGCGTCTTTTTAAGGCCATTTTTTAAGGAGCTGTTTCGGAGCAAAAATGCCGTTTATTACATTTCAATTATACATTAATGGGCAGAGAAGCGCGAGATCTATTAAGTGACCAAATCTCAGATCTGTACGTCAGATGGTATACGAGTGGAGGTTAAAAAACTAAAATTAAAAAATTTTTATTGTTGAAGTCGGAAATTGTTTTTCTAAAAAAATGACTAACGAATTTTAGATATCTGAAATTGCATACTTAGGTAGAAAAGCGTGAAAAAAACGATGGTGAAAACCGCATCTTTCTATCTGTCTTAGTTTCGGAGATATTGAGCTTTATACAGTTGGGCACTAAAAAATCACTACCCGAAACTTTAGTCGCTTCTAATTCCTTTATTTGTGAACATACAATTAAAATTCGGACACTTTTGGATTCTACGTGAAATTCTGCATAAAATGAGCAATAATGACTTGAGATAGCTTCAGAAATAAAAGAGATTTTGACCTAATTACGTTTCTAGGTGTTTTTGAAGCAACGCTCTGAACATCTAATTCGGTTGATATCTCGTTTATTTATAAAGATAGATCAAGTTATTGAAGCTCATTTGACGCAGAATTTCACACAGATTACAAAACTGTGCGATATTTCCGCGCATGTCAAAAAATAACCAAATTAGAACCGTTTAAATGCCAATAGATATAAACCTCGATTTCTCGCTTATTTACGAAGCGAATTTCAAATTTTTGATGCTCATTTTACGCAGAATTTTACGTAGATTCCAAAACCGTGCGAATTATTAACGTACCCTCTCAAATAACCGAGTTAAGCCCGATTAAAATTGAAAAAAAAAGAGAAACTTTGCAGTTGGCAGCACTGCATTTGGGGGATTTCCAATAATAAAACTCAAGGTAGGAGCACTGAATGCTTTATTGAACCAAAATTATATACATCCTAGACCAAGGCTAACAAAACGCCAAAAACTCAGCACAGAGTGACGTGAAAAGAATTTGTACCTTTCCTACAAAATGTCGACATTGGCAGTGCTTCTTTTACATTTATATCCACATGTATATTAGTTTTGTTCTATGACAATTAAGATTATAATGTCAACACTTATAAGTACGCCGTGCTTCAAAACGATTTTCATCTAGTTGCCTTGGATGTAAACATTTAGAGGTTATGTTATAACCAGGCGACTAGATGAGAATCTCTGAGACGGTGTGACGAAGAGATTCGGGCTATTTCTTTGGTAACAAGCGACGCCTTCTTTCATACATCGAAAGTTCAAAGAAAGAAACATGTGAAAGAAGGCCGAAAAAATTGTGCTGCGCAGTTTGAGCTCTCAATGTATGAATTAAGTATCTCCGCTAAGATGAAGCATTTCAGTGCCCAAATTCCTAGAATTTATTACAAACTACGTGAAAGCAATTAAGGAGCGTTGATCTAACACTTATAAACATGTACTGTCAAAAATATCAACATTTATACACACATATTGTTATATTTACAAGAACTTTTCGAAAGCAATCGATCTAAAGTTCACACGTTTTACATAGACATTCTAGAAATGGCGCCAACTGCAAGCAATTTTTGGGTAGAAAGCGGTTGGACTGTGACAATGTTGGAATGTAAGGGCACTACAAATTATTATTATTATCTTTTAGTATTAAATATACCTATATATAGAGAAAACATTTCAATTATGATCAGTCAACATTTTTAGATTTATAACAGCGTAATGCCAATTACACGGTGCTCACCAATCATTTGTGAACACCCTGTAGAATGATTTGTGACAAGGCAGTTTCTTAATTTTAATAAATTGTGATCCAACTATAGAACAAGACGTAAAAACCTGAAATGCTTCAGTGAACACGCACGATTTCAACGAAATGTCAGTTCGAGTCGAAAAAGTGCGCACCTCTCCTTAAAAAAACACTAATTTAGGTCCTAATTATATACAATGCAAAAATAACTTTACTACGCTCAGTTTAGGCTGCAAATGTCACTTTGACAGGGAATTTCGGGGTACAAAGTTGGCACCACTTCCCCTCAGAATTTGACATTTGATGTTGGAATTTGCAACCTAAGCCGACTGCGATCGAACTGATTTATTTACAAATCGTAAATAATACACCTAATTGATAAAATTATTTCCGAGTTTTGGTGCAGAATTGATTATGAATTATTCAGAAAACGTGTCATGATATTTGAAGAATTGCAGCACAAAACTGTAAGGGACCGCAGCCAACGTTGATTATATTAGGAGGCATTTGGCGGCCAGGAGCATGACGAAGTGTGGGGCGAAGCCGAAGGACGAGGCGCTGCTGACTTGGATGTCGCCGTCTTGTAAGAAGGGGGCGCTGATGACGTGGATCACTCCGTTGGTGCAGGCGACGTTGGGGCGGAAAACGGGGATTCGTTCGCCTTTCCAGTGGATGATGAAGGCTGTGGAAGGAAGAAACGTGTGAGAAGTGAAACTGCAAGTTTTTTCATTCAAGCAAATTTTTTAAGCATTGGAAATTTTTAGTTTTTTCATTTTTGAATTTTTAAGTATATTGTTCAGTTTTACAGTTTTTGAATTTTACATTTTTTTTTAAATGTTTTAATTTGGCTTTGAATTTTATACTTTTATTAGTTTTTAAATTTTTAGAATTTTTAAATTTTTAGATTTTTAGATTTGTACTAGTTTACTAATTTTATTATTTTTGAGAATTACAAAATTTTGAATTTTGAAAGTTTTGCATTTTAACGATCACAATTTATGGAATTTTTAATTTTTTAATTTTGGGATTTTTTGAATATTACATTTAATCGATTTTTCGATTGCAATTTTTTAATTTTCAGAATTTTGAAATTTTGAAATTTCACAATTTTTTTTAACATTTCTCGAATTTTTGACTGAGTTTTTACAACTTTATTCAGTTTTATAATTTTTAGATTTTTTGAAATTTTAGAATTTTGAAATGTGGGAGTGTTGAATTTTTGTCACGAGTTTGATTCCTTGAAATTTTTGAATTTTTAGAATTTAGAAACGTGTAAGAAGTGAAACTGCAAAGTTTTTCAATTCAAGCAAATTTTTGAAGGATTGGAAATTTTTAATTTTTAAATTTTTGAATTTTTGGGTTTTTGCAACTTTGTTTTACATTTTTACTAGTTTATTAATTTTATTATTTTTGGAAATTACAAAATTTTGAATTTTGAAAGTTTTGCATTTTAACGATTACAATTTATGGAATTTTTTAATTTTTTAGTTTTGGGATTTTTTGAATATTACATTTAATCGATTTTTCGATTACAATTTTTGAATTTTCAGAATTTTGAAATTTTTAAATTTCACAATTTTTTTTAACATTTCTCTAATTTTTGACTGAGTTTTTACAACTTTATTCAGTTTTATAATTTTTAGATTTTTTGAAATTTTAGAATTTTAAAATGTGGGAGTGTTGAATTTTTGTCACGAGTTTGATTCCTTGAAATTTTAGAATTTTTAGAATTTAGAAACGTGTAAGAAGTGAAACTGCAAAGTTTTTCAAATTCAAGCAAATTTTTGAAGGATTGGAAATTTTTAATTTTTAAATTTTTGAATTTTTGGGTTTTTGCAACTTTGTTTTACATTTTTACTAGTTTATTAATTTTATTATTTTTAGAAATTACAAAATTTTGAATTTTGAAAGTTTTGGATTTTAACGATTACAATTTATGGAATTTTTTAATTTTTTAATTTTGGGATTTTTTGAATATTACATTTAATCGATTTTTCGATTGCAATTTTTGAATTTTCAGAATTTTGAAATTTTTAAATTTCACAATTTTTTTTAACATTTCTCGAATTTTTGACTGAGTTTTTAAGTAATTACAACTTTATTCAGTTTTATAATTTTTGGATTTTTTAAAATTTTTGATTTTTTGTAAAATTTGAAATTTGTAGTCTTGGAATTACTGGTATTTTTGCGTTTTTACAATTTTAATAATTTTCTAAAATTCACAATTAATCGATATTTTATATTTTATTTTAATTTTTACAATTTTTAATTTCGAAAATTTTGGATTTCTTGAAAAGTGAAGTTTTGGAATGCCAGGAATTTTATTTTTTTTTGTTTTTTTTTGATGTAAATTTGAAATTTTCAAGTTTAGATTTTTGTGCTTTTAACATTAAGTTTTGAATTTTACATGTAATTTTTAAATTTTTGGATTTTTGGAATACGAAAGTTTTGAATTTTTGGAATTAATTTTGAAATTTCAAGCAACCTTTTCAAATTTTTGGGCTTTTGTAAGAAAAATAACAAAAATCTTTTCTTTTAGTTTTAAAAAATTTTGAATTTTGACAATATTTTGTAATCTAAAAATTTTATTTCAGTGTTTTGATTTTATAATTTTACAATCGATTTTACGATTTTTAAATTTTTGAAATTTTAAAATTTTTAATGGTCAGAACTTAAGAACTTTTGAATTGTTAGAACATTTTTACAATTTCTTTAAATTTTAAATTTTCAAAATTATAGAATTCTAACATTTTTGAGTGTGGGATTTTTGAACTTTTGTTTTTTAAAGTAAATTTTCAGATAATAATAACTTTTGTATTGTTTTTTAATTTTGAAATAATTGATTTGTAGAAACTTAAATTTTTTACAATTATTGAATTTTGAAATTTTGAAATTCCTGGAATTTTTTTTAGGGTTTTAAATTTTTGTAATTTTGAAAATTTTGAATTTTGCAACTTTTTAATTTTGTAACTTTTGAATACGAAAGAATTGGAATTCATTTATAAAAATTCCAAGCGGCCTTTTAAATTTTCAAACTCTGTTAAAAAAATTAAATATTTCAATTCTTCATGAAATTTTCAAATATTTTAAACAATTTTTAAATTTTACAATTTTACAATCTATGAATTTTCCGAAATTCTGGATTTTTTTAGATGGTTTTTTCAATTTTATTTTGTTGTTTTACAATTTATGGAATTTTCGAAATTATAGATTTGCAACATTTTTGAGTTTTGAATTTTTGTATTTTGTAATTTATAAATTTTTGGAATTTTTAAATACATACTCATTTTTTGGAATTTCAAGCACATTTTGAATTTTCAATATTACAGTTAAGAAAACAACAAATTTACAAATTTATTTTAAGAGTTTTCAAAATGGGATTTTTGGAAATTTCTTTTCCCTTTTTCTATTTTTCGAAACAACTTTAAATGTTCCAAAAAGTTTGCTATTTCCAAAAAAAAAACAAAATTTCCATTTTTTTTTTTCAGAAAATTTGCATGTTGGAGAGTGCAGTAAGAAAGTTCAAAATTCTTTATTGATAAATACGATTTTTGAGTTTTTCTCAATTTCTGTAATTCGAAAACCCGAACTGAAAAATTGGCACCAACTTGTTCAAATTTCGAACGATCAATTTTCGAAATAAAAATTCTAAAATTTAAATTTTTTTGAAATTTTACTTAAATTTCTAAAAAAGTCGCTCTATAATTTTGAAAATAGGCATACTTAATAAATAAGCTGAAAACAGTAATTCCAGAAAATCTTGAAATTCTTCGTCGATAAATAACTGATTTATGAAAGTATTTTTAAATTTTCAAAATTTTTGATTATGTTCAAAATAGTTAAAATTTCAGAATTTTGGTCTGAAATAAAGAAGTGCTGACCGACATTTCCTTAAAATTTAAGTTGTGTAAAACGTGATTTAACACACTAATAAAACAAAAAAAAAATAAAATAAATAAGTTTAAAAACAAAAGCCTGTCAATTTAAACATTTCTCCAAGTTGGTAGTTCTAAAATCTGTCCCCCGTGTAAACCCAAACCATCAAACAGTGCCAATCAGTGCTACCAACAGTTTCCAAACTTCAAAGCCATTTTTGTTTCCCCGTGCGTCAGTGCTTTACATGGCCTGCTTGCAATTAGCGTGTCACAGTGCATTCATTATCAGATTTCCACAGACCTCATTTCCCTAATCAATAAAAAAGCGTCAAGCTAAATCACACACTTCTGGACGAATACAAGAAGCACTCGGACGCGCACTCTCAACTTACTTTTGTTAAGCGAAGGCTCGCCTGAACGAAAAGTCAAAAATATAATAATTGAACATCGCATCGCCACCACCAAAACCAACACTTACTGTGATCCATCGACTCCTCGACGTACAATGACAGTTCTCCTCTCACAGTTGGCAAGTTGATTTCAGTCCTGCGGCCGTACAAATTGTCGTTTCGTTCGGAAGTCAGCTGCTTGATGCGCTCCATGGTGTAGGGCTCGTCGGAGACCACGAGGTGGCGCTCCAGGATGTTGTTCGCCTTAAACCAAAAACCGCTGTTTATTTGGAATTTACTTCTTTTAACTTCCGCATTACACTCTCCAAAATGCTTTTTTTAAATATGAAAATCTTGTATTTTTTGAAACTAGAAACATTTTGGATAATTGAAAAATTTGTTAGAACAAAAAAATTAAAAAATGTCAGATTTCCAAAAGTAAGTTTTGAAAACTATAAAATTAAATTTGTAAATTCAGAATCTATTTAAATTTATAAATTACAAAATAGAAAAATTTAAAAGCCTAAAAATTGTAAAATTTAAAATATCTTAAACTGAAAAGTGTTGAAATTCTATAATTTCAAAAATTCCAAAATTTAAAAAAGTTATTAAAAAATTGTAAATTCGTAAAATTCAAAAACTGTATTATTTGATAATTTAAAAAAAATAGAAATTGGAAGTTTCAAATATTCAAAAATAATAAAATTGTAAAAACCTTAATATTTAAAATCTTTAAAATTTAATATTTAATTACAATGTTCCAATACATCAATAATCAGGAATTCTAAAAATTCAAAAAAATAATGAAAAATCAAATAATTTTTTGTAAATTTTAGTTGAAACAATTTCTGAATAATTCAATTATTGGATTATAGAATTTAATTACTTTTACAAATTTAGAAATTTTAGAAATTTTGAATGTTCCGATTTTAAATAGTTTTGAATTTTTTGTTAACTTATAACTTTCTTACTCAGTTTTCATTTATTTGAAAATTTAAAAAGCCATATAAAATTTTGAAATTTATTCCAAAAATTCAAAAACTACAAAATTAAAAAGTCGTAAAATTCAAAAATTTGAAACTCAAAATGTTAAAAATACAAAAATCTTAACTAAAAAATCTCCAAATTACAAAGATTGTAAAACTCCAAAAATACAGAAATTAAAACCAGTTTTCGAAAATTCAAAAATTACAAAAAAATGCAAAAAATTAAAAAATTCCACAACTCAAAAATTCCAGTAATTCCAACATTAATATTCAAAAATTCTAAAAATTCCAGTTCCAGGTAATTGAAAATTCAAAAGTCCGTAAAATCTATAGATTAATAAATTGAAAAAATCAAAGTTTTAAAAATTTGAAATGCAAAAAAAACGAAAAAAGTAAAATTCAGTTCGAAACATTTGAAAATTTTAAAATTCAAAAACTCAAATTTCAAAAAATGTCCAAAAATCAAAAAAATTTTGAAAATTCCCAAATTCTATAACCCAAAAATTCCAAAATTCTATAATTTAAAGTTTAAAAATTTGAAGAATGAATAATAAAAGTATAATTACCCAACAAATCTAAAAATTCAAGTCAAAAACAAAACCAAAAATTAAAAAATCGTTAAGTTCAAATTTTTTTCTAAAATTTCAAAATTTGTGAAATTAATGATTCTAAAACCCATAAATTCCACTAATTTTGAAAATTAAGTATTAAAAAATTCTAAAACATTAAAATGTTTGGGTAATTTTAACTTTATTTTTCAGTAGTTTACTTTTAGAATTTTATAATTTTGAAATTTTGCTATTTAAAATTTGAATTTAAAAATTTTTAGAATTCATGTAAGTTTTTAAGTTTCAAGTTTCAGTTCAGTTTTTCAAATTTCAATTTTTTGAAATTATGAATTTTATTTTAAATTTTATGCTTTTCGATTTTTGAGTTTCCTATATTTTAAACTTAGATATTTTGGTTTTGCCAACTTTCAATTTTTTAGAATTTCTGTCTGAACATTTCGTACTTTTTACAATTTTTGCATTTAAAACTTTTGAATATCGTAGCTTTGGAATTGATGGAATTCTTGGATTATTCCAAACAAAATTACAATACAATTACAATAAAATTAATTTTACATTTTAAAAATTTTGAATTTGAGCTTTTGAGCTTTTGAGTTTAAGAATTCTACAATTTTTGGAGTTTTTTACGATTTGATATTTTTGGAATAATTGAATTTCACCTTCAATCGATTTTGCGTTTTTTAATTTTACAATTTTTAATTTTGCAGAATTTTGAAATGTTTGAATTTTTCGAATTTTTATCTTTTGACTTGAATTTTTTTTAAATTTTTTGATAATTATAACTTTATTATTCAATTTTAAATTTTTGAAATTTTTTGGGTAATTTATAGTTTTATTAATCAGTTTTCAAATATTGAAATTTTGAAAATTTTGGAATTTTTGAATAGATATGTATTTTAGTTTTCAAATTGGCAAAATTTTGGAATTTTGGCTATTTTTATACATAATTCATTTTTTTAATTTTCGAATTTTAAGAATTTAAAATTTAAAAATTTTTGGAATTTTTGAGTATATTTTTTGGCACTTTTGGAAATAAATATTTTGAAATTAGTGGAAATATTGAATTTTATTTTTTTTTATTTTACAAATTTTTGGATAATTATAACTTTATTATTCAATTTAGAATTATTAAATTTTTGGATTTTGTGATTTAATTTTTTGACATTTTTGAAATTAGTAAAATTATTGAATTTTTGGTTCGAATTTTTAGATTTTTTGGGTTAATTTTATTATTCAGTTTTCAAATAGTATTAAAATTTTTAAAATTTTGGAATTTTTGAATGGATATGTATTTTAGTTTTAAAATTGGCAAAATTTTAGAATTTTTAATATTTTTATACATAATTCAGTTTACAATTTTTTTAATTTTCGAATTTTAAAAATTTTGGAATTTTTCAGTTTATATTTTTTGACACATTTGGAAATTAATATTTTGAAATTAGTGGAATTATTAAATTTTTGGGTTTTTTATTTTGCAAATTTTGAAATCTTGGAAATTTAATAATTTTTTGAATTTTTGGATAATTATAACTATTATTCAATTTAAAATTCTTGAAGTTTAGAATTATTAAATTTTTGGATTTTATGACTTGATTTTTGACATTTTAGAAATTAGTAAAATTATTAAATTTTTCGGTTTTTACAATTTTATCAGCTTTACTAATTTTAAAATTTTGAAAATTAAAAAAATTTGAATTTATGGTTTGAATTTTTAGATTTTTGGTTAATCATAGTTTTATTATTCAGTTTTCAATTGTGAATTTTTTTAAATTTTGGAATTTTTGAAAAGATAGGAATGTATTTTAGTTTTAAAATTGGCAGAATTTTTGAATTTTGGATATTTTAAGATTTCAAAATTTTTGACTTTATATTTTTTGGCACTTTTGGAAGTTAATATATTGAAATTAGTAAAATTATTGAATTTTTGTTTTTTTTTATTTTACAAATTTTGAAATCTTGAAATTTAATAATTTTTTGAATTTTTGGAAAATTATAACTTTATTATTCAATTTAGAATTATTAAATTTTTGGATTTTGTGACTTAATTTTTTGACATTTTTCAAATTAGTAAAATTATTGAATTTTTGGTTCGAATTTTTAGATTTTTTGGGTTAATTTTATTATTCAGTTTTTAAATAGTATTAAAATTTTAAAAATTTTGGAATTTTTGAATAGATATGTATTTTAGTTTTAAAATTGGCAAAATTTTAGAATTTTTAATATTTTTATACATAATTCAGTTTACAATTTTTTTAATTTTCGAATTTTAAGAATTTAAAATTTTAAAAATTTTGGAATTTTTGAGTTTATATTTTTTGACACATTTGGAAATTAATATTTTGAAATTAGTGGAATTATTAAATTTTTGGGTTTTTTATTTTGCAAATTTTGAAATCTTGGAAATTTAATAATTTTTTGAATTTTTGGATAATTATAACTATTATTCAATTTAAAATTCTTGAAGTTTAGAATTATTAAATTTTTGGATTTTATGACTTGATTTTTGACATTTTAGAAATTAGTAAAATTATTAAATTTTTCGGTTTTTACAATTTTATCAGCTTTACTAATTTTAAAATTTTGAAAATTAAAAAAATTTGAATTTTTGGTTTGAATTTTTAGATTTTTGGTTAATCATAGTTTTATTATTCAGTTTTCAATTGTGAATTTTTTTAAATTTTGGAATTTTTGAAAAGATAGGAATGTATTTTAGTTTTAAAATTGGCAGAATTTTTGAATTTTGGATATTTTAAGATTTCAAAATTTTTGACTTTATATTTTTTGGCACTTTTGGAAGTTAATATATTGAAATTAGTAAAATTATTGAATTTTTGTTTTTTTTTATTTTACAAATTTTGAAATCTTGAAATTTAATAATTTTTTGAATTTTTGGATAATCATAACTTTATTATTCAATTTAGAATTATTAAATTTTTGGATTTTGTGACTTAATTTTTTGACACTTTTGAAATTAGTAAAATTATTGAATTTTTGGTTCGAATTTTTAGATTTTTTGGGTTAATTTTATTATTCAGTTTTTGAATAGTATTAAAATTTTTAAAATTTTGGAATTTTTTAATAGATATGTATTTTAGTTTTAAAATTGGCAAAATTTTTGAATTTTTAATATTTTTATACATAATTCAGTTTACAATTTTTTTTATTTTAGAATTTTAAGAATTTAAAATTTTAAAAATTTTGGAATTTTTGAGTTTATATTTTTTGACACATTTGGAAATTAATATTTTGAAATTAGTGGAATTATTAAATTTTTAGGTTTTTTATTTTGCAAATTTTGAAATCTTGGAAATTTAATAATTTTTTGAATTTTTGGATAATTATAATATTAATGATAACTATTATTCAATTTAAAATTCTTGAAGTTTAGATTATTAAATTTTTAGATTTTATGACTTGATTTTTGACATTTTAAAAATTAGTAAAATTATTAAATTTTTCGGTTTTTACAATTTTATAAGCTTTACTAATTTTAAAATTTTGAAGATTAAAAAAATTTGAATTTTTGGTTTGAATTTTTAGATTTTTGGTTAATCATAGTTTTATTATTCAGTTTTCAATTGTGAATTTTTTTAAATTTTGGAATTTTTGAAAAGATAGGTATGTATTTTAGTTTTAAAATTGGCAGAATTTTTGAATTTTGGATATTTTAAGATTTCAAAATTTTTGACTTTATATTTTTTGGCACTTTTGGAAGTTAATATATTGAAATTAGTAAAATTATTGAATTTTTGTTTTTTTTTATTTTACAAATTTTGAAATCTTGAAATTTAATAATTTTTTGAATTTCCAGTTTTCAAATTTTTGAATTTTTGACTTGAATTTTTAGAATAAATAAATATATAAAATTTGTAAAATTTCAAAAATTTCAGAAATCGCAAAAACTGAAAACTGAATAATAAAGTTATAATCTATAAATTCAAGTCAAAAATTTAAAAATTGTTAAATTTGTAAGTGAAGTTTTTCGCGCGAGATTGAAGATTTCTCACGACACTCACATGATAATGAAACTCGGGCATAAACAACTTCTTGATAGAGGAGGGATGATCAACACCTGCCTCTTCCCACGCCTGGTTGCTCGGCACAAAATAAGTAAACTTCTTCGTGGTGTCATTAAGTTGAGAGTTGAACCCTCCTTGGTTACCCAGACGATAAGTCGAACTGTGTACAAAAACCGTTAGTGTTTTGTCAAACAACAGTTGCCACTCACTTGAGAGAATAGTCAGTGCGCAATTTATCATAGACGGTAGTATAGGGGACTCCCAGAACCCGATCGATTATATGGATGATCCCGTTGGTGGCGGCGAGGTCCGGCTGGATCACAGTGGCGTTGACGCCGCCCCCTTCGACGGTCACGGTCCTGTTGCTCCCGGAAACCACCACGTTGAAGTAGAGGTCGTTGCGCGGGTCCAGAGTGTGCACCTTCGAAAACAAACGTCAGATTGACAAGCAGTGCTACCAACCAAACAAACGAACGAGAAGGATGGAAATACACGTTGCGTACGTAAAAGACAGAGACGACGATATTACCGACAAACTGAGCGGATAATGAAGCTCCCTGCATTACCGACTCACCCTCTTATCCCTGCTGTGTCCGATTCCGATGATCTTGTCAACATAGAGGCGGTTTTCCGTCACCAAATGCATCTTCAGGATGTCCTTGAAGCGGTTCTTGTTGCTGATGATGCTATTCAAGGTGTAATCGTCCGCCCACGCGTTATTGCAAGGAGCGAATAAAGTGATGTCTTGGGATCTTTCAAGAGTGTTGTAAAACTCTTTGTAGTCCGCATCGTTAATCGCCTTGACGAAACTGCTCAGTATTCCACTGTCCTTCTCCTAGGGGAATATACAGTGAAAAAACACTACTGTCATGACAACGCATCTTGATTGGTCGCTGATGACCGAAGATGTGTTGTTATTGGCGGAAGTCGAAACACAAGCGGCATGCACCAATCAGGGTGAAGGTGCGGTGAAGGTGAGGTTCAATATACACGTTTTTTTTTTTGTTTGAGAGGGGACTACTCTGTACATGCGGTTTCGTCGGCTGAAGCGAGTTTTAAAAGCGACACCCTGTACATCGCACTTACCCCATTTGTGGAGGAATTTTGTACTAAAAAACGGTGTTACACGTGTTTTCTAATTTCGCGCGAAATTTTTTAATTTTGCAATTTACATTTTTTTTAATTTTTGAACTTGATTTTGGATTTTATACTTTTTTGAAATTTTTGAATTTCACAATCAATCGGTTTTACAATTTTTGAATTTTAAAATTTATAATTTTTTTGAATTTTACAATTCTGATTTTCCGGAATTTTATGAATTTGAATTTTATACTTATACGATTTTTGAATTTACTATATTTTAAATTTTTAGAATATTTCAAATTTTGATTTTAAATTTTACAATTTTTGGATGTTAGGGTTTTTGAATTTTAAAAATTTCCAAGAATTGTAGTTTTAGAATTATTGAGAGTTTTGACTTGGGGTTTTTAGATTTTCATCAATTTTACAATTTTTGAAATTTAAGAAATTTAAAAATTTTAATTTTGTAAATTTTTGGAGATTAACAATTTTACCAATGGTAATGGTAATGGTATTTTTCGTACTTTCGGCATATTTTAAAATTTCAGAATTTTTGATTTTCACATTCAATCGATTTTATAATTTTCTAATTTTACAATTTTTGATTTTTTTAAATTTTGGAATTTTAGATTTTTACAAATTTTAATTTTTAGAATGAGTTTGATATTGAAATTTATACTTTTGCGATTTCTGAATTTACTATATTTTAAATTTTTAGAATATTTCAAATTTTGATTTTAAATTTTACAATTTTTGCATGTTAGGGTTTTTGAATTTTAAAAATTTCCAAGAATTGTAGTTTTAGAATTATTGAAAGTTTTGACTTGGGGTTTTTAGATTTTCATCAATTTTACAATTTTTGAAATTTTAGAAATTTAAAAATTTTGATTTTGTAAATTTTTGGAGATTAACAATTTTACCAATGGTAATGGTAATGGTATTTTTGGTACTTTCGGCATATTTTAAAATTTCAGAATTTTTGATTTTCACATTCAATCGATTTTATAATTTTCTAATTTTACAATTTTTGATTTTTTTAAATTTTGGAATTTTAGATTTTTACAAATTTTAATTTTTAGAATGAGTTTGATATTGAAATTTATACTTTTGCGATTTCTGAATTTACTATATTTTAAATTTTTAGAATATTTCAAATTTTGATTTTAAATTTTACAATTTTTGCATGTTAGGGTTTTTGAATTTTAAAAATTTCCAAGAATTGTAGTTTTAGAATTATTGAAAGTTTTGACTTGGGGTTTTTAGATTTTCATCAATTTTACAATTTTTGAAATTTTAGAATTTTAAAAATTTTGATTTTGTAAATTTTTGGAGATTAACAATTTTACCAATGGTAATGGTAATGGTATTTTTGGTACTTTCGGCATATTTTAAAATTTCAGAATTTTTGATTTTCACATTCAATCGATTTTATAATTTTCTAATTCTACAATTTTTGATTTTTTTAAATTTTGGAATCTTTGATTTTTACAAATTTTAATTTTTAGAATTTGAGTTTGATATTGAAATTTATACTTTTACGATTTTTGAATTTACTATATTTTAAATTTTTAGAATATTTCAAATTTTGATTTTAAATTTTACAATTTTTGCATGTTAGGGTTTTTGAATTTTAAAAATTTCCAAGAATTGTAGGTTTAGAATTATTGAAAGTTTTGACTTGGGGTTTTTAGATTTTTATCAATTTTACAATTTTTGAAATTTTAGAAATTTAAAAATTTTGATTTTGTAAATTTTTGGAGATTAACAATTTTACCAATGGTAATGGTAATGGTATTTTTGGAACTTTCGGCATATTTTAAAATTTCAGAATTTTTGATTTTCACATTTAATCGATTTTATAATTTTCTAATTTTACAATTTTTGATTTTTTTAAATTTTGGAATCTTAGATTTTTACAAATTTTAATTTTTAGAATTTGAGTTTGATATTGAAATATATACTTTTACGATTTTTGAATTTACTATATTTTAAATTTTTAGAATATTTGGTTTATAACTTCATTTTTTGTAATTTTTGAATTTTTGACACTCAAAATTTTAGCATGTTGGAATTTTTTAATTTTTAGAATTACTGAAAGTAAAAGTTTTGAAATTACTGGAATTCAGAATTTTTGAATTTTTACAAATTTATTAGTTTTATAATTTTTAAAATTTTGGAAATTTGAAAATTTTTAATTCGTAAATTTTTGGACGATTTTATAATTTTTGGAATTCTTTGCATTTTAAATTACACAATAACATTTTTGAATTTCACAATTAATGGATATTACAATTTTTTAATTTAACAATTTTTAATTTTTTGGAATTTTGAATCTTCGAATTTTATAATTTGTTTTTAATAATTTTTTAACTTTTGACTTGAATTTTAAGAACTTTTTGGTAACTATATTATACCGTTTTCAATTTTTGGAAGTTTACAATTTTTGAATTTTGACATTTTTAAAATTTTTGAATATTTTAGTTTTGAAATTAGTGGAATTAAATATTTAATTATTAGGTTTTTGCGATTTTATAAGTTTTACAAGTTTTTAATTTTTTAATTTCTTTATTTTAGAAAATTTTAAAGAGTTGAGCTAAATTTTTAGGTTTTTTGGAAAATTACAATTTTATTATTATTCAATATTCAATTTTTTGAATTTTCCAATTTTTGAATTTTGAAATATTATTTTCTAGGATTGAAATTAGAATTATTGATTTATTAGGTTTTTACACTTTTATTATTTTTACAAATTTTTAATTTTGTCATAAATTTTTAGATTTTTTTTGGGGAATTGTAACCTCATTCAGTTTTGAATTTTTGGATTTTTAAATATTTTAGCTGTGAAATTAGTGGACTTTTTGAATTTCCAGGTTCTTACAATTTTTTAATTTGGTATTTTTCAAATTTGACTTTCTAATTTGAAATTTTAACCTTAAAATTTTTGGGTTTTTTGAAATTTTAAATTTTGATTTTTTTTGAATTATGGTTTTTTCAAATTTTTGACATGAGTAACATTAAAATTTTACAAATATGTATTTAATTTCTGAATTTTGAGATTTTCAAATATTTTGAATTTTGAGTTTCCTAGAATTTCACAATTTTTGTTATTTTTGTAATATAAATTTTTAGAATTTTTGAATTTCACGATTTTACAATTAATCGATTTTACGAATTTTCAATTTTTTATTTTCAAATTATAGAATTTGCGAATGGAATTAACCACTGGAATATTGTAATTATTGAATTTAGAAGATTTAAATACATATTTAGGTTTATTTAAATTTTATAATTTTTTGAGTTGTAGAATATTAAAAATTACCAACTTTTCAGTTTTCGAATTTTCTAATTTTAAAATTAAAAAAATTTTTGAGTTTAAAAGTATTTTCAAATTTCGCGCGAATTTCGAAACTGTACAGATTCCACTAAACTTAAAGTACGGAAGCGTGCCACTAACCGCCGACATAAGCTGTGTCTGTGGTTACACGTGTAAACATTTACAATCCCATCAATTTACCTTATTCTGCGACGATTTCCGAAAAGATGAGCAGAGGAAATAAGCGCATGAGTTAATGTTGCGACACAAATTAGCAAGAAAGTGGTGGCTACGATTTCACACCACTTTCGGAGCTTTAAACACAAAGCGGGATAAAAACCGGCCGAGCGTTTGAACTCAAGCGGGCATTTTTCAGTGTTGCCAACAAACGCTCGCTCGGTGTTTGGTAAAATTTATCGTTTAAATGGCGAAAAATCGTGTAAATGTCATGGGGATGCCCACAGTGTGTGTGTGTAAAACGTGTTTTCTTTTTATTAGTTAGTAGATGACGCTCTGAATATGTATACTGGGGCTCATTACCATCGGTCCACTTGTTAAAAAGTAAGGTTGGCAACAACGCGTAGTAATTTTCATCGCTGGCAGTTGGCAGCAAAAGCGTTTGACCTTGACGCGTAAGTTGACAAAAACTTGTTAAATCCTCAATTATTTCTCTCTTTTAGGACAAAAAGTTGACAATGTGTTAACCCCAAAAGTCGCCACCTTTAATTTTCCCCCAACTTTCTCACCAAAACCCGATTCACACCCAAAAATTTTCAAAAATTCACACAGGAGAGTAGACTGACAGCAATGAGCTCTAACTACCATTTTTCCTGCAGAGATTTTTGTTGGCGCCAAATTTGAAATGCGTCTCTGTGATTGGTTGTTCAGTCGAGCGGGTAACACAATGCTGATGTTTAAAAGTTCTGCAAATCCCGCGGAATGTCAAACAAGAACTGTCAGTTCTGTCAAATTGTCACCAAATTGTAGGAGCATTAGCTATAAACTTCTTTTTCTTCATTTTATTTCATAATTACTAAAAAACTTCGGTTGCTTGTGGCGCCATCTGTTGATCAAAATCGACATGTCTCCATTACAGGTATCTAATTTATCCGTTCCAAATCCTGCCGATTTCTAAACTTGCTCCTTTAAAAATAGGTATCTCTCTGCAGGAAAAATGACGCAATGGGGGCTCATTAGCGTCGGTCGACTCATAAAAAAGTAAGGTTGGCAGCAACGCCTAGTAACTTTCATTGTTAGCAGTTGGCAACAACAGCGTTTGACCGCAACTGTGACATGCGTCGAAGCTCATCGTCGTGCGTAAGTTGACAAAAACTTGCTAAATCCTGAATTATCTCCTTCTTTTAGGACAGATCTTTGACAATGTGTTAACCTTAAAAGTCACAACATTCAATTTTCTCTCGAGTTTCTCACCAAAGCCTGATTCACACCCAAGAATTTTCGAAAATTTACACAGAAGAGTGGGCTGACAAGAATGAGCTCTAAATGCCATTTTTCCGGCAGATATTTTGCCCCTTTGATTGGTTGTTTAATAAAAAAAAACTTTAGTCGCTTGTGGCGCCATCTATTGTTCAAAACTGACATGTCTTCATTACAGGTATCTAACTTAACCGTTTCAAAACTTGTTGATTTCTAAAATTGTTCTTTTGTAAATCGGTAACCTGTCTGCAGGGAAAATGGCGTAATTAGGGTCTTTACTGTCGGTCTACTCATTGAAAAGTAAGGTTTGCAGCAACCGCTAGTAATTTTCATCGGTGACAGTTGGCAGCAAAAGCGTTTGACCTTGACGCAGCTGTGACATGCGTAGAATCTCATCGTCGTGGATAAGTTGACAAAAAATTGCTAAATCCTCAATTATCTCTCTTTTTTTAAACAAAACATTGACAATGTGTTACCCTAAAAAGTCGCTATTTTCAATTTCCCCCAAAATTTCTCACTAAAGCCCGATTTACCCCAGGAATTTTTGAAAATTCACACAGGAGATTGGACTGACAGCACAATGATCTCTAAATATAATTTTTCCTACAGAGAATTTGTGTAGGCGCCAAATTTAAAACGCGCATCTGTGATTGGACATTCAGCCGAGCGAGTTACACAATGCTGTGTTTGAAAGTTCTGCAAATCCTGCGAAATGTCAAACAAAAACTGTCTTTTCTGTCAAATTGTCACACCAAATTGTAGGAGCATCAGCAATTAATTTTTTTCTTCATTGTATTTCGCAATTACTAAAAAACTTCGGTTGCTTGTGGCGCCATCTGTTGATCAAGATCGACATGTCTCCATTACAGGTATCTAATTTATCCGTTTCAAATCCTGCCGATTTCTAAACTTGCTCCTTTGAAAATCGGTATCTCTCTGCAGGAAAAATGACGCACGGGGGCTCATTAGCGTCGGTCGACTCATAAAAAAGTATGGTTGGCAGCAACGCCTAGTAACTTTCATTGTTAGCAGTTGGCAACAACAGCGTTTGACCGCAACTGTGACATGCGTCGAAGCTCATCGTCGTGCGTAAGTTGACAAAAACTTGCTAAATCTTGAATTATCTCTTTCTTTTAGGACAGATCTTTGACAATGTGTTAACCTTAAAAGTCACAACATTCAATTTTCTCTCGAGTTTCTGACCAAAACCTGATTCACACCCAAGAATTTTCGAAAATTTACACAGAAGAGTGGGCGGACAAGAATGAGCTCTAAATGCCATTTTTCCGGCAGATATTTTGCCCCTTTGATTGGTTGTTTAATAAAAAAAACTTTAGTCGCTTGTGGCGCCATCTATTGTTCAAAACTGACATGTCTTCATTACAGGTATCTAACTTAACCGTTACAAAACTTGTTGATTTCTAAAATTGTTCTTTCGTAAATCGGTAACCTGTCTGCAGGGAAAATGGCGTAATTAGGGTCTTTACTGTCGGTCTACTCATTACAAAGTAAGGTTGGCAGCAACCCCTAGTAATTTTCATTGGTAACAGTTGGCAGCAAAAGCGTTTGACCTTGACGCAGCTGTGACATGCGTAGAACCTCATCGTCGTGGGTAAGCTGACAAAAACTTGCTAAATCCTCAATAATCTCTCTCTTTTAGAACAAATTTTTGCCAATGTGTTAACCTCAAAGTCGCTACATTCAACTTTCCCCCAAAAGCCTGATTTACACCCGCGAATTTGCAAGTGGACTGACAGCAACGAGCTCACTTTACAGGGCAATTTACAATGGCCAAAGCACCCACACAACATTTCTGCCTCGGTAACTACACTGAAAGCGATGCAGCTCTGTTTTCAATACTCGAACTAAAACCTGAAAGCTTTCCACGTACAAGAAGATACGGGTCGTCGTAAACTGCAATCTCCTCCCTTTTATTGCCAATGTTGCAAATATAATCCAGCTGTTCCTGTTCAAAAAAGTGATTAGACAACTTTCAGGGACTACGTGTATATTGTTCGTGTGGTTTGTACCGAAAAGAAAAGTGACAAGGCTGAGAAACTGCGTGAAGGAGCCGTCCGAAAAAGTGTGTTTTCCCTCCTACCTCCAGTAACTGCCGGACGTTGCTGTCCACCACCATCAGGGGCTTCTGGATGAGGTGCACCACGCCGTTCTTCACGGGGATGTTGGCTTTGACGATCTCCGACAACACGACGCCTTGGGAGTGCTTGCCGTCGCTGAGCACCGTGTGGCTCTTCACGTAGTTGATGATGTTGTTGGGCCCGCGCGTCTCCTGCGTGAACGAGATGACCACGCGCACGTTGTTATCGCCGTTGGCGAGGGTGGGAAACGGGACGTCCTTGCGGGTGGGGGCGGTGAAGAGGACCTTCTTCGGGATAACGTGGCCGTCGATTATCTTGCCGTCGATGAATTCGGCTCGTTTGTTCTGGAATTGCAACATTACAACCGGGAGGGAGATTCCTGAGGGAACGAACCTTGAAGCCTTCGTCCACTGGGATGAAAAACGTGTGTCCTCCTTCGTTCTTGAACATGTCCTGTTTGTTGTTCTGTTGGACCTTCTGGCGGAAGTATCTGGAAGGGAAATTCGACATGAAAGAAAGATGAGGGAATAACAGAAACTCACCTCAAACGATGAGGATTTATGATCAGCGATTCGTAATACTCCAAGAACTCGTAGGCCGTGGGGTTGTACACCCGCTGGGACGCCGTTTTGCTCGACCGCGTCGGCACCAAAATCTCGTCGATTTTATGGACGATCTAGAAAGAAATACGCACAATTAGGTCAAATTTCCCCCACAAATAACCGAGATATGGACCGAATTAGAGTTAGAAACGTCAAATTCGAGATGTGTAACACCTGATTCTGATCGGCCTAAGGGCAAGAAACACGATGGTGAAAACCGCATCTTTCTATCTCTTACAGATTCGGAGATATAAAGCTTCAAAATTGAATTCCTCGTGAAATTCTGCGTGAAATGAGTTGTTACGTAATTATATAGGTGGCGTGGAGATTGACTGTTTTTGAACGTTGGGGCACGTTCAACGTTTATCAAAGGAGGGATCCAAGTCGCCTCTGCTTGACGTGTGTCGTTGATAAGTTCATTGAAACTCAAAATTTTTAGTGTTCAAGTATCAAATTAGATTTTGTCCAATTGTCAGTTCGTTAATTTGCCAATTTTTAGGTTTGGAACTGTCAGATATCTTCCTAACAACAACTGTCAAAGTTCCTAAATGTCAAATTCAAGCTGTCAAGCTTAGTCAATCTTCAAAAGTTGTCAAAAATGTTTGTTTTGTTTCTCAAAAATCACCTTTCTTAAATTTAAGGTCACTAGATGAAACTTCTCTTTTATAAAAGAGAAGTTTTCATCTAGTGACCATAATTAACTTTTCAAAGGAGCGCCATCTGTGGGGCAAATTCGAAGTTTTCAGATTTGTAACAAGCGGATACTTCTTAAAAACTGTCAACTTTCACCAACTGTCAGATATACAATTTTTCATTTTGATGGTGTAATATTGACAGTTTTTTAAATGTAAAAATGACAGATTTCCTTGCAACTCCGTAACGTTGACAGTTCGCCAGTTTAGTGAAAAACGCAGTGACATGTTATAATATACCTAGACGGTGAAAAGCTGGTGGTGGGGGTATAAATCCGTGTTCCTAGCATGGGCCATCTTGGAAATAGCATTTGTGTATGCAATGATATAAATCTGATACACCGACGTATCAAATGTTGCCTATATTGCAAAATCTCTTTTACATTTTAAAAGGTAAAAACGATGTTATTATAACTTTTCTAAGATGTTTTTCCAACGATGGCATTAACATAAGTTGACAAGCGTCGTTATTGATTAAATAATGAGTTAAATAATAATTTATTTGTAAGAAGTCAATGGTAGTCGGTTTTCTTCTCTTTGTTGTAGAATTCTCAGTGATTTTTGATAAACTAGTTCGACTTTATCGTAATCCAATGATAATGAGTGTAAATACTAATTGATCTGTAGTTTTTATAATGTATAATGTATAATTTTAATGTATAAAAATAATTAAAAAATGTAGGAGTGATCAGTTTTGAGATTTTTTAAAATAGCTAAATAGAACCTAGTTTTTAATTAAAGCTCTTGTTTATTATTTTGGTCGTTTGGTCATAATTTATCAAATGTTGCATATTTCTTTAGACTATTTTCGGTGGTTTATTTAAATTTAGAGTAAAACATTACACTTGAGAATTGCGGGTTGCCTAAAAATTTGAATCCACTATTTCCAATATGGCTGGTGAGTAGGAACATCATGGCGGGTACTTTGCACCATCTAGGTTATTTAGTTAAAGTCAATGGAAAAACGGCAACAAAATGTCAAATTAACAATTTTTCAAACTTACATTTGAGTTTTGCCAATGTTAATTATAGAATTATTATATATCCGGTGAGAGATTGAGAGATTTTGACAGTTGACATAGGTTGGCAGCAAATTATGCTACAAAATACACTAAAAACACTAAATTCCCACGCGAACTGGGTTGACAGTAAGTGGGCTTATTTTGTTATTTTAAATTTCGCGCGTAAATTAGTGACTTTTTTGTCATTCAATCTCTCCCTGTACGAATTAAATGTCCGATTACCAACCTGTCACATTTCTAGTTTCGTTAAGTAATCAATTCAACTGAAGAACGTGTCAGGTTTGCCAACTTTTAGGTTTGAAAACGTCAGATAAGTTCCTAAAAACCACAGCCAAACCTCTAAAATGCCAAATTCAAACTGTCAAATTTGGTAATTTTTCACCAATTGTCAGATATTATTCAATTTCCGATTTTGACGTTATGTTGACATTGCGTTGAGTCATGTCAGAAATGTTTAAAAACTGTTAAAAATAGTAAATTAAATTAATAAAAAAACAAAAATGGCGCCAAATTATCAATTTTTTTGTCTTGTTTCTTAGAAAATCATATATTTTCCGTAAATATTCTCTTTCATAGTGGCGCCATCTGTTGGTTTGATTTGGAACTTCACATGCTAAAACCATGACCAACTGCATTTATTACGCTTGACGCGTAATATGGCCGTGCCATTTGAACAAGAATGGTGTTCCTGCATAGTAGGCCGTCGATACGATGAGTGGCGCCGCTAGTTATAATTTTGTCCGCATCATGCTACTCGAGTTTAATCGAGGCGGGGAAGGCGACTTTCAAATTTTTAAACCAACTTCAAGTTGGCTTTGGCGTATTAATGTCATTATTGTCATCATTTATTGCTTCTCAATAGAATTTTCCGTTTTTTTTAAGTTCTTGTTGTTTTTATTGTTGAGTTTAGTTATTAGGTGTTGTTTTCTCGTTTTTGTTATCCTTATTTCTTGTTCTACGTTACTTTTAAACACTGAGCTCTAGACTTTCACTTTTAAAATGGTTAGGAAGTGTTTCATTTGTGGAAACCCAGAGAAGCCACTTTTTGAGTTATCGGCTAACGAAATTGCGCGAAGCAAATGGTTTGAAGTGCTCGCAGATTTTTGTGGTAGTTTTGTACTATTCATTTCTTATTTCAAATAATGTCTAAATTATTTTAGATTTGTCTAAAATTTCCGACCGTTCCGTTATATGCTCTAAACACTTCAGTGCGGAATGTTTGATAACAACGTCGAAGAAAACATGCCTTAGTAAAAATGCTGTTCCATTTATGTTGTCTGTAGGTAAAACACACTTCTTTCAAACAAACCTTAACTTCTTTCCTAACTCTAGGATCCTTCTCCTACTCCTAATCTTCGTGTAAATTTGGAAGAAGATATTCCGACCTATTCCACCCCGATCATAAGCACCGAATCGCCAAAAGATAAAGAAATTAAGGATCTTCAATATCAGTGTAAAGTTCTGAAACAACAGTTGAAAAGAACCAAAAGCAAGTATTCTCAGTGTTCATCAAAAATGAAAGATTTAGAAGAAAAATTACGCCACTTCGAAACATTCAAATTAAATAAAATTGTAAAAGATGCGAACAATTCTGACGAAAGATCAATATTTCTTCTAGATCTAATTAGAAATCACTATAAGAAAAAGCCCCGATGGTCAGAAATTTCAATCCGGTTGTGTACTGTATGGAGGTTCTGTTCTCCAAAAGGCTACATCTTTTGTCATCAGAATTTGCTAAAATTACCATCGAAAACAACAATTCGTAGATATCTGGGTGAATTTCAAGGTCGCAATGAATTAATAAAGCAACGTTTATCTATGGAAATATCTCAGTTAAAGAAACCGATCGAAAGAATCTGCTCAATAATTATTGACGATATGGCCATAAAGGAGAAAGTCCATTACAGTCGCCCAGAAGATGAAATTTACGGACTTGATACAACAACACCGCACAATATTGGAAGTGGACCTAAAGTAGCAAACAAAATGCTTTGTTTCGTCGTACACGGTTTAGGTACAAAATACACCATTCCTGCAGGCTATTTTTTCCATGGTTCCCTTACCACTCAAGAGCTATATGTTTTAACAAAAAATGTTCTGCAACTTTTAACAGACTGTGGCTATATTGTAATCAGAATGGTGACCGACAATATGTCATCAAACGTAGCTCTTTTTCGGAAGTTCAGTAATGGTACCCTTCAGAACACTATTAAGCATCCAATTTTAGAGCACATCCCACTCTTCCTAAGTTTTGATTTTTGCCATGCTCTGAAGAACGCTAGAAATTTGTTTTTGGACCACGACATGCAGTCTTCTAAAGGAAGAATAACTTCAAGTTATTTAAAAGATCTATATGAATTGCAGAAAGGGCTACCTGTAAAACCTGTCAGGTACTTGACAAAAAAACATTTGTTTCCATCGAACTTTGAAAAAATGAATGTGCTGAGGGCCATTCAAGTATTTTCGCCCGCTGTAACTGCATCTTTGAAATTTTTGAATGAGGCTGGAGATGAAAGGTTTTCCAACGTTGAAGGCACGGTGCAATTCATGGAAAATATGTATCACTTTTTCCAGGTGCATAATGTTTCCAGTAGACGACACTACATACATTCTCTTGATGACTCGGTGGCTCCCTATGTGGATGTATCAGACGAACGTCTTTCATGGTTAAATATTACTTTCCCAAAATTTGTTGACGACATTCAGGCGAACTCTGCAAAAGCAGGTCTAAAAGGATTGAGTAAAGAGACTGCTCACGCATTACAATTTACGGCAAAAAGCACTGCCTTGTGCATTCAATTCTTGCTGAGTCAAGTAGGATTTTACTATGTTCTCACAAGATCATTTAGTTCAGATGCAATAGAAGGGATGTTTTCGCATGTACGATTAAGAGGGGGGTCCAATGATGCAACAGATGCAAGAACAGCAGATTATGCCATTCGACAAATTCTTCGTTGTGGAATTGTCAAAGCATCGCAATCTTCGAATACTGCTGAACGGATCAATTTTGTTAGTTCTGCAAGCGTTTTAACATCTGACAAAAACGTAACAAATTCAAGAGTTACCCAAGATCTAATTTTACCGATTGAAGTAAAAAACAAAATTGAAAATCTTCAAAATAACATTGTACCTGAAAACAACATATTTTCCGCATCAATAGCATTTTTGTCAGGATATATTATTAAGAAGCTTAATGACGAATTTCACTGTGATGAATGTCTGACACCATTGCTATCAACAACCATCCCAGGACCTCTTATGCAACTAATCGCTCTTCAAGATCGTGGTGGATTGATATACCCCAACGATACTTTTGTGGGTATCATTCAAAGAATCGCGGAGCTTGTTCAAGAGATTTTGCCATTTCTACAACCAGAGAAGCCTTGTGAATATTGTCTTGAACAACTTTGTCCATACCTGATTCGAAACCCCATTTTCTCCTGTGCAACTCATAAGGCTACAGTATGCAAATTAATTGTTAAAGCTACTACCAAACCAGTCGTCAGTAATATTTGTGTAGAAAGGACTGATTCCATAAAACGTCTTCCTCTGAATTATAAACCGCAGAGCCGGAAAGTACTGAAGCTGTAATAATTATTGTAACCTCCTGTTCCAATGTTTGAACAGTTTACCTGCTGTTAGTTTTCTTTGAATTCAGTGAAAGTAAAGTGTTTTTGTTAACTCTTTCTTCTCTGGTTTCTTATTTAACTCAATTTAACTTAGATCTAACATATCTAGCTGAAGCTCTCTGTCAGTTTGACAGGCGATTGATACCTTAACGGTTGTGTAGAGGGCCCTACTAACCGTATGCCAAACGGAAACATTTTTGCCAAGAGTAAATGGCACGGCCATATTACTTGTAATAAATGCAGTTGGTCATGGCTAAAACATCGCCGACTTCATCTTATACCAAGCCTGTTCAATTTTGATTTCTCCCCTTTGCAAAAAGTTCCCTCAAGGTCATCGCCGTACATACGCCAGCGACCCCAACGACGAAAAAACGTATCAAATTCTGGTGATAATTCTTTCATTTTGGTGACATTTCCGTCACTTTGAAAGTTGAAGTGATGATAGGTTAGGTATGTCGGGTAAATTCATCAAAAATTACGGCATCTGGAATGCAAGGAAAGCGATTTCTCCGAACTTCCATAAAGAAAACAGATAATTCTCTTCGCGGAAACGGCTACTAATCAGAAATATATAATTAAAAATCAAAAAATGCCAGAACTGTGTTTCAAGAAATTGTCGAGAGTGGCGCTAGCGTACGCACGCCTCACGTACTCATGGCCTACTTCGCGGGAACAGATCTCGGAAGCTATTGAACAGGCTTGGTATAAGATGGAGTCGGCGATGGCTAAAACTGTTTTCACCAAAAATGACTCTTTTTTTTTAATTTTTGCGCCAACTTCAACTTTCAAAAGGAGCGCCATCTATAGGGCAAAGTGTCGAACTTTTCAGATTAGTAACAGGCGGACAGACTGTCAACTTTTACCAACTGTCAGATATCCAATCTTTCATTTTAATGGTGTAATATTGACAGTTTGTCAAATGTAAAAATGACAAATTTTGTTGCAACTCCGTATCGTTGACAGTTCGCCGGTTTAGTGAGAAACGCCAACAAACTGTCAAATTTTTCCGGCCTATAACTCAGTTTTGCCAATTTTAGTTTTAAAACGGACAAATTCGATGACTTGACACAATTATGTGAATTGTCAGTTCAACAATTTTAGAAATGTCAGATTACCAAACTGTCACATTACTATTCAGTTAAGTAATAAATTCAACTAAAAAATAGTCAGGTTTGCCAACTTTTAGGTTCGGAAGTGAGAAATGTCATCCTAAAAACAACTGCTAACTTCCCAAATGTCAAATACAAACTGTCAAATTCTGGCAATCTTCACCAATTGTCAGATATCCAATTTTCCACTTATAATGTCGTTATAATGACATCGTGGGTCCAGTCAGAAATGTCAAAAAAACTGCTGAATTGTTAAATAAAATCAATAAAAAAGTAAAAATGGCGAGAACTTGTGAAAAAATTCTGTCTTGTTTAAAAAAAAAAGACATAATCTCATAGTGGCGCCATCTGTAGGTTTGATTTGGAACTTCCCATGATTAAATGGTTTCCGGCAAAAAACCCTTTAAATGTCCCGCCAACTTTAACTTTCGGCAGGAGCGCCATCTGTGGGCAAATCTGAATTTTTCAAGATCATCAATAGACTGACTCTTTAAAAGTTGTTAATCTGTACCAATTGTCAGATTATATTATCCGATTTTCCATTTTGACGTTATAATGACATTGCCTTGGGTCCAGTCAAAAATGTCAAAAAACTGTTAAACTCTTGAACAAAACCAATGAAAAAATATAAATTGCCACAATTTGTCAAAAATTTCGGTCTTGTTTTTCAGAAAATCGCGTATTTTCCGTAAATATATCCTTTCGTGGTGGCGCCATCTGTTGGTTCGATTTGAAACTTCACATGCGAAAACTGTTTTCAGCAAAAATCACTTTTTTTTAAATTTTGCGCCAAATTCAACTTTCAAAAGGGGCGCCATCTGTGGGACAAATTTGGATTGTTAAGTTTGTAACAGGCAGACTCTAAAAACTGTCAACTTTCACCAACTGTCAGATATCCAATTTTTCATTTTGATGTTGCAATATTGGCAGTTTGTCAAATGTAAAAATGACAGATTTCATGCAACTCCGTAATATTGACAGTTCGTCGGTTTAGTGATGTCAACAAACTGTCAAATTCACGACTTTTCAAACTTGCAATTCAGTTTTGCCAATTTCAATTTTAAAATGGACACACTCGATGACTTGACACATTAACATTTATTGTCAGTTTGTCAACTTAGAAATGTCAGATTAATAAACTGTTACATTCCCAATTCAGTTAGGTAATCAATTCACCTAGGAAATTTGTCAGGTTTGCCAACCTTTAGGTTTGAAAATGACAGATAATTTCGAAAGAATCACTGTCAAACCTCCCAAATGTCAAATTCAACTCTAAAACTTTGTCAATTTTCACCAATTGTTACATATTTTTTCAATTTTTCCATTTTGACGTAATGTTGACATCGCATTGGGTCGAGTCGGAAAAGTCAAAAACTGTCAAATTGATAAATAAGAGTAATGAAAAAATTAAAATGGTGTCAATTTGCCAAGAATTTCTGTTTTGTTTCTCAGAAAATCACGTATTTTCCGCCAATATTCCCTTCCATGGTGGCGCCTTCTGTTGGTTCAATTTGGAACTTCATATACAAACACTGTTTTCACTTTTTTTTTTAAATTTCCCGCCAACTTTAACTTGTAAAAGGAACGCCATCTATGGGGCAAATCTCCAATTTCAAATTTGTAGCAGACAGATGGACTGTTTAAAACTGTCAATCTTTACCAATGGTCAGATAATTCAATTTTGTATGACGTGTAATATTGACAGTCTGTCAAATGTAAAAATGACATTTCAGTGCAATTGTTTTCGCACGTTGGTGATGTTTGACGTCCGTCGTTGATGACTCCATCACAACCAAAGTAAGTACAGTCGCGGCCCCAAAATCGCGAGCACAAAGAAAAATGCTTCCACCTCGTCTGGCGAACGAGGCATAAAGGCGGACGACCTTTTAATACGTTCTCGACAAAAGTGCCCCGTGAAGTGGTCTGTCTGCGTGTCGTCCTCAATGGATCGTGTCGAGCAGAGAGGATTACATTTCGGGATTCTAATAGAGGCCGCGCTTTCGGAAAACATTATTGGGGTTTCTTTGCTGCTCCAGGGAATACCCGAGAAATTGCGCCGTAAATTCGCATTAATACGCCGCGGCGAGGAGCGCCTGCACTTCTTTTTAATAAAACATATGAACATCGATCGAACCGAGGCGACTTGATGGGGCGGAAAATATCTGGAATCAGTTTGCATTAATTAGTGGGGAAGTTCGACTATGAATTCTAAACAATATAGATGGCGCTGTTAACACCACCATAAAGGAGAAGTTGGGCTTTATTGTCATCAAGCGTACAAGTGGATTTATCTAGAGTGCTGTAGATTTGGGCGCCTCCTGCGTTTTTCTCTACTCACATGCGTGTTTCCGTTCTTCTGCGTGGCCTGGATGTTGGACTGGCTGACCAGGAGTCTCGCGTTGTTGACGTAGATGTCGTTGTGGTAGTTTCCGCTGGTGTGCGTGATCCACAGAGGAGGGCTTCCGTCGAGTTCCGAAGACAGCGAGCTATAAGAAGTGCCGAGTTGTGTGGTTCGCCGAGGAATTGACGCTGGAAGAAGAGAAATGGGTTGAGACATCAAAGAAAACGAGTAATTGTGGGCAATCAGGGACATAGCGAGTCGAGTTTTAATTGTTGGGACTCGCGTGATTATGATGTAAAGTAGGCGGCGTTGGCATATTAAAGGACTAAAGGGTTAGCTATGGGCTCTTGGGTCTAGGGTAGAAAGAGTTGTCTCATAATGTTGAAATTTTGCACACATGTTTTCCTTGGCCCCAATATGACGTAAAAAAAAAATCAACCCCAAATTCCAAAATTTAAGGGTAGCATGTTAGGGGTAGGGGGTTGAAAACAAAAAAAGGTGAGTTTTTTATTTTTTTTTTAACTCTCCAAGTGCTCCAAAGCCCTTATGTCAAATTTGGCGTTTCTAGGGGGATTATGGGACTCACAATAAATTTATTAAAATTTAACGAAATTGTCAAAATTATGGATAAGGACTTGATTTGTAACGGATAAACTAGCTCAAAAATTTTGAAAAAATTCACGAACACATTGGAGATCAAAACAAACTAGAAAAAAAATATGCCATAAATTTTGCCCATTATTAAGGGGGTGCATTGGGGTGAAGGGGTTGTTTTTTTTAAGAAAACAAAAATGTAATTACCACACGTTTTCGACGTCAGCCAAAGGCATCTAATCTGAAAATCTCGTATTTTTTGCTCAAAGTTTACAATTTATCCAGATAAGGGGGTTTTGTAAAAGCGCATCCTGGAACTCGGCGGCGATTAATAAGTGTCAAGTTTACCACGAAAAAAACGTTCAAAAATTCTGAAAAAATTCAGATGTGCTAGGTTGATTAAGGTGATAAGGAAAAAAAATACTTCACTATTTTAGGCCTTCAGGAAAGGGGTGAAATGGGGTGAGGGGTGGTTTTTTTCGACCAAAATAAAAAAATTACGTACACGTTATTTTGGTTTCTACTAACAGAATCCTCCTCTAAAATTTCATATTTTTTTCTCCAAGTTTGGTTTCAACCCCAAAAGTGGACTTGGAAAATAATCTTTCGAAATCGGCCACCTGTGGGCTGTTGGGTCTAGCCATGTTAGAGTGGTTCGAAAATTCTGAAAAAAATCAGGTATACTAGGTTGACTGGGCTAATAAAGAAAAAAAATACTCCACAATTTTAGGCTTCCAGGAAAGGGGTGTAATGGGGTGAGGGGTAGTTTTTTTCAACTAAATCGAAAAAGTAACTAGCACGTTATTTTGCTTTTTAATATCAGGATCTCCCTACAAAATTTCGTAATTTTTCTCCAAATTTTGTTTCAACCCCAAGAGTGGACTTTGAAAATAAATCTCGGGAAACCTGCCGCCTATGGGCTATTGGGTCTAGCCCTGTTAGAGTGGCTCGAAAATTCTGAAAAAATTCAGCTATACTAGGTTGACTAAGCTAATAAAGAAAAAAAATACTTCACAATTTTAGGCCTCCAGGAAAGGGGTGAAATGGGGTGAGGGGTGGTTTTTTTCAACTAAATTGAAAAAGTAACTAGCAGGTTGTTTCGCTTTTTAATAGCAGGATCTCCCTACAAAATTTCGTAATTTTTCACCCAACTTTGTTTCAACCCCAAGAGTGGACTTTGAAAATAAATCTCCCGAAATCTGCCGCCTATGGGCTATTGGGTCTAGCCCTGTTAGAGTAGTTCGAAAATTCTGAAAAAATTCAACTATACTAGGTTGACTAAGCTAATAAAGAAAAAAAATACTTTACAATATTAGGCCTACAGGAAAGGGGTGAAATGGGGTGAGGGGTAGTTTTTTTCAACTAAATTGAAAAAGTAACTAGCAGGTTGTTTCGCTTTTTAATAGCAGGATCTCCCTACAAAATTTCGTAATTTTTCTTCAAATTTTGTTTCAACCCCAAGAGTGGACTTTGAAAATAAATCTCCGGAAACCTGCCGCCTATGGGCTATTGGGTCTAGCCCTGTTAGAGTGGCTCGAAAATTCTGAAAAAATTCAGCTATACTAGGTTGACTAAGCTAATGAAGAAAAAAAATACTTCACAATTTTAGGCCTCCAGAAAAGGGGTGAAATGGGGTGAGGGGTGGTTTTTTTCAACTAAATTGAAAAAGTAACTAGCAGGTTATTTCGCTTTTTAATAGCAGGATCTCCCTACAAAATTTCGTAATTTTTCACCCAACTTTGTTTCAACCCCAAGAGTGGACTTCGAAAATAAATCTCCCGAAATCTGCCGCCTATGGGCTATTGGGTCTAGCCCTGTTAGAGTGGCTCGAAAATTCTGAAAAAATTCAGGTATACTAGGTTGACTGAGCTAATAAAGAAAAAAAATACTCCAGAATTTTAGGCCTCCAGGAAGGGGGTGAAATGGGGTGAGGGGTAGTTTTTTTCAACTGAATTGAAAAAGTAACTAGCACGTTATTTTGCTTTTTAATAGCAGGATCTCCCTACAAAATTTCGTAATTTTTCTCCAAATTTTGTTTCAACCCCAATAGTGGACTTTGAAAATAAATCTCCGGAATCCTGCCGCCTATGGGCTATTGGGTCTAGCCCTGTTAGAGTAGTTCGAAAATTCTGAAAAAATTCAGGTATACTAGGTTGACTGAGCTAATAAAGACAAAAAATACTTTACAATATTAGGCCTACAGGAAAGGGGTGAAATGGGGTGAGGGGTAGTTTTTTTCAACTAAATTGAAAAAGTAACTAGCAGGTTGTTTCGCTTTTTAATAGCAGGATCTCCCTACAAAATTTCGTAATTTTTCTCCAAATTTTGTTTCAACCCCAATAGTGGACTTTGAAAATAAATCTCCGGAATCCTGCCGCCTATGGGCTATTGGGTCTAGCCCTGTTAGAGTGGCTCGAAAATTCTGAAAAAATTCAGCTATACTAGGTTGACTGAGCTAATGAAGAAAAAAAATACTCCACAATTTTAGGCCTACAGGAAAGGGGTGAAATGGGGTGAGGGGTAGTTTTTTTCAACTAAATTGAAAAAGTAACTAGCACGTTATTTTGCTTTTTAATAGCAGGATCTCCCTACAAAATTTCGTAATTTTTCACCCAACTTTGTTTCAACCCCAAGAGTGGACTTCGAAAATAAATCTCCCGAAATCTGCCGCCTATGGGCTATTGGGTCTTGCCCTGTTAGAGTGGCTCGAAAATTCTGAAAAAATTCAGGTATACTGGGTTGACTGAGCTAATAAAGAAAAAAAATACTCCACAATTTTAGGCCTTCAGGAAGGGGGTGAAATGGGGTGAGGGGTGGTTTTTTTCAACTAAATTGAAAAAGTAACTAGCACGTTATTTTGCTTTTTAATAGCAGGATCTCCCTACAAAATTTCGTAATTTTTGTCCAAATTTTGTTTCAACCCCAAGAGTGGACTTTGAAAATAAATCTCCGGAATCCTGCCGCCTATGGGCTATTGGGTCTAGCCATGTTGGAGTCGTTCGAAAATTCTGAAAAAATTCAGGTATACTAGGTTGACTAAGCTAATGAAGAAAAAAAATACTCCACAATTTTAGGCCTTCAGGAAGGGGGTGAAATGGGGTGAGGGGTGGTTTTTTTCAACTAAATCGAAAAAGTAACTAGCACGTTATTTTGCTTCTTAATAGCAGGATCTCCCTACAAAATTTCGTAATTTTTCTCCAAATTTTGTTTCAACCCCAAGAGTGGACTTTGAAAATAAATCTCCGGAAACCTGCCGCCTATGGGCTATTGGGTCTAGCCCTGTTAGAGTAGTTCGAAAATTCTGAAAAAATTCAGGTATACTAGGTTGACTGAGCTAATAAAGAAAAAAAATACTCCACAATTTTAGGCCTTCAGGAAGGGGGTGAAATGGGGTGAGGGGTGGTTTTTTTCAACTAAATCGAAAAAGTAACTAGCACGTTATTTTGCTTCTTAATAGCAGGATCTCCCTACAAAATTTCGTAATTTTTCTCCAAATTTTGTTTCAACCCCAAGAGTGGACTTTGAAAATAAATCTCCGGAATCCTGCCGCCTATGGGCTATTGGGTCTAGCCCTGTTAGAGTAGTTCGAAAATTCTGAAAAAATTCAGGTGTGCTAGGTTGTCTGAGGTAATAAAGAAAAAAAATTCTTCATAATTTTAGGCCTCCAGGAAGGGGGTGAAATGGGGTGAGGGGTAGTTTTTTTCAACTAAATTGAAAAAGTAACTGGCACGTTATTTTGCTTTTTAATAGCAGGATCTCCCTACAAAATTTCGTAATTTTTCTCCAAATTTTGTTTCAACCCCAAGAGTGGACTTTGAAAATAAATCTCCGGAAACCTGCCGCCTATGGGCTATTGGGTCTTGCCCTGTTAGAGTGGCTCGAAAATTCTGAAAAAATTCAGGTATACTGGGTTGACTGAGCTAATAAAGAAAAAAAATACTCCACAATTTTAGGCCTTCAGGAAGGGGGTGAAATGGGGTGAGGGGTAGTTTTTTTCAACTAAATTGAAAAAGTAACTAGCAGGTTGTTTCGCTTTTTAATAGCAGGATCTCCCTACAAAATTTCGTAATTTTTCTTCAAATTTTGTTTCAACCCCAAGAGTGGACTTTGAAAATAAATCTCCGGAAACCTGCCGCCTATGGGCTATTGGGTCTAGCCCTGTTAGAGTAGTTCGAAAATTCTGAAAAAATTCAGGTATACTGGGTTGACTGAGCTAATAAAGAAAAAAAATACTCCACAATTTTAGGCCTTCAGGAAGGGGGTGAAATGGGGTGAGGGGTAGTTTTTTTCAACTAAATTGAAAAAGTAACTAGCAGGTTGTTTCGCTTTTTAATAGCAGGATCTCCCTACAAAATTTCGTAATTTTTCTCCAAATTTTGTTTCAACCCCAAGAGTGGACTTTGAAAATAAATCTCCGGAATCCTGCCGCCTATGGGCTATTGGGTCTAGCCCTGTTAGAGTGGCTCGAAAATTCTGAAAAAATTCAGCTATACTAGGTTGACTGAGCTAATGAAGAAAAAAAATACTCCACAATTTTAGGCCTACAGGAAAGGGGTGAAATGGGGTGAGGGGTAGTTTTTTTCAACTAAATTGAAAAAGTAACTAGCAGGTTGTTTCGCTTTTTAATAGCAGGATCTCCCTACAAAATTTCGTAATTTTTCACCCAACTTTGTTTCAACCCCAAGAGTGGACTTTGAAAATAAATCTCCGGAAACCTGCCGCCTATGGGCTATTGGGTCTAGCCCTGTTAGAGTAGTTCGAAAATTCTGAAAAAATTCAGGTATACTAGGTTGACTGAGCTAATAAAGAAAAAAAATACTCCACAATTTTAGGCCTTCAGGAAGGGGGTGAAATGGGGTGAGGGGTGGTTTTTTTCAACTAAATCGAAAAAGTAACTAGCACGTTATTTTGCTTCTTAATAGCAGGATCTCCCTACAAAATTTCGTAATTTTTCTCCAAATTTTGTTTCAACCCCAAGAGTGGACTTTGAAAATAAATCTCCGGAATCCTGCCGCCTATGGGCTATTGGGTCTAGCCCTGTTAGAGTAGTTCGAAAATTCTGAAAAAATTCAGGTGTGCTAGGTTGTCTGAGGTAATAAAGAAAAAAAATTCTTCATAATTTTAGGCCTCCAGGAAAGGGGTGAAATGGGGTGAGGGGTGGTTTTTTTCAACTAAATTGAAAAAGTAACTAGCACGTTATTTTGCTTTTTAATAGCAGGATCTCCCTACAAAATTTCGTAATTTTTGTCCAAATTTTGTTTCAACCCCAAGAGTGGACTTTGAAAATAAATCTCCGGAATCCTGCCGCCTATGGGCTATTGGGTCTAGCCATGTTGGAGTCGTTCGAAAATTCTGAAAAAATTCAGGTATACTAGGTTGACTAAGCTAATGAAGAAAAAAAATACTCCACAATTTTAGGCCTCCAAGAAGGGGGTGGAATGGGGTAAAGGGTGTTTTTTTTTTAAGTTAAACGTAAAAGTGTCCTATACTTAGAATCGCCCTGTTTTGAGAAGATTTACATGAAAAGGTGGTATTTTTTCGTTAAACAACTTCGGGCAGAAAATACTGGTTTTGTGACAAATTTGCAGGTGTCCGACGGCATTTGTCTGCCAGTTGTATTAATGTGATATTGTGAGCAAAACAAAGAAAAGAGTACCTCTATGTATTATGGAACGTTTGGAAAAGTAAAAAAAAACGGGGACGTTTTATGAATAAGCAATAATCCTTGAATTGGTAAGTTTGAGTACTCTTAGGAAATGAGAATGTGCTTCTTTTTATACTAATGTAATGGATATGGTCTCCTTGAAACTTTAACCCTTATTTGCGGCCTGCGACGTTTTGAAAAAATTACTAATACTGAGCGTTGGGTTACTAATACCAACCCTACCACAGATTATATTCGTCTCCCCACCAGCAGCCGTCAGAAGAAAAGATAACCGCTTCATGTGAATCTGTAAAAATGGAAACGGCGACATGGGTGTCAAAACAAAGTAACAAACGTTTGGATTTATCTCTCGTATCCGATGCCCCCCCTAACATCAGCTTGGGTTGTGATTGTTTAAACAAAATAAACGGGTTTTCCACTGGCAACTCAGAATGCACTTGTGTATTGTAAGTTGCATGGTTAGAGTCTCACCCTCAATACAGCTCGATAAAATCGATAGGAAAGTATAAAAATGACAAATAATTCGTTCATTTATTCTACAGATATTTTATCACGAAAGGGTCTTTCGGTGTTTAAGTACTCGTTTATGTACAATGCATAAATCCTCTCAAATTTGCCATAGAGCTCCACAATTTTCACAAATTATGACCTTGAAAGGTGCGATTTAAAATAAATGAGGAGTTTACCTCCTTTCAATGTATGTATACAAGTGGCCCAAAACTCTTGGCCTAGAAAGCAAGGGAAGTTGCGGATATCAATAGAGTTTGCAAGTTTACAACCATAATTGTCTAACTTTAATAGTATTCGAACAAGAACGAAAAACTGACAGACAATTCCGAAAGCTTTTACATAGATAGAACGAAGGTAAACTAAAAATCATTTCAATTTCCAGGACCGTAATTAAAGGACCGTAATGTCATTCTGACAATTGAACAACAGTAGTTTCTATTTAACGTATCCTAGCAATGAAAAGAAACTTCTCGCAATCCTTAGTTATCGTAGGTTTAGCAATAGTGATTGGCTAGGGCATTTTTTGTTTTCAAATTTAGGTTTCGTATGTCTGTCTCCATCTGCCTGATTTCTCTAAGTCTCGAGTTCTGGGAGACACCTGTTTACAGAAAAAAGGCAGCAATTGTAAACCAAAAATTATCAAGTTAAGACAAAAAAACGGTAGCCAATCCGGAAGCTGAACAGAATTTGAAAATCGGTAACTATGGGCACATACTATCGTTCAATGGTCTGGTGAACTCTCGTTGCCTAGGAAATTTTACTCCATCTTTAGAATAAGCTTCCAGGATTGGTTGTTAATTTTTTATCCTTTTCCGAATACTATTAAATTTAGGCAATTTTTGTTTTAAAATTTATTATTTGTATTGCCGCCGGTACCCTCCCTTGCTCTCTGAGTCATGAGTTCTGGGACACCATGTATTTACTCACATGTATAGATTCTTTATACAGGTGTTTTTGAAATGTATGTACAAAACAGTTATAGGGCGGCTTGGCGGTCGTTAGTGGAATTCGCATGGTTGCGAATTCCCGAACAGGAGCAAAGGTGCCGCTAAGACTAAACACCACGTATTTTCTACACCACTGGCAAAAAAAACACCTAAATGACTTCCTAAGCAAACAGCAACTCGATTTTTTGTTCACTTTTAAAACAATGACGCACTACCAAAATTATTGAAAATTTTGTGTAATTTTATCTCGACAACAAAAAGACTTACGAAAACTTTTCTTTTTTATAGTAGCCTTAATTTGTGACAAAAAAATTACCACACTCTTTTTGAACATGCATTTAAAAAATACCCTGCATAATTAGGTAATGATCATTTTTCATCTATTAGGCATAACAATGACAGTGTTCTTTCTGTTCAGTTTAATGATGAGCCATCTTTTAATTTCCGTTAATTTAAGATATTTATCTCTTGATTTGGTTTACAAAATTAAAAATACCTGGCTACTTAAATTTACAACTTTAGTGCATTTTCCCAAGAATTATGTCATTAAGTGACTATTCCAGGATTTGTTCGCCGGGCGCGTTATAAGAAGAAATAGAAAATCGTAAAATTATGGTTTCTGGGAATCATCAAGATGTACTACAAGTATCATATTTTGGTTTTCCATAGCACTGACCTTCAGTAGGAATAATTACAAAATTTAAATTATCGAGAGTCGACAATACATAATAGACACTTCAATGGGCCGGCCCGGCCGACGCGCGGCGCCGTGTCGTCTGGTGTGAACACGGTGATCACACGTGTGGACAAAGCTGGCCGGCTTTTTTGCCGCATAAAGCTAGGTAAATCAACGATCGGCACGTGATTATGAGCTGCAATCGAGCAATGGCACTTCCTTTCTCGTTCGATCTCTTTCTTACTTCTTAATACGCGACATGCCTTATACCCGCACTTTTTTAATTTGTTATAAAAGAATACCGATTAGTAATTATTATTATTAATAATTAAAGGTATCTGTAACTAATTGAATTCGTTGATTTAATCAATTTCACCAATAATTTAATATTAATAATAATCTGAACTTTTTTAAAATGTAAATAAAGAACAACGCACTGTTTCTATTATTATCTAAATGTTTACAGGCGTGTAAATGTCTCGTGAAAACAAATATTTTTGCCTCATGATTATAAGGAATTAACCAATTATAATTTTCACCTGTTTATTAAAAACATGTCCTTTTGAAAATAATTTAAGGTCGTGCCTGCCCAATGATTGGATTAAATGGCCGCAGTATTTTGACTGTACAAAGGTAGCATAATCATTAAACATTTTCGCCCAAAATATCAATATCAAAACATGCTTTGCCATTATTTTGTCTTTGAGTCATTATATTTTTTTTAGTTTTGTACAAATTAAGTTTTTAATTTAATTTAGTGGTGCTCGTTTAGTGAACGTACAATATCAAAAAAATGGCATCCTAATTTTTAATGAGACAAATTGTTATGTATTTGTTTATTACATACACGGCCGATCACACTAGCTTTTAATTGCCATGGCAAAACCAACAATGCCGTAATGAAATTAAGGATTCAATTTTCATATGAACAAATTCATTCGGTGATAATTTGTGAGCATTCAAGTAAGTGTTTCTGCAAGACCGGTCTTGAGACGCAACATAAAAGCTACGACTTCGATACAAAGAATTCAGTCACACTCTGGACTCATCGCCGAGCGGCACGCTTTCCTGTGGTAAGTAAAAATTAACGTACTTCTACCTTAATTTTTTGAACGGATTCGTGACATTAGCACCCCGAAAAAAGAAAAACAAGACATGAACACTGCGAAAAGTGTGGACCCTCATGCACTGAAAAAAGTTTTTTTTTGCATCCCCTTAATAAGGAAGTTTTCGCGGTTTTCAAATTTGGGGTTAAAACACAAACCCAAATAATACGTTGACTGTCTATAGCATGAAATTCTCCATCATGCACCACCAAAGTTTTGGACTTTACTTTAACCCTTTTAGAGTAATTAATTATCCCTCATAATTTGTTTTTTTGTACGTCATCAAAAACCAATGTGGAAATGGATTGCGCTCGCGATGCACTGTTATGTCTTTTTCGTACTCCCTTAATAACGTTATAATTTTTTTTAACTTGCTATCACGTGACACCTGCACCCCAAATTAAAAACATCTATAACTTTGTTATTAAGGGAGTACAAAAAAAACTGTTTGCGATCTGTCGCATCGCAAGTGCAATCCATTGCTATATCGATTTTTGATGAAGTGCAACAAAATAATTTCCGTAAGGGATGAACTCTTTAAGGGTTGGATCAAAATCCAAAATTTTGGTGGTGCATGGTGGTGCAGAACGTATTATTTTTTCAAATGAGTACATACAGGCTGTCCCAGAACGCTCGCATGGGAAATTCAATTTAGATTTTTATGGAGAATTTTTCATTAAAAGGATGTGCGAGCGTTCTGGGACACCTGTCATGTCACAGCAACACTTAGAGTTGAAAAACTGTAAGACTTGATTATTAAGGGGGTGCAAAAAATCTTTTTGCGGTGCATGAGGGTGCAGTCATTTCGCAACGTTCAAACTTTGTTTTTCTTTCGACGGGGTACAAATGTCACGGACCCAACATTTTCAATGAAAACATTTTCTGAATGTTTATTAATCTGTTAAAAATAAATTTTAATTTTTTTTTTAGTTGTCATTTTTTAATACATACTTGTGCTTTGCTTCAGTACATATAGCATATAACATTTTAAATCGTACTAACATGAAATAGGCTTTTCAGTTTTTCAATTTAGGGTTTATTTTAGTTTCTATCAAGCATACTTTTTAGTATTGTTTGCCAGTTTTAAAAAAGGTACGCAAAAATTTTCCCAAAAATTGACTTCCAAAAAATAATAATAAGTTAATTTTGATGTTTAAGAACCACTTTCTGAATTATGTATAATATGTTTATAACGCCATTAACTTCGTGTGGAATCATTGTTACTCTGTTTTTTTTTTTGTTCGTAAAGGTGGTTTGATACGATAACATTTTTTCTTAAAGTTGTACGAATAAAAATTTGAGAATTTATTTTCAAGCAAATATTCTCGTGACAAACAGCGAAATTGGGTTACCCAAAATTGTAGAAAATATTTTTGCAAAAATATTTGCAGAAAACTTTTAAAAAATGTTCTAAAAAATTCACAAAGAATTTCACAATTCTGCGCAGTAACAATGCGCCATGTGAAGAGAATAAACCCCCAAACCGCTGATTTTGGAGGTTAACGAACAGGAAAAAAAATTTTTTTTTTCTTCGTAAAAATTTGTGAAAAATGTGAATTTCTTTAAACCGCCTTTAAAGAGTTATCGATAAATTTGTATGGGACAATAAGTACAGCATATGATCATAGTAACTATCTTACAACGTTTATTTAATCGTTTACATACCTTTACATAAATAAATATGTACCTACAATTATCGTTAGATGATTAGACAATTAATATATTCATAATGTTTAAACAGATACATGGATGTGGCCGACCTGTATCAAGATGGCATAAATCTTTGTTCCCTTGGGTGGTTTTGTGGAAGAGACAGGCAGCCTGGTAGGAACCGACAGGAAGCCAATGGTCAAGCGTTAAAGTTGTTTGAGCATTGTGAAGTAGTACCGACGCGAGACCAACAAAATGCGCGTTGTCCTGTTTGCAACGTCCCATTCAATCGAAATCCTCCTGTTGTTTTGATGGGGACGATAACAGACAATGCAAGAGAGGGATGGCGCTTCTGTTGCCCCAATGGCCACAAACGCTCACGCTTTTGTGGCACCTTCCTCGAGCGTGCTCGGCTCAACGATGTGGGGGGATCCAGGATTCTGAAGATAATATGTTGCTGGTTGCAAGGTATGATGTTTATCATGTCATCTTTAAATAACATCTAAAATTGATTGGAATTTCAGACTTAACACAAAGTGCTTGTTACCATACTGTGCATTGTACCACCGACACCATCAACGCGTGGTACAGTTATTGTCGCGACGTTGCGAGGAAAATTGCGTGGCACGACTTCGTTCCGATCGGCGGTGACCACGATATTGTGGAGATTGACGAAACCCATCTCTTCAAACGGAAGAACCATGTTGGGAGATACACACAATGGACGCATCATTGGCTATTTGGGGGAATCTCACGCACTACTGACAAGAGGTTTGGAGTAGTGGTGCCCAGACGTGACAGGAACACGCTTTTGCCATTGATGCAGCAATTTGTTGACTCGGACTCGGTGGTATTTTCGGACGAATGGCGAGCATATCATCGAGTAGTAGGACAAGCATTTGCTGGTCACATGATGGTCAACCATAGTCGAAACTTTGTATATCCACCAAAGGATGAAGACCCACTTTGGGCACCGGCAGGCACATTTCATCCCAGATGTCTGGAAACATTTATCGGTCCTCGTCCTCCAGGTATGGAACAAGCGTATCGCGTTTCTACAAACAAATGTGAACGCTCCTGGAGGGATTTAAAGAAGACGCTGCGAACAGTGAATAATGTTGAGCTGGTCGATGGTTACATTGGGGAGTGGATGTACCGACGCAACATCTTGGACAAACTCCCCGATGACTTAACGGCTAAATATGATCGCTTTCTGAGAGATGTTGCAAGAGCATATCCGGGTCTAAGAGGAAAGAAGATGCAGCCAGACATTCTCAACTGTGACTGTCATGAATGCGATCCATAGAGTTAAAAGGTAAGGCGTAAAGTCTTTCATTATACAGAAATAAAGCTGAGCTCTTTTTGCGATTCATTTCTTTAAGAACGATGAAACATCTCAATTATTGTTCTCATATTAGACGTGTCAAAGTACTTGCTTAATTAAATTTTATTTTAAAAAGAACGCTGCTTTGTGCTCAAGACTTTGCATTTTGATTTTTTATAAAATATATTGCACTATGATAACTGCGTGACCAAACAACCATTTTATCTGCAAATCGTAACTTGTTTAGCCGCCAACTTTGATGTGAATTTTTATACTCACAAAAATTAGTTTTTATGCACTAATTTTAAATCAATTATAATTGACCAGCGTTAGTCTTTGGTTTTTGAAAAAGAATGGTTAAATTATTACAAAGTCCACTTGATTTAATAATAAACTTTAAAATCGGTTTTTTTCTAAAGATATGCACATAACTCTTAAACACGACATCATAGGAACTTGCGATTAACACTATAGATTGTATCAAAATATAGATTATATTGCCCCTAAAAGTTTTTAAGGTAGCAAAACCTTGTCATACATTGTAATACTTATGCTCACTACTCTCACCTCTTATGTTTTAGACTTTATGGATTGCATTCATAACAATCGTAGTTGTGAATGCCAACCTGCATCTTTTCTCTGAAGCCCGGATTTGTTGAAGCAACATCTCTTAGAAAACAATCTAATTTGGCCGTTAAGTCAGGATGGTTGTCCAAGATGGTGTGTCGATACATCAATACTCCAATATCACCATCGGCCAGCTCAAGATTGTTCACTGTTCGCAGCGTCTTCTTTAAATCCCTCCAGGAGCGTTCACATTTGTTCGTAGAAACGCGATACGCTTGTTCCATACCTGGAGGACGAGGACCGATAAATGTTTCCAGACATCTGGGATGAAATGTGCCTGCCGGTGCCCAAAGTGGGTCTTCATCCTTTGGTGGATATACAAAGTTTCGACTATGGTTGACCATCATGTGACCAGCAAATGCTTGTCCTACTACTCGATGATATGCTCGCCATTCGTCCGAAAATACCACCGAGTCCGAGTCAACAAATTGCTGCATCAATGGCAAAAGCGTGTTCCTGTCACGTCTGGGCACCACTACTCCAAACCTCTTGTCAGTAGTGCGTGAGATTCCCCCAAATAGCCAATGATGCGTCCATTGTGTGTATCTCCCAACATGGTTCTTCCGTTTGAAGAGATGGGTTTCGTCAATCTCCACAATATCGTGGTCACCGCCGATCGGAACGAAGTCGTGCCACGCAATTTTCCTCGTAACGTCGCGACAATAACTGTACCACGCGTTGATGGTGTCGGTGGTACAATGCACAGTATGGTTTCTTGTAAGCAGCAACATATTATCTTCAGAATCCTGGATCCCCCCACATCGTTGAGCCGAGCACGCTCGAGGAAGGTGCCACAAAAGCGTGAGCGTTTGTGGCCATTGGGGCAACAGAAGCGCCATCCCTCTCTTGCATTGTCTGTTATCGTCCCCATCAAAACAACAGGAGGATTTCGATTGAATGGGACGTTGCAAACAGGACAACGCGCATTTTGTTGGTCTCGCGTCGGTACTACTTCACAATGCTCAAACAACTTTAACGCTTGACCATTGGCTTCCTGTCGGTTCCTATCAGGATGCCTATTTCTTCCACAAAGCCACCCAAGAGAACAAAGATTTATGCCACATTTTATTAATAATAATAAAATATTACCAAAAATTGCCCATTGTGTTTTATTATGGCATCCTTATATTTAATGGTTGCAATGCAAGCAAACCAGTGACATTTTACCAAACCAGATTGCTTTCAAGAAAAGATATGTAAAAAAAAGGTTGGGAAGTTAAAAGTTCAAATTGGTGAGGCTATCTACAGTCAAGATATCATCATGGTCGTAAATTAATACTGAAGTGCATTTTGGGTTGCCGGGAAAAACTCTTTAATTTGTTTAAACAATCACAACCCTACTTTCCGACAGTCGGCAAAGGTAAACTGGATACGAGAGATAAACACAAACATTTTTTACTTTTATTGCCACCCAAACCGCCGTGCTACATTCTCATTTTTACCGATTTACGGAAACAGGAATTTTTTCTTTATGACGGCAGGTGTGGGTAAATGAAATCTGTAGAATAAATGAACGAATTATTTGTCATTTTTATACTTTCCTATCGATTTTATCGAGCTGTATTGAGGGTGAGACTCTAACCATGCAACTTACAATACACAAGTGCATTCTGAGTTGCCAGTGGAAAACCCGTTTATTTTGTTTAAACAATCACAACCCAAGCTGATGTTAGGGGGGGCATCGGATACGAGAGATAAATCCAAACGTTTGTTACTTTGTTTTGACACCCATGTCGCCGTTTCCATTTTTACAGATTCACATGAAGCGGTTATCTTTTCTTCTGACGGCTGCTGGTGGGGAGACGAATATAATCTGTGGTAGGGTTGGTATTAGTAACCCAACGCTCAGTATTAGTAATTTTTTCAAAACGTCGCAGGCCGCAAATAAGGGTTAAAGTTTCAAGGAGACCATATCCATTACATTAGTATAAAAAGAAGCACATTCTCATTTCCTAAGAGTACTCAAACTTACCAATTCAAGGATTATTGCTTATTCATAAAACGTCCCCGTTTTTTTTTACTTTTCCAAACGTTCCATAATACATAGAGGTACTATTTTCTTTGTTTTGCTCACAATATCACATTAATACAACTGGCAGACAAATGCCGTCGGACACCTGCAAATTTGTCACAAAACCAGTATTTTCTGCCCGAAGTTGTTTAACGAAAAAATACCACCTTTTCATGTAAATCTTCTCAAAACAGGGCGATTCTAAGTATAGGACACTTTTACGTTTAACTTAAAAAAAAAACACCCTTTACCCCATTCCACCCCCTTCTTGGAGGCCTAAAATTGTGGAGTATTTTTTTTCTTCATTAGCTTAGTCAACCTAGTATACCTGAATTTTTTCAGAATTTTCGAACGACTCCAACATGGCTAGACCCAATAGCCCATAGGCGGCAGGATTCCGGAGATTTATTTTCAAAGTCCACTCTTGGGGTTGAAACAAAATTTGGACAAAAATTACGAAATTTTGTAGGGAGATCCTGCTATTAAAAAGCAAAATAACGTGCTAGTTACTTTTTCAATTTAGTTGAAAAAAACCACCCCTCACCCCATTTCACCCCTTTCCTGGAGGCCTAAAATTATGAAGAATTTTTTTTCTTTATTACCTCAGACAACCTAGCACACCTGAATTTTTTCAGAATTTTCGAACTACTCTAACAGGGCTAGACCCAATAGCCCATAGGCGGCAGGATTCCGGAGATTTATTTTCAAAGTCCACTCTTGGGGTTGAAACAAAATTTGGAGAAAAATTACGAAATTTTGTAGGGAGATCCTGCTATTAAGAAGCAAAATAACGTGCTAGTTACTTTTTCGATTTAGTTGAAAAAAACCACCCCTCACCCCATTTCACCCCCTTCCTGAAGGCCTAAAATTGTGGAGTATTTTTTTTCTTTATTAGCTCAGTCAACCTAGTATACCTGAATTTTTTCAGAATTTTCGAACTACTCTAACAGGGCTAGACCCAATAGCCCATAGGCGGCAGGTTTCCGGAGATTTATTTTCAAAGTCCACTCTTGGGGTTGAAACAAAGTTGGGTGAAAAATTACGAAATTTTGTAGGGAGATCCTGCTATTAAAAAGCGAAACAACCTGCTAGTTACTTTTTCAATTTAGTTGAAAAAAACTACCCCTCACCCCATTTCACCCCTTTCCTGTAGGCCTAAAATTGTGGAGTATTTTTTTTCTTCATTAGCTCAGTCAACCTAGTATAGCTGAATTTTTTCAGAATTTTCGAGCCACTCTAACAGGGCTAGACCCAATAGCCCATAGGCGGCAGGATTCCGGAGATTTATTTTCAAAGTCCACTCTTGGGGTTGAAACAAAATTTGGAGAAAAATTACGAAATTTTGTAGGGAGATCCTGCTATTAAGAAGCAAAATAACGTGCTAGTTACTTTTTCGATTTAGTTGAAAAAAACCACCCCTCACCCCATTTCACCCCCTTCCTGAAGGCCTAAAATTGTGGAGTATTTTTTTTCTTTATTAGCTCAGTCAACCTAGTATACCTGAATTTTTTCAGAATTTTCGAACTACTCTAACAGGGCTAGACCCAATAGCCCATAGGCGGCAGGTTTCCGGAGATTTATTTTCAAAGTCCACTCTTGGGGTTGAAACAAAATTTGGAGAAAAATTACGAAATTTTGTAGGGAGATCCTGCTATTAAGAAGCAAAATAACGTGCTAGTTACTTTTTCGATTTAGTTGAAAAAAACCACCCCTCACCCCATTTCACCCCCTTCCTGAAGGCCTAAAATTATGGAGTATTTTTTTTCTTTATTAGCTCAGTCAACCTAGTATACCTGAATTTTTTCAGAATTTTCGAACTACTCTAACAGGGCTAGACCCAATAGCCCATAGGCGGCAGGATTCCGGAGATTTATTTTCAAAGTCCACTATTGGGGTTGAAACAAAATTTGGAGAAAAATTACGAAATTTTGTAGGGAGATCCTGCTATTAAAAAGCAAAATAACGTGCTAGTTACTTTTTCAATTCAGTTGAAAAAAACTACCCCTCACCCCATTTCACCCCCTTCCTGGAGGCCTAAAATTCTGGAGTATTTTTTTTCTTTATTAGCTCAGTCAACCTAGTATACCTGAATTTTTTCAGAATTTTCGAGCCACTCTAACAGGGCTAGACCCAATAGCCCATAGGCGGCAGATTTCGGGAGATTTATTTTCGAAGTCCACTCTTGGGGTTGAAACAAAGTTGGGTGAAAAATTACGAAATTTTGTAGGGAGATCCTGCTATTAAAAAGCGAAATAACCTGCTAGTTACTTTTTCAATTTAATTGAAAAAAACCACCCCTCACCCCATTTCACCCCTTTTCTGGAGGCCTAAAATTGTGAAGTATTTTTTTTCTTCATTAGCTTAGTCAACCTAGTATAGCTGAATTTTTTCAGAATTTTCGAGCCACTCTAACAGGGCTAGACCCAATAGCCCATAGGCGGCAGGTTTCCGGAGATTTATTTTCAAAGTCCACTCTTGGGGTTGAAACAAAATTTGAAGAAAAATTACGAAATTTTGTAGGGAGATCCTGCTATTAAAAAGCGAAACAACCTGCTAGTTACTTTTTCAATTTAGTTGAAAAAAACTACCCCTCACCCCATTTCACCCCTTTCCTGTAGGCCTAATATTGTAAAGTATTTTTTTTCTTTATTAGCTTAGTCAACCTAGTATAGTTGAATTTTTTCAGAATTTTCGAACTACTCTAACAGGGCTAGACCCAATAGCCCATAGGCGGCAGATTTCGGGAGATTTATTTTCAAAGTCCACTCTTGGGGTTGAAACAAAGTTGGGTGAAAAATTACGAAATTTTGTAGGGAGATCCTGCTATTAAAAAGCGAAACAACCTGCTAGTTACTTTTTCAATTTAGTTGAAAAAAACCACCCCTCACCCCATTTCACCCCTTTCCTGGAGGCCTAAAATTGTGAAGTATTTTTTTTCTTTATTAGCTTAGTCAACCTAGTATAGCTGAATTTTTTCAGAATTTTCGAGCCACTCTAACAGGGCTAGACCCAATAGCCCATAGGCGGCAGGTTTCCCGAGATTTATTTTCAAAGTCCACTCTTGGGGTTGAAACAAAATTTGGAGAAAAATTACGAAATTTTGTAGGGAGATCCTGATATTAAAAAGCAAAATAACGTGCTAGTTACTTTTTCAATTTAGTTGAAAAAAACCACCCCTCACCCCATTTCACCCCCTTCCTGAAGGCCTAAAATTGTGGAGTATTTTTTTTCTTTATTAGCTCAGTCAACCCAGTATACCTGAATTTTTTCAGAATTTTCGAGCCACTCTAACAGGGCAAGACCCAATAGCCCATAGGCGGCAGATTTCGGGAGATTTATTTTCGAAGTCCACTCTTGGGGTTGAAACAAAGTTGGGTGAAAAATTACGAAATTTTGTAGGGAGATCCTGCTATTAAAAAGCAAAATAACGTGCTAGTTACTTTTTCAATTTAGTTGAAAAAAACTACCCCTCACCCCATTTCACCCCTTTCCTGTAGGCCTAAAATTGTGGAGTATTTTTTTTCTTCATTAGCTCAGTCAACCTAGTATAGCTGAATTTTTTCAGAATTTTCGAGCCACTCTAACAGGGCTAGACCCAATAGCCCATAGGCGGCAGGATTCCGGAGATTTATTTTCAAAGTCCACTATTGGGGTTGAAACAAAATTTGGAGAAAAATTACGAAATTTTGTAGGGAGATCCTGCTATTAAAAAGCGAAACAACCTGCTAGTTACTTTTTCAATTTAGTTGAAAAAAACTACCCCTCACCCCATTTCACCCCTTTCCTGTAGGCCTAATATTGTAAAGTATTTTTTGTCTTTATTAGCTCAGTCAACCTAGTATACCTGAATTTTTTCAGAATTTTCGAACTACTCTAACAGGGCTAGACCCAATAGCCCATAGGCGGCAGGATTCCGGAGATTTATTTTCAAAGTCCACTCTTGGGGTTGAAACAAAATTTGGAGAAAAATTACGAAATTTTGTAGGGAGATCCTGCTATTAAAAAGCGAAACAACCTGCTAGTTACTTTTTCAATTTAGTTGAAAAAAACTACCCCTCACCCCATTTCACCCCTTTCCTGTAGGCCTAAAATTGTGGAGTATTTTTTTTCTTCATTAGCTCAGTCAACCTAGTATAGCTGAATTTTTTCAGAATTTTCGAGCCACTCTAACAGGGCAAGACCCAATAGCCCATAGGCGGCAGATTTCGGGAGATTTATTTTCGAAGTCCACTCTTGGGGTTGAAACAAAGTTGGGTGAAAAATTACGAAATTTTGTAGGGAGATCCTGCTATTAAAAAGCAAAATAACGTGCTAGTTACTTTTTCAATTTAGTTGAAAAAAACTACCCCTCACCCCATTTCACCCCTTTCCTGTAGGCCTAAAATTGTGGAGTATTTTTTTTCTTCATTAGCTCAGTCAACCTAGTATAGCTGAATTTTTTCAGAATTTTCGAGCCACTCTAACAGGGCTAGACCCAATAGCCCATAGGCGGCAGGATTCCGGAGATTTATTTTCAAAGTCCACTATTGGGGTTGAAACAAAATTTGGAGAAAAATTACGAAATTTTGTAGGGAGATCCTGCTATTAAAAAGCGAAACAACCTGCTAGTTACTTTTTCAATTTAGTTGAAAAAAACTACCCCTCACCCCATTTCACCCCTTTCCTGTAGGCCTAATATTGTAAAGTATTTTTTGTCTTTATTAGCTCAGTCAACCTAGTATACCTGAATTTTTTCAGAATTTTCGAACTACTCTAACAGGGCTAGACCCAATAGCCCATAGGCGGCAGGATTCCGGAGATTTATTTTCAAAGTCCACTCTTGGGGTTGAAACAAAATTTGGAGAAAAATTACGAAATTTTGTAGGGAGATCCTGCTATTAAAAAGCGAAACAACCTGCTAGTTACTTTTTCAATTTAGTTGAAAAAAACTACCCCTCACCCCATTTCACCCCTTTCCTGTAGGCCTAAAATTGTGGAGTATTTTTTTTCTTCATTAGCTCAGTCAACCTAGTATAGCTGAATTTTTTCAGAATTTTCGAGCCACTCTAACAGGGCTAGACCCAATAGCCCATAGGCGGCAGGATTCCGGAGATTTATTTTCAAAGTCCACTCTTGGGGTTGAAACAAAATTTGGAGAAAAATTACGAAATTTTGTAGGGAGATCCTGCTATTAAGAAGCAAAATAACGTGCTAGTTACTTTTTCGATTTAGTTGAAAAAAACCACCCCTCACCCCATTTCACCCCCTTCCTGAAGGCCTAAAATTGTGGAGTATTTTTTTTCTTTATTAGCTCAGTCAACCTAGTATACCTGAATTTTTTCAGAATTTTCGAACTACTCTAACAGGGCTAGACCCAATAGCCCATAGGCGGCAGGTTTCCGGAGATTTATTTTCAAAGTCCACTCTTGGGGTTGAAACAAAATTTGGAGAAAAATTACGAAATTTTGTAGGGAGATCCTGCTATTAAGAAGCAAAATAACGTGCTAGTTACTTTTTCGATTTAGTTGAAAAAAACCACCCCTCACCCCATTTCACCCCCTTCCTGAAGGCCTAAAATTATGGAGTATTTTTTTTCTTTATTAGCTCAGTCAACCTAGTATACCTGAATTTTTTCAGAATTTTCGAACTACTCTAACAGGGCTAGACCCAATAGCCCATAGGCGGCAGGATTCCGGAGATTTATTTTCAAAGTCCACTATTGGGGTTGAAACAAAATTTGGAGAAAAATTACGAAATTTTGTAGGGAGATCCTGCTATTAAAAAGCAAAATAACGTGCTAGTTACTTTTTCAATTCAGTTGAAAAAAACTACCCCTCACCCCATTTCACCCCCTTCCTGGAGGCCTAAAATTCTGGAGTATTTTTTTTCTTTATTAGCTCAGTCAACCTAGTATACCTGAATTTTTTCAGAATTTTCGAGCCACTCTAACAGGGCTAGACCCAATAGCCCATAGGCGGCAGATTTCGGGAGATTTATTTTCGAAGTCCACTCTTGGGGTTGAAACAAAGTTGGGTGAAAAATTACGAAATTTTGTAGGGAGATCCTGCTATTAAAAAGCGAAATAACCTGCTAGTTACTTTTTCAATTTAGTTGAAAAAAACCACCCCTCACCCCATTTCACCCCTTTTCTGGAGGCCTAAAATTGTGAAGTATTTTTTTTCTTCATTAGCTTAGTCAACCTAGTATAGCTGAATTTTTTCAGAATTTTCGAGCCACTCTAACAGGGCTAGACCCAATAGCCCATAGGCGGCAGGTTTCCGGAGATTTATTTTCAAAGTCCACTCTTGGGGTTGAAACAAAATTTGAAGAAAAATTACGAAATTTTGTAGGGAGATCCTGCTATTAAAAAGCGAAACAACCTGCTAGTTACTTTTTCAATTTAGTTGAAAAAAACTACCCCTCACCCCATTTCACCCCTTTCCTGTAGGCCTAATATTGTAAAGTATTTTTTTTCTTTATTAGCTTAGTCAACCTAGTATAGTTGAATTTTTTCAGAATTTTCGAACTACTCTAACAGGGCTAGACCCAATAGCCCATAGGCGGCAGATTTCGGGAGATTTATTTTCAAAGTCCACTCTTGGGGTTGAAACAAAGTTGGGTGAAAAATTACGAAATTTTGTAGGGAGATCCTGCTATTAAAAAGCGAAACAACCTGCTAGTTACTTTTTCAATTTAGTTGAAAAAAACCACCCCTCACCCCATTTCACCCCTTTCCTGGAGGCCTAAAATTGTGAAGTATTTTTTTTCTTTATTAGCTTAGTCAACCTAGTATAGCTGAATTTTTTCAGAATTTTCGAGCCACTCTAACAGGGCTAGACCCAATAGCCCATAGGCGGCAGGTTTCCCGAGATTTATTTTCAAAGTCCACTCTTGGGGTTGAAACAAAATTTGGAGAAAAATTACGAAATTTTGTAGGGAGATCCTGATATTAAAAAGCAAAATAACGTGCTAGTTACTTTTTCGATTTAGTTGAAAAAAACTACCCCTCACCCCATTACACCCCTTTCCTGGAAGCCTAAAATTGTGGAGTATTTTTTTTCTTTATTAGCCCAGTCAACCTAGTATACCTGATTTTTTTCAGAATTTTCGAACCACTCTAACATGGCTAGACCCAACAGCCCACAGGTGGCCGATTTCGAAAGATTATTTTCCAAGTCCACTTTTGGGGTTGAAACCAAACTTGGAGAAAAAAATATGAAATTTTAGAGGAGGATTCTGTTAGTAGAAACCAAAATAACGTGTACGTAATTTTTTTATTTTGGTCGAAAAAAACCACCCCTCACCCCATTTCACCCCTTTCCTGAAGGCCTAAAATAGTGAAGTATTTTTTTTCCTTATCACCTTAATCAACCTAGCACATCTGAATTTTTTCAGAATTTTTGAACGTTTTTTTCGTGGTAAACTTGACACTTATTAATCGCCGCCGAGTTCCAGGATGCGCTTTTACAAAACCCCCTTATCTGGATAAATTGTAAACTTTGAGCAAAAAATACGAGATTTTCAGATTAGATGCCTTTGGCTGACGTCGAAAACGTGTGGTAATTACATTTTTGTTTTCTTAAAAAAAACAACCCCTTCACCCCAATGCACCCCCTTAATAATGGGCAAAATTTATGGCATATTTTTTTTCTAGTTTGTTTTGATCTCCAATGTGTTCGTGAATTTTTTCAAAATTTTTGAGCTAGTTTATCCGTTACAAATCAAGTCCTTATCCATAATTTTGACAATTTCGTTAAATTTTAATAAATTTATTGTGAGTCCCATAATCCCCCTAGAAACGCCAAATTTGACATAAGGGCTTTGGAGCACTTGGAGAGTTAAAAAAAAAATAAAAAACTCAACTTTTTTTGTTTTCAACCCCCTACCCCTAACATGCTACCCTTAAATTTTGGAATTTGGGGTTGATTTTTTTTTTACGTCATATTGGGGCCAAGGAAAACATGTGTGCAAAATTTCAACATTATGGGACAACTCTTTCTACCCTAGACCCAAGAGCCCATAGCTAACCGACTAAAGTTTTTATGAGGAGTTATAAAGAAGTCTCTTGCAAAGTTTGTGATTTGTGGCGGGGGCTGTGATGTGGAGGAGACGTGCTCGAATCTGATTTTTTTTAAGATCGAGCAGGCTGGTGGCAAGTTTTAGGTTATTGAACTTGTTTTGGTCAAACAAGTGATAGATTTGACGATTGTACAACAAGAGCTGACAATTTTACCAATTGCCACATTTATTTTTGACAGATTTGACGGGTTTCACGTTCAAATGTCTTCAGGGTTTCTTAAAATCGCCTAAAATTGTCAATTTTGACAATTTTTAGGTTAATTTATGACAGGTTTATCGACTTAGGAACTGTCAATTCCATAATATTGACAGTTTGTTGAGTTTAGTGAGACAAGTCAAATTCTCGAGTCATCTGATTTACAATAACTCAAAATAAAAGATTTTTAGGTTTGGAGACGACAGATGAACATTAATAACCTTCAATATTTCTCTAAGTGTCAAAATTCTTATTTTAATTACTATTTTATTTAGAAACTTTGTCAGTTTTTAGATGTCAAGATGTCAATCTACCTTTCGTTTTGGCTTCATTTTAACACTATAATATTGGCATTTCGTTAGTTTTCCCTAGAAATGTCCAAAAACTGTCACATTCTCGATTCAGTTAATTCATTCAGTCAATTCATTTGTCAAAATAGTTTGACGGTTTTTAGTCTCCGAAATGACAGATGACTTCTTAAGAACACTAGCCAGCTATCAAACTTTTCAAGTGTCAAATTAAATCTGTCAAATAACGTTTTGTCTAAATGACAGGAGTGCCAACATATTTACAATTTTTAATTTTGGTACGAAGATACATTTCCACATTTCTATCCAAGCCTGTAACTTCGACAGTTTTGACGCTAGAAGAATCAAATTTTGGGAGATCACTCCTTTTGATGTGTCCATTATCTCCTCCAAATCCCGCAAATTTAGAGCAAAAGACATAATTTTTAGAAATTTTCATTTTTGGGACGAGGAAACATTTCCAACATTTTCTATTTAAACCTTTAATTTGGACAATTTTGATGCTAGAAGAATGAAAATTGGGGAAGTTGCTCCCTTAGACCTTTCCATTGTCTCCTTCAAATATCAAAAATTTAGAGCAAAAGACTAAATTTTTAGAAATTTTCGTTTTAAAGGCGAGAAAAATTTTCAACATTTTCTATCGAAGCCTGTAATTTTCACAATTTCAATGCTAGAAGAATGAAATTTAGGGAGAATACTCCTTTTACTTCCTCCATTTTCTCCTCTAAATCTCAACAGTTTAGCTTAAAAGACAGAATTTTTAGAAATTTTTATTTATAAGACGAGGAGACATTTTCTATCCAAGCCTGTAACTTCGACAGTTTTGACGCTAGAAAAATGAAAGTTATGGAGATTACTTCTTTTGACTCATGCATTGTCTCCTTGAAATTTAAAAAAAATTAGAGCAAAGGACACATTTTTAGAAATTTTCGTTTTTAGGAATAAACGACATTGCGAACATTGTCTATTCATGCCTGTAATTTTCTCAGTTTTAACACTAAAAGTATGAATTTTGGGAAGGCTACTCTCTTTGACTTGTCCATTATCTCTTCCAAATCTCAAAAATTTAGAACAAAAGACACAATTTTTAGAAATTTTTATTTTTAGGAAGATGAAACATTTCCAAAATTTTCTATCCAAGCCTGTAATTTTAACAGTTTTCATGCTAAAAGAATGAAATATAGAGAGATTACTCCCTTTGATCTGTCCGCTATCTTCTCCAAATCTCAAAAATTTAGAGCAAAAAACAAAATTTTTAGAAATTTTCATTTTAAAGACAAGGAGACATTTTCTATCCAAGTCTGTAACTTCGACAGTTTTGACGCTAGAAAAATGAAATTTAGGGAAATTACTCCTTTTGACTCATCCATTTTCTCCTTGAAATTTAAAAAAAATTAGAGCAAAGGACACACTTTTAGAAATTTTCGTTTTTAGGACTAAACGACATTGCCAACATTGTCTATTCATGCCTGTAATTTTCTCAGTTTTAACACTAAAAGTATGAAATTTGGGGAGATTACTCCTTTTGACTTGTCCATTATTTCCTTCAAAACTCAAAAATTTAGAAAAAAAGACACAATTTTTAGAAATTTTCATTTTTAGGAAGATGAAACATTTCCAAAATTTTCTATCTAAGCCTGTAACTTCGACAGTTTTGATTCTAAAAGAACGCAATTTGGTGGGATTTTTCCTTTTGACTTGTCCATTATCTCTTCTAAATTTCAAAAATTTAGGGCAAAAGACACATTTTTTAAAAATTTTTATTTTTAAGACGAGGAGACATTTCCAACAATTTCTATCTAAGCCTTTAATTTCGACAGTTTTAATGCTAGAAGAATGAAACTAGAGGAAATCACTCCCTTAGACCTTCCCATTGTCTCCTCCAAATCTCAAAAATTTAGAGCAAAAGACAAAATTTTTAGAAATTTTCGTTTTAAAGACGAGAAAAAATTTTCAACATTTTCTATCGAAGCCTGTAATTTTGACAGTTTTAATGCTAGAAGAATGAAATTTAGAGAGATTACTCCTTTTGCTTCCTCCATTTTCTCCTTCAAATCTCAACAGTTTAGAGCAAAAGACAGAATTTTTAGAAATTTTCATTTTTAAGACGAGGAGATATTTCCAAAATTTTGTATGCAAGCCTGTAATTTAGACAGTTTTGACGCTAAAAGAATGAAATTTAGAGAGATTACTCCCTTTGACCTGTCCACTATCTTCTCCAAAACTCAAAAATTTAGAGCAAAAGACAAAATTTTTAGAAATTTTCATTTTAAAGACAAGGAGACATTTTCTATCCAAGCCTGTAACTTCGACAGTTTTGACGCTAAAAAAATGAAATTTATGAAGATTACTCCTTTTGACACGTCCATTGTCTCCTCCAAAGTTAAAAAATTTAGAGGTACAGACACAATTTTTAGAAATTTTCATTTTTAAAACGAGGAGACATTTCCAAAATTTTTTATCCAAGCCTGTAATTTCGACAGTTTTCATGCTAGAAGAATGAAAATTGGGGAAGTTGCTCCTTTTGACTTGTCCATTATGTCCTTCAAATCTCAAAAATTGATAGCAAAAGACACATTTTTTGGAAATTTTCGTTTTTAGGGCAAGGACACATTTCTACCATTATCGATCCAAGCCTGTAGCTTGGGCAATTTTGACGCTAATAGAACGAAATTTGGGGAGATTACTCGTTTTGATTCGTCCATTGTCTCCTCCAAATCCTAAAAATTTAGAACGAGAGACACAATTTTTAGAATTTTTTTTTTAAGACGAAGAGATATTTCCAACATTTTCGATCCAAGCCTGTAATTTCGACAGTTTTGATGCTACAAAAATGAAACTTAGAGAGATTACTCCTTTTGACTCGCCCATTGTCTCCTCCAAATCTCAAAAATTTAGAGCAACAGACACAATTTTCACAAATTTTCCAATTAGAATCCCACAGTTCTCGTCAAATTTTCTTTAGCTCATCAAAAAGTTGTCGCAGCCGACCCTCCAAACCCTTGAAAAATCGGCCGACTGCGCCACCTGTTGCTCCCATTACCATCCACCTATTGTCAATTCGCAACTGCACTTTCTTATTTAATTAAAGCTTGTAAATGGTAATGGCGGCAACCAATGAGATTGCGTGAAATGTGGGCAAAGCCTCCTGTTATTATAGTTGAAATGGCTTTCGGGTGCCAATTTCGATAATGTGCTAACTAAAACGTGCCACACAGGGTGGCCGTTAACTAATTGACATCGATCCCCCAGATTGCTAGATGCGCCTGGCCACTTTTCCGAAAAGTACAATTGCGCCCTAGAAAGCGCCCCAAATCGATAACTGCCAATTAGCCGCCCCAACTCTCATAAATAATTAATACGAATGTCAGTTTCATAAATCCGGCGTCCGGATTAATCCGCTGGGGCCATTTGTTTCCCCCGGAAACTCCTTGAACTTGCGTTAAACGCGCAATTAATAAAAGCGGCGCTTTGACACGTGGAGCCGCAACTTTGAATTTCATCACTTATTTAAGTCCAGGAGCGGACAAAACATCCCCCTATGAGGGCTTCGACCCTCTCATTGTTTCATAGATCAAGTGGCCACCAGTTGAAACTTCACAATGCGTCGCTCCCTCTTGAATTTCGTTTAAAAATTCACTAGCCGCACATTTAAACGCTTCTAATTCGGCTATTTATTAACGTGTGTAAAAAATTCGAGCGGTTTTAGATTCTTCGTGAAATTCTGCTTAAAATGAGCGCAATAATTTTTAGTTTGTTACAAAAATGAGAGAAATATTAAGATTCATAGATATAAGAACTTAAAATTCACTATCTGCAATTTTAAACGCTTCTAATTCAGTTATTTATTAACTTATTTAAAATATTCGACTGGTTTTTGATTCAGCGTGAAATTCTGCGTAAAATGAGCACCAGCAGTTTTAGTGTGCTTAAAAAATGAGCGAGATATCGACGATTATGCATAATATAGGAACTAAAAATTTTTTACCAGCAAGTTTAAATGCTCCTAATTCGAACATTTCTTGACGTATCTGAAAAATTCGGCTGTTTTTGGGTTTTGCGTGAAATTCTACGTAAAATTAGCATTCGCAGTTTTAGTTTTTTCAAAAAATAGGCGAAATATCGACGTTTATAGATACAGGAACCAAAAATTCACTATCCACAATTTTAATTTTTTAATTTTCTAATTCGATTATTTATTGACGTATGTGAAAAATTCGACCAGTTTTGGATTCTGCGTGAAATTCTGCATAAAATGAGCATCAACAGTTTCAATTTGCTCCAAAAATGAGCGAGATATCGAGGTTTATAAATAAAGGAACTAAAAATTTACTATTCGCAGATTTAAACGCTTCTTATTCGGTTATTTATTGACGGATGTGAACAATTTGCCCGGTTTTAGAATCTGCGTAAAATTCTGCGTAAAATGAGTATTAACAGTTTTAGTTTGCTCCAAAAATGGGCGAGATTTCGAAGTTTATACATGTAAAAGATAAAAATTTACTACCAGCAATTTTAAATGCCTCTAATTCTGTTATTTATTGACCCATGTAAAAAATTCGCGCGGTTTTACGTTAATCATGAAATTCTGTGCAAAATGAGCACTAATATTGTAAGTTTGCCCTAAAAACAAGCGAGTTATCAAGTCTTATTCATATAGATACTCAAAATTCATAATACGCCAATTTAAACGCCATTAATTTGGTTATCTATGGGCGCGTTTAAAAAATTCGCACGATTTTGAATTCTCCGAGAAATTCTGCGTAAAATGAGCAGCAACAATTTTAATTTCTTCCAAAAATGAACGAAATTTTTAGGTTTATACATGTAGAAATCGAAAATTAACTATCTGTAAAATGAAACGCTTCTATTTCGGTTATTTTTTGACGTATGTAAAGAATTCGAACGGTTTTGGATTCAGCGTGAAATTCTGCATAAAATGAGCACCAGCAGTTTTAGTGTGCTCAAAAAATGAGCGAGATATCGACGGTTATACATATTATAGGAACTAAAAAATTTTACCACCAACTTTAAATGCTCCTAATTCGGTTATTTCTTGACGTATCTGAAAAATTCGACCAGTTTTGGATTCTGCGTGAAATTCTGCATAAAATGAGCATCAACAGTTTTAGTTTCCTCAAAAAATAGGCAAAATATCAACGTTTATAGATATGGGAACTAAAAATTCACTATCCACAATTTTAATTTTTTAATTTTCTAATTCGATTACTTATTGACGCATGAGAAAAATTCGACCAGTTTTGGATTCTGCGTGAAATTCTGCGTGAATTGAGCGCGATTATTTTTAGTTTGTTACAAAAATTACCGAGATATTAAGGTTTATAGATATAAGAACTTAAAATTCGCTATCTGCAACTTTAAACGCTTCTAATTCGGTTATTTATTGACGTGTGTAAAAAATTCGCGCGGTTTTGGATTTGTCATCAAATTTTGCGTAAAATGAGCACTAATATTGTAAGTTTGCCCCCAAAAATAAGCGAATTATCAAGTCTTACACATATAGGAACTCAAAATTCACAATTCGCCAACTTACACGCTTCTAATTCGTTTATTTATGGACTCATGGGAAAAATTCAACCGGTTTTAGATTCTGCATAAAATTCTGCCTAAAATGAGCATCAACAGTTTTAATTTGCTCCAAAAATTAACGAGATATCGAGGTTTATACATATAGGAACTAAAAATTAATGATCCGAACTTTAAATGCTTCTAATTCAGTTATTTATTGACGTGTGTAAAAAATTCGCGCGGTTTTAGATTCTACGTGAAATTCTGCGTAAAATGAGGGAGATTTTGAGGTTTATAGATATAAGAACTTCAAATTCACTAACAGCAATTTTAAACGCTTCTAATTCAGTTATTTATTGACGCATGTAACAAATTCGACCGGTTTTGGAATCTGTATGAAATTCTGCGTAAAATGAGCACTAACAGCTTTAGTTTGCTCAAAAACTGAGCAAGATACATATAGGAACAAAAAAATTTCTACCAGAAACTTTAAATTCTTCTAATTTGGTTATTTATCAACGTATGTGAAAAAATCGCATTCTTTTGGATTCTGCGTGAAATTCTGCGTAAAATGAGCATTAATAGTATTAGTTTGCTCCACAAATTAGCGAAATATCGAGGTTTATACATATAGAAACTAAAAATTTACTACCAGCAATTTTAAATGCTTCTAATTCGGTTATTTATTGACGTGTGTAAAAATTTGACCGGTTTTAGATTTCACGTAAAATTCTGCGTAAAATGAGCACAAATATTGTAAGTTTTCCTAAAAAATAAGCGAGATGTCGTGGTTTATACATATAGGAACTAAAAATTCACTATCCACAACTTTAATCCTTTCTAATTCGATTATTAATTGACGTATGTGAAAAATTCGACCGGTTTTCGATTCCGCATGAAATTCTGCGCAAAATGAGCATGACAGTTTTAGTTTGCTCAAAAAATGAGCGAGATATCGAGGTTTATAGATAAAGGAACTAAAAATTCACTAGCCGCAGATTTAAACGCTTCTAATGCGGTTATTTATGGACGCATTTAAAAAATTGGCACGATTTTGAATTATGCGTGAAATTCTGCGTAAAATGAGCGTCAACAGTTTTAGTGTGCTCCAAAAATGCGCGAGTTATCGACGTTTATACATATAGACACTAAAAATTTACTACCAGCAATTTTAAATGCTTCTAATTCGGTTATTTATTGACGTGCGTGAAAAATTCGCACGGTTTTGGATTCTGCTTGAAATTCTGCGTTAAATGAGCACCAACAATTTTAATTTCCTCCAAAAATGAACGAGATTTTTAGGTTTATACATGTAGAAATCGAAAATTAACTATCTGTAAAATGAAACGCTTCCATTTTGGTTATTTATTGACGTATGTGAAAAATTCGCGCGGTTTTGGATTCATCATGAAATTCTGCGTAAAATGAGCCAAACATTGTAAGTTTGTCGCAAAAATAAGCGAGTTATCAAGTCTTATACATATAAGAGCCCAAAATTGAAAATGGATGCATTTGAAAAATTCGCACAATTCTGGTTTCTGCGTGAAATTCTGCGTACAATAAGCACCAACAGTTTAAGTTTGCTTCGCAAATAAGCGAGATATCGACCGAACTAGACTTTGAGACATAATTTTTCGCAATCGTAATAATCCGCAGCTTTAAAGCTTCTAATTCGCTTAATTATTGACATATGTAAAAAATTCGCCCAGTTTTGGATTCTGCGTGAAATTCTGCGTAAGATGAGCACCAACAGACTTCGTTAGCTCCAGAAATGAGCGAGTTATCGAGCTTTATACATGTAGGAACAAAAACTTCACTACCCGCAAATCCTCCACCCTCTCATTGTTTCATAGATCAAGTGGCCACCAGTTGAGACTTAACAATGCGTCGCCCCTCTTGAATTTATGCAAACGAATAATTAAATTGGCGTCGAGTTTTATTCATGAGCCGGGCGATTTCAGAACACTCGGTATAGCAGCGGCACGGCGTGTTTAACAAAATGGATGCTTTATGTCGCTTTATTATTTAAGGAGGAGTTCATGCAAGATGTAATACCGTCAGTTTCGTCTTCTTGGGCTTTTTCTTTTATCGTCTTTTCATTGCGTTTTTATGCGGCGCTCCATTAATCTGAATGGATCAAGTTTTTGTTTTATCTTGGATATTGTTCAGTGAAGGGCGAAGGGCGAAGGGGGAATACTCTTAATTCCATCAGTTAATGGCGATCAATCGGAATTGGGAGAGGGCCGAAAGGGAGATCGAGAAAATCTAGAGGGCCTATTGACATTTCTGATGACAACTGTCAAAATTATAATGTCAAAACGGTGAATTTTAAATGTGTCAAGTCGTTTTTGCTTGACAACTGAAATTGAATAAAATCTGTCATTTTTACATTGACTCACAGATGGCGCTTCTTTTAAATTTAAAAAAAGTGCTTTTTACTGAAAACTGAAAACAGATGGCGCCACCACCAAATGGGTATTCGAGGAAAATACGTGACTTTCTAAGGAACAACATAGAAATTACGCACAGAAGCCACCGGCCGGCAACAAAAGACGTGAAATTCGCCTATTGTAAACTGTGCGTGTTGCTGTTTAATACGGAAACAACAACATTGTGAACGTGCACAAAACAAACGTAATTAGGCGTGCGTTCGATTATTCGTTTCATGAGTAGAAAGATTTTAATTTGCGGATGGAAAATTTTTAGTTTCTATATGTATTAACTTCCATATTTCGCTCATTTTTGGAGCAAACTAAAACTGTTGGTGCTCATTTTACGCAGAATTTCACGCAGAATCCAAAACCGGGCGAATATTTTACACACGTCAATAAACAACTAAATTACAAGCGTTTACAGTTGCGGATCGTGAATTTTTAGTTCCTTTATAAATAAACACCTCGATAACTCGCTCATTTTTAGAGCTAACTAAAACTGTTATACTCATTTTACGCAGAATTTTACGTAGAATCCAAAACCGTGCGAATGTTTCCCCTACGTCAATAAATAACCGAATAAGAAGTATTTAAAGCTTCAGATTATTAATTATTTGTTCCAATATGTATAAACCTCGATATCTCGTTTATTTTCTAAGAAAACTTAAACAATTTATGCTCATAATACGCAGAATTTCACGCAAAATCCAAAACTAGGCTAATTTTTCACATACGTCAATATATAAGCGAATTAAGAAGTTGCAGATAATTACGATTACGAAAAATTACGTTTCTAAGTTTAATTGGGTCGATATTTCGCTTATTTAAGGAGCAAACTTAAACTTTTGGTACTCATTTTACGCAGAATTTCACGGAGAATGTAAACCCGGCCGAATTGTTTACATACGTCAAAAAATAACCGAATCAGAAGCGATTACATTGGAGAGCGTGAATTTTCAGTTCCCATGTGTATAAACTTCGATAACTCGCTCATTTTTGGAGTAAACTTCAACTGTTAGTGCTCATTTTGCACAGAATTTCATGATAAACGGAAAACCGCGCAAATTTTTTACATACGTCAATAAATAACCGAATTAGAAACTTTTAAAATTGCTGGTAGTAAATTTTTGGTTTTTATATGTGTAAACCTCGATATCGCGCTCATTTTTGGAGCAAACTAAAACTGTCATGCTCATTTTGCGCAGAATTTCATGTAGTATCCAAAACCAGTCGAATTTGTCACATACGTCAATAAATAACCGAATGAGAAGTGTTTCAATTTGCGGATAGTGAATTTTTAGTTCCTATATTTATAAACGTCGATATTTCGCCCATTTTTTGAGTAAACTAAAACTGTGAATGCTCATTTTACGCAGAATTTTACGCAGAATCTAAAATCGTGCGAATGTTTCACACATGTTGATAAATAACCGAATTAGAAACTTTTAAAGTTGCTGGTAGAAAATTTTTTGTTCCTATATGTATAAAACTTGATATCTCGCTCATTTTATGAGCAAACTAAACCTATTAGTGCTCATTTTACGCAGAATTTTAGGCTGAATCCAAAAACGGTCGAATTTTTCATATACGTCAATAAATAACTGAATTGGAAACGTTTAAATTGGCGGAGAGTGAATTTTTGGTTCCTATATGTATAAATCTCGAACTTTTTAGAGCAAACTAAAACTGTTCATGCTCATTTTACGCAGAATTTTACGCAGATTCTAAAACTGGGCAAATTTTTCACATTCATCAATAAATAACGGAATAAGAAGCGTTTAAATCTGCGGATAGTGAATTTTTAGTTCCTTTATTTATAAACCTCGATATCTCGCTCATTTTTGAAGCAAATTGAAACTGTTGATGCTCATTTTATGCAGAATTTCACGCAGAATCCAAAACTGGTCGAATTTTTCACATACGTCAATAAATAATCGAATTAGAATTGTTTAAACGTGATGTATAAACTTTGAAATCTCGCATGATTGACGTTTATCCAAATTTGAGGTTATTCAGACTGTGCCGTTCAAACATTCTTCAATTGTTTGTTCAGCAGTACCAAACTATGACGTCATGACTTACACATAATTAAGCGAGATTTATCTAAAAAGTATCAAAATTATAGATAGCCATGACTTCCAGTGAGATGTTGGTAACACTGAATGTCAATCAATGACTGACGTTTAACCAAATTTGAGGTTATATTGACACGTGTCATTCTTCAATTGTTTGTTCAGCGGTACCAAATTATGACGTCATGACCTACACATAATTAAGCGAGATATCTAAAAAGGATCAAAATTAGATAGCCATGACTTCCAATGAGATGTTGGTAACACTGGATGTCAATCAATGACTTACGTTTAACCAAATTTGAGGTTATGTTGACACGTGTCATTCTTCAATTGTTTGTTCAGCGGTACCAAATTATGACGTCATGACCTACACATAATTAAGCGAGATTTATCTAAAAAGTACCAAAATTAGATAGCCATGACTTCCAATGAGATGTTGGTAACATTGAATGTCAATCAATGACTGACGTTTAACCAAATTTGAGGTTATGTTGAGACGTGTCATTCTTTAATTGTTTGTTCAGTGTTGCCAAATTACGAAGTCATTGCCTACCTAATCAAACATATACAGGGCGTTTATAAGTAAGTAAAATCCCCCAGAAGCCCGATGCTAATGACAGCAACAAGTGGCGCCTGGATTTTTCCCGATATAATTTTTAATTGCGCCCCGTTTTGATGGAACGAAAACAGCCGAATGTTATCTTTAAGTAATACAAAGCCGCGGTTCTCCGAGAGCGGCGAATATTTAATAAAGTTAGTGGATAAAATATAGAATTGAATAACTGAATTGGAAATGATTTATTTCATCCGGAGCAAAGAAGTAAATATTCATGAAGTTAGGAACAGACCACATCTGCTGACACTGAATAGATTCCGCCCGGACATGTATTAACTTCATTTCGTCTTACGGGCGTTAAAAATGGCGGCGCGACTTTGATTCAAGTTTAATGATCACCCTGTAGATGTGCAAATCGGCTATGGAATAGTTGCGCTGGTAAAGAATTTGGTCTAATGGAATCCTTGGAGAATATTTCAAGCTGAATGGCGCGATACTGTAAAAGTAATTTAGATATGAATAAAGTGATGCCGGGAAATGGAATAATAAATGGAAGGAAGGATTTTGAATTCGCGTATTTCGCTGCGAATGCTGGAGCTAAGTGGGGGAAGAGCATTGTTCGCCCTTTTAATTGTTTAACTTTTCCATTATTAGACTTTGGAGTTATCTAACAATTAGACCGAGATCTAGACGGATACACTGTGAAAAGAACAAGACACAATTAACATCTGGCTTATGGCAATTTTAACATATTTATACACACCCTGTATATGTATACCTATAGGTAGGCCATGACTCCGTAGTTTAGCAACACTAACCAAACAAGTGAAGAATGACATTGTATAAACATAACCTCACGTTCGGTTAAACATCAGTCACTGATTGACATTCAGCGCTACCAACATGACATTTAAAGTCATGGCTGGCTAATCTTGATTTTTTACTCCGAGAAAAATATCGCTTAATCATAAGTAGGCCATGACTCCGTAATTTGGCAACACTGAGCAAACAAGTGAAGAATGACACTGCGTAAACATAACCTCACATTTGGTTAAACGTCAGTCACTGATTGACATTCAGCTCTACCAACATGACATTTAAAATCATGGCTGCCTAATCTTGATTTTTTACCCCGAGAAAAATATCGCTTAGTCATAAGTAGGCCATGACTCCGTAATTTGGCAACACTGAGCAAACAAGTGAAGAATGACACTGCATAAACATAACCTCCGTCAGTCACTGATTGACAACCAGTGCTACCAACATGATACTTAAAGCCATGGCTGTCTAATCTTGATTTTTTACCCCAAGATAAATCTCACTTAATCATAAGTAGGCCATGACTTTCTAAATTAGTACCACTAAACAAACAATTGAAGAATTGCATTTCGTTGTGTTTGAATGACACGGTCTAAATAACCTCAAATTTGGTTAAATGTCAGTCAACTTTAAACGCTTCTAATTCGGTTATTTATTATCGTATCTAAAAATATCGCCTGTTTTTGGATCCTGCGTGAAATTCTGCGTAAAATGAGCATTAATAGTTTAAGTTTGCTCCAAAAATGAGCGAGATATCGAGGTTTCTGCACATAGGAGCTAAAAATTCACTCTCCGCCAATTTAAACGCTTCTAATTCGGTTATTTATCGACATATGTGAAAAATTTGCACGATTTTGGATTCTGCGTGAAATTCTGCGTAAAATCAGCCTTATTAATTTTAGTTTGCTCCAAAAATAAGCGGGATATCGAGGTTTATACATGTAGGAATTAAAAACCCGTAATCCGCAACTTAAACGCTTTTATTTTGGTTATTTCTTATCGTACATGAAAATATCGCCCAGTTTTGGATTCTGCGTGAAATTCTGCGTACAATGAGTACTAATATTTTAACTTTTCTCCAAAAATACGCGGAATATCAAGGTTTATACAAATAGAGAGCAACCAAAAATTTACTCTTCTCAACTTTAAAGGCTTCTAATTCGGATAGTTATTGACGTAAGAGAAAATATCGCCCAATTTTGGATTCTGCGTGAAATTCTGCGAAAAATGAGCAAAAACAGATTTAGTTTGCGTCAAAAATGAGCGAGATATCGAGGCTTTTACGTATAGGAACTAAAAATGTGCTATCCGCCAATTTAAGTGCTTCTAATTCGGTTATTTATAGACGATTGTGAAAAATTCGGCCGGTTTTAGATTCTGCGTGAAATTCTGTGTAAAATGAGCAAAAACAGTTTTAGTTTGCGCCAAAAATGAGGGAGATATCGAGGATTTTACGTATAGGAAGTAAAAATTCACTCTCCGCCAATTTAAAGGCTTCTAATTCGGTTATTTATTGACGTATATGAAAAATTCGACGGGTGTTAGATTCTGCGTGAAATTCTGCGTAAAATGAGCACCAACAGTTTCATTTTGTTCCGAAAATAAGCGAAATACATAATAGGAATCAAAAAAGTATTAATAAACAATTGAAGAATGACATTTCGTCGTACTAGAATGACGCGGTCTCAACATAACCCCAAATTCGGTTAACGTCAGTCACCGCTTGACGTTAAAAACGTCATTGAAAGTCATGGCCTGCCTAATTGCGATAAATAGTATATTGCGCCGGGCGCGCGCAAAGCGCGATTTTTCCCCCGAGCGATAAATCTCGTTTAATCCGCGTTTTTGTGTCGAACGTATTAAATATCACTTTAAAAACCGCCCGGTGCAAGGTAATTCAAATAGCGTTCAAATAACAGCCGTTTTTATCAATGTAAATGCTATTTCGCTCCGGTTAAAGCCGTAACGAGCAAATTTTCACAGAGATAAGGACAAAGTCCGGATGCCCCGACATCTGGCCATGTAAATGGAGATTAAATTGTGTTTGCCCTCGTGCATCCAATGAGAAATGTCTTTAGCAAGGTCCGTTTAGTATTGACTTTATCAAAAGGAAATTTCACGCGATAAATCTCTAAAAGCGTTTCGCGGTCGCAGCAGGCTAATCCTCCAAAATCCGCGGGAAACTCAAAATTACTCACTCATGTGGTACAAAACCAGTCCTTTGGGGTCGTCTAGTGGGCCGTGCAATTGGAACGCTTCATTGATTGGGGCAAAAATCGTCGCCTGCTTGAATTGGAGAGTCACATTGGCCAACGGGTTGTCCTCCAGCAACGCGAGGAACTGCAAAAGAACAATATAAATGAAAATCTGAGTTGGCGCTAAATTGTGTATTTATCTAACCAAACTAACCCGAACTATACAGGTGTCCTTAAACGTAATAAAACTGTCTCGTCAAGTGGGCGCTGCCAAAACTCACTTAACCCCAAACTGTCAAACTTTGACAGGTGCAAAGCCTCCTATAATAAAAATGATGAACTTTAATCAGATCAGCCGTGGAGATAATTGAGGTTATGCATTTTGTTTTTGTTTTTCAAAGCTACCTTGATCAAGCGCTTTTGGACTAATATAGTGTGCCATGGAGATATAGTTGAAATAATGTGTCTATTTTTTTTGTCTTCCAAAACAACAATTTCCAGTAATTAATTAGTAATTAGTGATTAATGAACACGCAGCTATTTGACAGTTTGGTGGAATACAACAAATGACAAGACCCGGCGCATCCACCATTCTTAATCAGGTCTGTCGTGGAGGCAATTGAGGTTATGTGTCTTCTTTTTGTTTTCGAAAGCAAGCTTGATCATGTTTTAGATTAAAATAGTGTGCTGTGAAGACATATTAAGGTTAAGTGTCTTTTTTTTGTTTTTACAAGCAACTATAAATAGTGTGCTGTGGAAACATGGTTGAGGTTTAGTGTCTTTTTTTTTGTTTTCCAAAACAACCGTTTCCGGTAAAAAACTGAGTTGGCGCCAAATTGTCTATTTATCTAACTAAAAGACGTTTATGCTTTCGTGGGATTTCGGCGTCGCGCGATTAAATAACACGTCAAGTCCTGAAGGATTTACAGGGAAATTGATAGGGAAATTTGTGATTTGTTGGTCGCACTGATTTTGACGCGCCGCGGGACATCTAACCTCAAACCCGAACTATACAGGTGTCCTTTAACGTAATAAAAGTGTCTCGTCAAGTGGGCGCTGCCAAAACTGCCTATATCACTTAACCCCAAACTGTCAAACTTTGACAGGTGCAAAGCCTACTATGATAAAAATGATGAACTTTGCGTAGCGTGCACCTGTAGCGCAAATTTCCGTTAATTAATTAGTAATTAGAAATTAATGAAGATACAACTGTTGCACAGTTTAGTGTAATGCAACAAATGATCACCACTCTAAATCAGATCAGCCGTCGAGGCAATTGAGGTTATGCGTTGTTTTTTTTAGAACTACCTTGATCAAGCGCTTTTGAACTAATATAGTGTGCCATGGAGATATAGTTTAAATGAGTCCAGTAATTAATTAGTAATTAGAGATTAATGAACACGCAACTATTTGACAGTTTGGTGAAATACATGGCATTCACCATTCTTAATCAGGTCTGCCGTGGAGGCAATTGAGGTTATGTGTCTTCTTTTTGTTTTCCAAAGCAAGCTTGATCAAGCGCTTTTAGATTAAAATAGTGTGCCGTGGAGACATAGTTGAGGATAAGTACCATTTTTGTTTTCCAAAACAACAATTTCCGGTAATTAATTAGTAATTAGATTAATGAACACGCAACTGTTTTACATTTTGGTGAAAAACCACAAACAATATAACCCGGCGCATCCACCATTTTAAATCAGGTCTGCCGTGGAGACAGTTGAGGTTAAAAATGTTTCTTTTTATTTGCAAAGCAACTTTGATCAAACGCTTTTTGATTAAAATAGTGTGCCGTGGAGACATATTAAGGTTAAGTGTCTTTTTTTGTTTTCACAAGCAACGTGATCAAGCTGTTTTGTATTAATATAAATAGTGTGCTGTGGAAACATAGTTGAGGTTTAGTGTGTCTTTTTTTTTTGTTTTCCAAAACAACCGTTTCCGGTAAAAAATCTGAGTTGGCGCTAAATTGTCTATTTATCTAACCAAAAGACGTTTATGCTTTCGCGGGATTTCGGTGTCGCGCGATGAAATAACACGTCAAGTCCTGAAGGATTTACAGGGAAATGGATAGGGAAATTTGAGATTTCTTGGTAGCACTGCTTTTGACGCGCCGCGGGACATCTAACCTCAAACGCGAACTATACACGATGTCCTTGAACGTAATATAACCGTCTCGTCAAGTGGGCGCTGTCAAAACTGCCAATATCACTTAATCCCAAACTGTCAAACTTTGACAGGTGCGACCGCTCCAAAGCCTACTACAATAAAAATGATGAACTTTGCGTAGCGTGCACCTGTAGCGGCCAATATCTCACTTTGATGTTTAATCTCGCCGCTTTTTCTGCACGTTTATTACAGTACTTCTCGTATTTATGATGCAAGAAAAATTATCCGTTTTTAGACTCTCTCTAAAACTCGCATTTAAATGATGAAATATTTTTGTGAAAGTGACAGATTCGTTTTTATTTCCTAGTCGTCGGGTATATTTATGTTTCAATTTTGTGCCGCTGTTTTAGCGATATTTCATCGCGGATTTTGGCTCAGAATCCTAAGGCGACTTCTTATTTATATTTAAAAGCGCTTGATCAGGGGTGCCTTGGAAAACAAAAAGGGGAACCATAACCCCAATTATGTCTCTATTTATAAAATTTTGTCTCCTATTTATAAGTCCAAAAATGTTTGATCAGACTTGTTGAGAAAAAACAAAAAAAGAGACATAACCTAATTTTTGTCTATTTATATTAGTCAAATCTAAAAACGATTAATCAGGGTTGCTCCGAAAAACAAAAAAGAGACACATAAACTCAACTGTGTCTACACGACTCACTAGTTAAATTTTAGTCCAAAAGCGGTTGATCAGCGTTGCTTTAGAAAACAAAAAAGAGATACTTAACCTCAACTGTCTCCACGGCAGACATGATTAAGAATGGTGGATGCGCCGGGTCAAGTTATTTGTTATACTTCACCGAACTAAGCAGTTGAACCGCCATTACTTTCTAATTACTAATTAAATACCGGAAATTTAGGTTAATTAAGAAAAGTAATCATGCGTTTAAGTAAGATCCTGGACTGGGGAGGAGTTGTAAACTTTCAACTGTTTTTTAAAAGCGCACATTGACAGATGTAGTGACAACTTGTAGAAAATTTGACAACTAACCTTAAATTTGAAACAAGTCAGGTTGGGAGTCAAGCGCTAATCTGCGGACTTTAGAACCCTCAAAAAGCAAAACCATCAAAAAACGAAGCGAATAGATAAACTGAAAATTGGAGAAATTGTTGACAGTTCTCAGACGTTGGCGGGAAATTTAAATTTTGCACTGTCACAAATGGTTTATTTTTACCAAAGCCACCTGCGTTATTAACAAGTGCTTGATCAGAGTTGCCTTGGAAAACACATAATCTCCACGGCACACTATTTATATTAGTCCAAAAGAGCTTAATCAGGGTTGCTTTGAAAAACAAGAAACGTGACACATAAATTTAACTATGTCTCCATGGCTCACTATATTAGTCCAAAAACGCCTGATCAGGATAGACTTGGAGAACAAAAGACACATAACCTCAACTATGTCCTTCACAGCACACTATTTATATTAGTACAAAAGCGATTAATCCGTGTTGCTGTGGAAAACAAAAAAAACACTTAACCCCTGCTATGTCTCCACGGCACACTATTTTAATCTAAAAGCGCTTGATCAAGCTTGCTTTGAAAAACAAAAAGAAGACACATAACCTTAATTGTCTCCACGGCAGACTTGATTAAGAATGGTGGATGCGCCGAGTCATGTTATTTGTTGTATTCCACCAAACCGTCAAATAGTTGGGAGTTTACTAATCTCTAATTACTAATTAGTTAGTGGAAGTTGTTGTTTAGGAAAACAAAAAAATAGACACTTTCCTTCAAGTATATCTCCATGGCACACTATATTAGTCCAAAAGCGCTTAATCAGGGTTGCTTTGAAAAACAAAAAAAGACGCATAACCTCAATTGCGTCCATAGCACATCTGACTAAGAGTGGTGGTCATTTGTTGCAGTTGTATCTTCATTAATTTCTAATTACCAATTAATTAGTTAATTAACGGAAATTTAAACTAATTAAGAAATGTGATTATTTAATAGATTGGTTTTCTTTACATTGCTGTTTAATTACTAATTATATTATCTAATTTCGACGATGAATTAAATATAATTAAGAAAATTTATTTTTGATGTTCTATATTTTCTGTTATCACACCCTGTACCCATATAATATTCATCCCGTTTTCATCCCCCAAACGTAATCGCAGCATCGCGAAGCCAAATTAAAAATCGCCCCCGAAATTTCTCCAGGTGAGGCCGGCAATAAGGAAGCCCCCGCGCCCCGCCATAAATTTTTAATTTGTTCTTTTGATGGCTGATGCTTTCTGAAAGTTTCTCTAATTAAATTATGAAATTTCTCTCAAATGCCCGCTTCTGTGCTTTACAAGTTCATAACGCACGAACCGCAGGAATTTTTCCTCGACAGACTTCATTATTTCTCCAGGGCCGTAATTAGAATACTCGCGACGGGTTACACGCGGAATTCGATCGCTGGCGTTGTCAGAAACGCAATTTGTTTTGAGACGCCGCGATTTTAATATCAACTGTCTGGCGGCGGCGGCGGCGCCGCCGCCGCTGAGTTTTTCGCTTCTTGAAGGATTTATTGCTGTTTTGTTGGATTTAATGGAAACAGTGACGACAGTTGATGAATAAACGAGAATAGATATTGAGGTTATGATTGACATGACAGTTGCGAACTGTCAAAGTGAGGGGTTACCAACCATACGGAATTTCAAAGCCGACTCGATCAAAACAACTCTTTTAAATTAGAGTGACGAAAAAGCCAATTTCCCACGTTTTTCACCGGATTTTTACAAATCCACTTAACTCATTAATGACGCGGGTCTTCGCCCCTTTTGATAAATTACCTTCGTCCTAAAAAACTCGGACACTAATGTTGAGTAATAGCCCTTTCCTCAAAGAACAAAGCGAAATAAAGTGCCCCCAAATTAACGACCTGCACATCACTTTTTAATAAAAAAACGTGTCGTGGTAGGCCGTGATCAAACAATCGTTGACATAACCTCAACTGTCATGGCCGTCTCTTTTCTTCGTCGCTGAACAAACGGAGTTGGAAATTCCGCCAACCACAACATAATTATAACAGTCGAGTTACATTTCATGGCCTGTCGTATTTGCCTTGAGTTAGAGCAGTATTGGTTTAATACGACGTGTTTGCTGCACTCATGACATCACTAATAAAGTCCTGATGACGTCAACCGCCAGACGAAACGTTTCGAGACAGATGTCACTTGATTGCGTTTACTCATCGTCTTGAGTGTCGACTTCCGGCGCCCACTGGGCATCGATGACCTCTGGTCAAAACAATTCATAGCACACTATGCGAAGAAGTTGGGGTAATTGATTTATTTATTTGCGAATTAGCATGAGCTGAAGAATTTGTCTGCTCTAATTGTCAAAAATTGAGAACAAAAGACGCAATTTTTGGAAATTTTCAGGACGAGAAGATATTTCTACATTTTCTAATCCAAGCCTGGCATTTCGACAGTTTTGACGCTAGAAGAATAAAATTTGGGAAAATTACTCTATTACTCCTCTAAATCTCAAACATTTAGAACAAAAAACACACTTTTTAGAAATTTTCGTTTTTAGGATTAAGCGACATTGCCAACATTTTCTATCCATGTCTATAATTTTCTCAGTTTTAACATTAAAAGTATGAAATTTGGGGAGGTTGCTCTCTTTAACTTGTCCATTATTTCCTCCAAAACTCAAAAATTTAGAAATAAAAACACAATTTTTAGAAATTTTCATTTTTAGGAAAAGGAAACATTTCTAACAATATCGATACAAGCCTGTAACTTGGGCAGTTTTGACGCTAATAGAACGAAATTTGGGGGGATTACTCCTTTTGACTTGTTCATTATCTCCTCCAAATCCTAAAAATTTTAACCAAAAGACACTATTTTTATGAAGCATTATTTTTAGGACGAGGAGACATTTCCAACATTTTTTATCCAAGTCTGTAATTTCGACAGTTTTCATGCTAGAAGAAATTTTGGGAGAATACTTGTTTTAACTTGTCTATTATCACCTCCAAATTTCAAAATTTTAAAGCAGAAGACACAATTTTTAGAAATTTTCATTTTTAGGACGAGGAAACATTTACAACATTTTCTATCTAAGCCTGTAATTTCAACAGTTTTCATCCTAGAAGAATGAAACTCGGGAAAATCACTTCCTTAGACTTGTCCATTGTCTCCTCCAAATCTCAAAAATTTAGAGCAAAATACTAAATTTTTGGATATTTTCGTTTTAAAGGAGAAAAAAATTTCCAACATTTTTTATAGAAGCCTGTAATTTTGACAATTTTAACGCTAGAAGAATGAAATTTAGGGAGATTACTCCTTTTGTTTCCTCCATTTCCTCCTCCAAATCTCAACAGTTTAAAGCAAAAGATAGAATTTTTAGAAATTTTCTATTTTAAGAGGGGGAGACATTTCCAAAATTTTGTATACAAGCCTGTAATTTCGACAGTTTTGATGTTGGAAGAACGAAATTTGGAAACATTACTCCTTTTGACTTGTCCATTGTCTCCACCAAATCTCAAAAACTTAGAGCAAAACGCACAATTTTTAGAAATTTTGGTTTTTCGGACTAGACGACATTGCCAACATTTTCTATTCTTGCCTGTAATTTTCTCAGTTTTAACACTAAAAGTCTAAAATTTGGGGAGGCTACTCTCTTTGACTTGTCCATTATTTCCTCCAAAACTCAAAAATTTAGAAAATAAGACACAATTTTTAGAAATTTTCATTTTTAGGAAAAGGAAACAACATTTCTAACAATCTCTATCCAAGCCTGTAATTTCGACAGTTTTGACCCTAGAAAAATAAAATTTTGGAAAAATACTCCTTTTGACTTGTTCATTATCTCCTCCAAATTTCAAAAATTTAGAGCAAAAGACACAAGTTTTAGAAATTTTAATTTTTAAGACGAGGAGACATTTCTAACATTTTTTATCCAACTCTCTTATTTTGACAGTTTTAATGTTAGAAGAATGAAATTTTGGGAGACAACTTGTTTTGACTCGTCCATTATCTCCTCCAAATTTCAAAAATGTTAAGCCGAAAACACACTTTTTAGAAGTTTTCATTTTTAGAACGAGGAGACATTTTCAGCGTTTTAGATCCAAGCCTGTAATTTCGACAGTTTGGATGCTAAAAGAACGCAATTTGGAGGGATTTCTTCTCTTGACTTGTCTATTATCTCCTCCAAATCTCGCAAATTTAGAGCAAAAGACACAATTTTTAGAAATTTTCATTTTTAGGACGAGGAAACTTTTTCAACATTTTCTATCTAAGCCTGTAATTTTAACAGTTTTGATCCTAGAAGAATGAAACTCTGGGAAATCACTCTATTAGAGTTGTACATTGTCTCCTCCAAATCTCAAAAATTTAGAGCAAAAGACTAAATTTTTAGAAATTTTCGTTTTAAAGGCGAGAAAAAATTTCCAACATTTTCTATCGAAGCCTGTAATTTTGACAGTTTTAACGCTAGAAGAATGAAATTTAGGGAGATTACTCCTTTTGCTTCCTCCATTTTCTCCTCCAAAATTGTTTAGAAACCAAAACAGTCTAAAGCAAAAGATTTTTATTTTAAGGCGGGGAGATATTTCCAAAATTTTGTCTATAAGCCTGTAATTTCGACAGTTTTGACGTTAAAGGAATGAAATTTGGAGAGATTACTCCCTTTGACTTGTCCATTATCTCCTCCAAAACTCAAAAATTTAGAGCAAAAGACAAAATTTTTAGAAATTTTCATTTTAAAGACAAAGAGACAATTCCAAAATTTTCTATCCAAACCTGTAATTTCGACAGTTTTGACGGTAGAAAAATGAAATTTGGGGAGATTACTCCTATTGACTCGTCTATTGTCTCCTCCAAATGTCAAAAAATTAGAGCAAAAAACACACTTTTTAGAAATTTTGGTTTTTAGGACTTAGCGACATTGTCAACATTTTCTATTCATGCTTGTAATTTTCTCAGTTTTAACACTAAAAGTATGAAATTTGAGGAGGTTATTTTCTTTGACTTGTCTATTATTTCCTCCAAAACTCAAAAATTTAGAAAAAACGACACAATTTTCATTTTTAGGAAGAGGAAACAGTTCCAACAATTTCTATCCAAGCCTGTAGTTTTGACAGTTTTAATGCTAAAAGAACGCAATTTGGAGGAATTTCTCCTCTTGATTTGTCCATTATCTCCTCTAAATCTCAAAAATTTAGGGCAAAAGACACATTTTGTAGAAATTTTCACTTCTAAGACTAGGAGACATTTCCAACATTTTCTATTCAAGCCTGTAATTTCGACAGTTTTGACACTAAAAGAACAAAATTTGAGGAGATGACTCCTTTTGACTTGTCCATTATCACCTCCAAATCTCAAAAATGTAGACCAACAAACACAAGTTTTAGAACCTGTGCTAATTGATTTATTTATTTGCAAATTAGCACGAGCGTCTGCCGGAATTATCTCGACTCGCCCAATTTACTCTTTCACGATGGAAATTGGATCGGTCTAGATAAAGAGGATTATTCCGAATTAGTGTTATTGAATCGAGAAGGCGACGCATTTCCTTTTTGTCTAGTGGCCGCTGCATAAAATTGGAACGTCACTTTGACAGGTTGAAGTTAGATACCTTCTCATGCTAATTCAGATTGAAATCAAGTCCGATAAAGTTGTAATATCTGCCTCGTCGTCGTAATTAAAATTTTCCGCGTTTGATGCACAAAAAGCTCCCGGGATTCGCATTTATTAACTCTTGCAAACTAGCCGGACCAAGGAAATGACCAGTGGTGACTTGATAAATATGGATAGGACGTCCAGTATGAATATTTCTCCGGTAATATGCAAAGTTGAGCTCATTTGCTTTACTCCAAGTCTCAGTTGGCGAGTCCGTTATTACAAACAAGTGAAGAAAATTCCAAAGCACGCCGCGACTATTAATGATTCATCTCCAAGTTTCATTACCTCCGAATTCCCCAAAGTTGAACAGTTCTTTTGTTTGAACAAATGCACAGATTGCTGATGTTATCCTGAGGGATATTTCATTCCTGTTTCATACTTGAATAACTTTCGCAAGAAGTTTGACGGCGCCGAATGGAGAGATCTATTTAAGATTTTACAGGAGTGACGAAAAATTCATAAGACTTTCCAGGCGGACTTTGAATGCCTCTTCGGATCAACTCGAATTCGTGTTATTGTCATAGAGATCTGTATTCTGACCCATTTACGCGGACCTCTTCTGAGCTGAATTCCCAACGAGGACGGTAAGACTTTATTGATTTTTATCGCCTGGAAACTTTTATATACAGTGTGATCCAACATTTGACAGTTTCCGACTATTTAACATAACCACAATCTGTCATTATTGCCAACCGTAACCCCACTTTTGCGCCGTAAAGCCATTTTGTTGGTGGCGCCATCTAGTGAAAGATTCCCAAAATTGCAAGTGATGTCAAAAACTGTCAGATCAGCATTGAAAACAAGTGAAAATAAGTCGCCTTTTGATGAGTGTGAACTTTGGTAACGTAAGAAATAAAACGTCAACAGTTTGAAGACCTTTTTGATAACGGTAACCCAACTTTTGTGTTTTCAGTGCGGCAAAAGAGTCAGATTACTCATGGACACTCAAAAGGAAGAATTTTCGCAGTAGTTTAGGAATTTAAGAAGATTTTTCCACCATCAAAATCATTTTGTTGGTGGCGCCATCTATTGGAAGATTCCCAAAATTGCAAGTGATGTCAAAAACTGTCAGATCAACATTGAAAACAAGTGAAAATAAGTCGTCTTTTGATGAGTGTGAACTTTGGTAACGTAAGAAATAAAACGTCAATAGTTTGAAGACCTTTTTGATAACGCTAACCCCACTTTTGCGTTTTCAGTGCGGAAAAGCTTCAGCAGTGCGGCAAAAGAGTCAAACTACTCCTGGACACTCAAAAGGAAGAATTTTCGCAGTAGTTTAGGAATTTAAGAAGATTTTTCCACCATCAAAATCATTTTGTTGGTGGCGCCATCTATTGGAAGATTCCCAAAATTGCAAGTGATGTCAAAAACTGTCAGATCAACATTGAAAACAAGTGAAAATAAGTCGCCTTTTGATGAGTGTGAACTTTGGTAACGTAAGAAATAAAACGTCAATAGTTTGAAGACCTTTTTGATAACGGTAACCCACCTTTTGCGTTTTCAGTGCGGAAAAGCTTCAGCAGTGCGGAAAAAGAGTCAAACTACTCATGGACACTCAAAAGGAAGAATTTTCGCAGTAGTTTCGGTATCTAAGAGGATTTTTCCACCATCAAAATCATTTTGTTGGTGGCGCCATCTATTGGAAGATTTAAAAAATTGCATGTGATGTCACAAATTGTCAGATCAACAAGGAAAAGAAGTGTCAAACTAAAATTGTTCTTGCTCATTTTACGCAGAATTTCACGCAGAATCCAAAACCGTGTGAATTTTTCACGCACGTCAATAAATGAACGAATTAGAAGCGTATAAATTGGCCGGTAGTGAATTTATAGTTCCAATATGTATAAACGTCGATAACTCGCTCATTTTTCGAGCAAACCTAAACTGTTAATGCTCATTTTACGCAGGATTTCATGCAGAATCCAAAACCGGTCGAATTTTTCACATACGTCAATAAATAACCGAATTAGAAGCGTTTCATTGGCGGGTAACTCGCTCATTTTTGGAGCAAGCGAAAACTATTTGTGCTCATTTTACGCAGAATTTCGCGCAAAATCCAAAACCGGTCGAATGTTTCACATACGTCAATAAGTAACCGAGAAAATATGTCGCCTTTTCGTGAGTGTAAACTTTAGCAACGCAAGAAACGTAACCTTAAAAAAATTGACAGTGTTGACAGTTGTTGTCTTTGAAATAACTAGATCGTGGTAACCGTAACCCCACTTTTGCGCTGTCGGTGCGGAAAAGCTTAAGCAGTGCGGCAAAGGAATCAGATTACTAAGACCGGTCAGTGGCACTCAAAAGGAATAATTTTCACATGTAGTTTCGGTGTTTAACACGCCTTTTTCACCTTCGAAATCATTTTGGTGGTGGCGCCATCTATTGGCAGATTCCAAAAATTGCAAGTGACGTCAGAAACTGACAAATCAACATTGAAAACAAGTGAAAATAAGTCGCCTTTTGGTGACTGGGAACTTTGGTGACGTAAGAAACTTTAACGCCAACAGTTTGACAGTGTTTCCCTTTCCGTCAATCTGTCATTTTTGGCAACGGTAACCCCACTTTTGCGTTATCAGAGCGGAAAAGCTTTCACAGTGCGGCAAAAGAGTCTAATTACACACGCCGCTCAAACAGATTTATCTATTTTCGTTATTTAAGACGATTTTTCCACCTTAAAAACATTTTATTGGTGGCGCCATCTATTAGAAGTTTACAAAAATTCCAATTGACATTGTCAAAGAAACTCTGAAAACAAGTGAAAATATGTCGCCTTTTTGTGCGCGTGAATGTAAGAAATGTCAACATCAAAAAATTGACAGTGTTGACAGTTGTTTCGTTGTTTATGAAACAACTAGATTGAACTTTGTTTTCGTTTACGAAAATTTGACACTGTTGACTTTTCGAGGTGTGAGTGGAAAAATTGGGTGGCTATGGATTCAAGTCTTTAGTTTTCCACAGCACACTGGATGTTACAGGAAGCCCTGTGCTTCCCTAAAAATACACTTTTGAAAAAACGTGAGATTATAAATCAAATTACCTTAGATTTTTGTTAATCGGAGTGTACTTGGCAAACTTGAATTTTTGACATTAGAAACGTCAACTGTTTATTTAGTTACCACTGCCGCCAACTGTTTAGTTTTCGCCCAACCATAATAACTTTTATTTTAATTTTATTTTTTAAGTTTTTTTTTTCAGTGTTGCCAAATTATAAAACAAAGCGATTTATTTCTGAAATTAATTAATTGCTTAACTTTTGTTTCTAATTTCTTATTAATTAAGGAAAATTAGGATAATTACCAAGAAATTTCGACATTTTATCAAAATTTCATAAAGGCCTAGTTCATAAGCGCTTGATCAGGATTGCTTTAGGAAACAAAAGGGAAAAAAGGACACAAAACCTAGACTATGTCTCCATGGCCCACTATTTAAATTAGTTAAAAAGCTTGATCAGGGTTGCTTTGGGAAACAAAAAAGAGACACATAACCTCAACCATGTTTGCACAACACACTAGTATAATTTCAATTGTTTTTCCAGTGTTACCAAATTATAAAACAAAGTAATTTTGTCCATAAATAATTTGAATTTCTAATTTTTAATTAATTTTGAGAAAATTAAGTTAATTACGATGATATAGTTCAAAATTTTGTGAAGATTTTATAAAGACCTAGTCCAAAAACGCTTAATCAGGTTTGCTTTGGAAAACAAAAAACGAAACACATAACCTCAACTATATCTCCACTGCCCACTATTTATACTAATCCAAAAACTTGGTTAGATGGCTTAGGAAAACAAATACGAGACACGTAGTCTCAACTAGTTAAATTACAAAAGCGCTTGATCAGGGTTGCTGTGGATTACAAAAAGACACAGATAACCTCAACTATATCTCCACGGCACACTGTTTATATTAGTCCAAAAGCGCTTCATCAGGGTTGCTTAGGAAAACAAAAAAGAGACGCATAACCCCAATTATGTTTCCAAGACACACTAGTTATATTTTTCAATTGTTTTTCCAGTGTTACCAAATTATAAAACAAAGTCATTTTTGTCCGAAATTAATTACGTAATTTTTGTTTCCAATTTCTAATTAATTATTAGTAAGTCTCCACGGCTCACTGTTTATACTAATCCAAAAGCATGATCAAGGTGGCTTTGAGAAACAAAAAATAGACACATAACCTCAAGAATTCTCCATGGCCGCCCTGATTAAGAATGGTGGATGCGCCGGGCGCATTTTTAATTAGTCGTAAGTCAGCGTAATCTCTAATATGTGGCCTGGAAAGGTTAAACAATGGCATGTAATTTCCTGGAATGGGTTATGGCGTCTGCTAGAGAGGCGCAACTTAATGGACAAATATCCGCCCGTACTAACGAACTGACAAGGCTAGTTTAAACCATTAGACTAATTTGTTCCGACGCCGCCTGCTCGAAATTAAAAAGCGCCAAAGACAATTCCGAGCAATCAATCAAAATATCCGAGTGGGCTGTGTCAATCCAACGCTTACCAAGACCCCGAGCGAAAAAATGCAAGGCCGACTTGACGCCGCTCTCAATTTAGTCGCTTTGCGAGTTTCTGCATAAATTCTTTTGTTTTGTACAGTGTCGAGAACAAGCTAAATGTCTCGAAAGTTTTATAAAGTTGTTAAGTTTACATTTACTCTCGTAAATTATTTTTTAGGACCGGAGCGAGGTAAAATTCATTCGGGCCACCCCGTATATAAACAAGTGAGTGTCCATAAAATCAATGTGCGCAGTAAAACAGACGTGAGCATTTCAATTAAGGGACAATATCATCCCTTAACTCATGTCTCCCTCTTCCTCCAGGAGAAATGGCTTTGTTTCAGGTACATTAACTCAAACGGAGAAACGTCAAGCTCCTGAAACATGTTCCCACAGGTTCCTCAAAAAATCGGGAACAAATTGTCCCGCGCAAATCGCCCGGGGAGCATCGTCGCATAAATAACCGGAGCGAATGCAGTAATCTCCGTCGCGAGGAAAAAAAGTGCATCGTTGTGCGACGAGAAAAATGGGGCTCCGTGTTGCGGTTGCGTTAGTTTAATCCCGCTCTAATCCGCGTCGTGAATAATCTAACACGGATTTAGCGTGGCTCACTCACATTCAACAATTACGGGACAAGAAGCAAGAGCGCGTTTTCTATGCGAACAAGCTTGAATGCACTGCGAGAGTGGGGGAGGAGGGTGGATTTGGAGGGATTAAGAATCCATTGGGAAAATCGGCCTTGAGGAATTAAAAATAAAAGGAGTTTATATCGGCGCGGATTTTGCTTCAAAGGGATAAAAGGCAATATCCATTCGGGAGTTTCTTTGACAAAGGGGATATGGAAATTGGAGTTTTGAAACCGCTTGCCGGAAAAGTTGCGGAAATGCGAGCAATTAGAAGTGTTTCTATTTCGCGTTTTTGTTTACTGGTTTAAGAAAAAGAAAAATCTTTAATTCTGTGATCAAATTCTCAAATTTTACAGTTTTAAATAGTCAAATAGTCAAATTACACTTCGTTTCCTTTATCGTTGTCAATAGTCAAATTCATATGAATTCGAATAATTGACGAGTTTTTTAACAACGGTTAAACATTATTTGACCCTTTTTTTTTGTTTCGAATTTTTATTTTTAGATTCAAAATTGTCAAATTTTGCGTTAAAATTGTCAAATTTCACTTACAGTTTTCAAATTCTTAAAGATAAATTTTAGGGATCTCATGTTTTTATTGTTTATTTTTAGGTTTCGATGTCATTAATTTCAAAATAGTCAAATTGCCGTTTTCAAAATTGTCAAATTTTAACTCTACTTTCAGTTTTTTTTTCATGAGTTTACAGTTCTGCAAATAGTCAAATTTTGTCTTTTTTAAAAAGTTTAAATCAAAAATTAATTTGAGAATTCAAAACTTTAAAACATTGTCAAATTCATTAGATTAAAAAATGTATAAATGTCAAATTCAAAACAAAATTTGCAGTTTTCTGACTCATCACCCCAAAATAGTCAAATTTTGTCTATTTTAAACAGTCAGATTTGACTGCGAGATTGTTAAATTTCGAAAATTGTCAAATTCATTTGATTAAACAATGATTAAATATCAAATTCAAAACAAAATTTGGAGTTTTCTGATTCATCACCCCAAAAATGGTCAAATTTTGTCTGTTTTAAACAGTCAGATTTGACTGTGAGATTGTTGAATTTCGAAAATTGTCAAATTCATTTGGTTAAACAATGATTAAATGTCAAATTCAAAACAAAATTTGCAGTTTTCTGACTCATCACCCCAAAATAGTCAAATTTTGTCTATTTTAAACAGTCAGATTTGACTGCGAGATTGTTGAATTTCGAAAATTGTTAAATTCATTTGATTAAACAATGATTAATTGTCAAATTCAAAACAAAATTTGCAGTTTTCTGACTCATCACCCCAAAATAGTCAAATTTTGTCTTTTCTAAACAGTCAAGTTTGACTGCGAGACTGTTAAATGTCGAAAATTGTCAAATTCAAAACAAAATTTGCAGTTTTCTGACTCATCACCCCAAAATAGTCAAATTTTGTCTTTTAAACAATGGGATTTCATTGCGAGATTGTTAAATTTCGAAAATTGCCAAATTCATTCGATTAAAAAATTTTTAAATGTCAAATTCAAAACAAAATTTGCAGTTTTCTGACTCATCACCCTAAAATAGTCAAATTTTGTCTTTTCTAAACAGCCAAATTTGACTGCGAGACTGTTAAATGTCGAAAATTGTCAAATTCATTTGATTAAACAATGTTTAAACGTCAAATTCAAAACAAAATTTGCAGTTTTCTGACTCATCACCCCAAAATAGTCAAATTTTGTCTTTTAAACAATGGGATTTCATTGCGAGATTGTTAAATTTCGAAAATTGTCAAATTCATTCGATTAAAAAATATTTAAATGTCAAATTCAAAACAAAATTTGCAGTTTTCTGACTCATTACCCCAAAATAGTCAAATTGTGTCTATTTTAAACAGTCAGATTTGACTGCGAGATTGTTGAATTTCGAAAATTGTTAAATTCATTTGATTAAACAATGATTAATTGTCAAATTCAAAACAAAATTTGCAGTTTTCTGACTCATCACCCTAAAATAGTCAAATTTTGTCTTTTCTAAACAGTCAAATTTGACTGCGAGACTGTTAAATGTCGAAAATTGTCAAATTCATTTGATTAAACAATGTTTAAATGTTAAATTCAAAACAAAATTTGCAGTTTTCTGACTCATCAGCCCAAAATAGTCAAATTTTGTCTTTTAAACAATGGGATTTCATTGCGAGATTGTTAAATTTCGAAAATTGTCAAATTCATTCGATTAAAAAATATTTAAATGTCAAATTCATAACAAAATTTGCAGTTTTCTGACTTATCACCATAAAATAGTCAAATTTTGTCTTTTCTAAACAGTCAAATTTGACTGCGAGACTGTGAAATTTCGAAAATTATCAAATTCATTCGATTAAAAAATATTTAAATGTCAAATTCATAACAAAATTTGCAGTTTTCTGACTTATCACCCTAAAATAGTCAAATTTTGTCTTTTCTAAACAGTCAAATTTGACTGCGAGACTGTTAAATGTCGAAAATTGTCAAATTCATTTCAGTAAACAATGTTTAAATGTCAAATTCAAAACAAAATTTGCAGTTTTCTGACTCATCACCCTAAAATAGTCAAATTTTGTCTTTTAAACAATGGGATTTCATTGCGAGATTGTTAAATTTCGAAAATTGTCAAATTCATTTGATTAAACAATGATTAAATGTCAAATTCAAAACAAAATTTGCAGTTTTCTGACTCATCACCCCAAAATAGTCAAATTTTGTCTTTTTTAAACAGTCAAATTTGACTGCGAGACTGTTAAATTTCAAAAATTATCTAATTCATTCGATTAAAAAATATTTAAATGTCAAATTCATAACAAAATTTGCAGTTTTCTGACTTATCACCCTAAAATAGTCAAATTTTGTCTTTTCTAAACAGTCAAATTTGACTGCGAGACTGTTAAATGTCGAAAATTGTCAAATTCATTTCAGTAAACAATGTTTAAATGTCAAATTCAAAACAAAATTTGCAGTTTTCTGACTCATCACCCTAAAATAGTCAAATTTTGTCTTTTAAACAATGGGATTTCATTGCGAGATTGTTAAATTTCGAAAATTGTCAAATTCATTTGATTAAAAATGTTTAAATGTCAAATTCCTCCAGCGATAAAACTGTCAAACTTACAAACTTTAATCGAAAATTTTGAATTTTAAGTTGATCCTACAAATGAAAAATTCAAAAAATGATTATGATTTAGTACAGTCATTAAACACTTTTGGAGTAACAAGTCCACCAAATTTTACTGCTCTAACAGTAAAATTGTCAAATTTAGAGAATTTTAGAAAAAAAAAAATTTTGGGTTTGTCCTTGAAATAAAAAATTCCAGAATTTTTGCTTTTTGTTTTAAAATTCCGTGATTTGGTGTACTTAATAAATGCCCTTTAAGTAATAAATCCACAAAATTTCACTACTCCAGTGTTGAAACTGTCAAACTTAGAGAATTTAATCGAAAATTTTGAATTTGAAGTTGATCCGACAAATGAAAAATTCTAAAATTTGCAATTTTTGTTCTAAAACTTTGTAATTTGATCCAGTCAATATACCTTTGTAGTAACAAGTCCACCAAACTTCACAGCTTTAGCTGCAAAATTACGAAATCTCTATCGAATTCCGACCGTTCCAGTCAAAGGTTCTCTGAAAATGACAGGTCACTGCTAATCCTCAGACAATTTAATTAGCAGATCGAATTTACATTTAAGCTAGTAATTAATAAATGAAATTGAACAACGCGTATATGCTCGAGGAATAGCAAGCAATCTCGTTAAAAGGGTGGTCGGGGGTGGTTTCTGCAAACTTTCCCTTGCCATTTATCACGGCGAGGGTGCCAACTTGTAAGTTTTCATTTTTTTTCGAATGTTGCTCGAGTTCATCTCAGACGTACTTAATTGAATGTGGAACGAGAGGTCTTGTTCTCAAACTAGAAATTAACGACGACAGCCGGAACGATGGAAATTATTCTGAGGAAATCAATAGCTGATACGTGATATAGTGAGACGCGTCGCGACGCTCCGTTTGAAGTTTTTCATACAGAGGGATTGGAAATCTGAGTTGGCGTTATGGCATACTGTTAAAATAGTTGGCCGGGTGAGATGTCACTTGTTTTTCACGGCAGGGCTGATCGGATTTGGGTTTTGGGGTTTTTGAACAATGAAACAAAACTTTGTCAAAAAATTTAAAATGAAATTTGCAGATTTCCAACATATCGCCACAACAAAAAAACAAAATTCTAAATTTTGATTTTATTTTGGGACAAAATTGACTTCAAGCTTCTCAAATGTTAAGTCTTTATATTAAAAAATGTATAAATGTCAAATTTAAAACAAAAATTACAGATTTCCAACTCATCTCCTTAAAATAATCGAATTTTGTCCTTTTAAACAATCAAATTTGACTGCAAAATCATCAATTTTTCTTAAATTGTCAAATTTCTCGCATTTAAGACTAGAAATGTCAAATTCAAAACAAAATTTTGCAGATTTAAGACACTCATCATTATCCCAAAATTGTCAAATTTTGTCTTTTTAAAAAGCTAAAATCAAAATTAAGTTGAAAGAATTCTAAATTTTTTTTCTATTTTGAGTCAAATTTGACTGCGCGTTTCTCAAATTTTGCAAATTGTCAATATCTTCGCACATTTTCGACTCATTTTCCAAAAATAGTTTTTTAATTTTCCAAAAATAGTCAAAGTCGAAATTAATTTGTGGGGATTCTAAATTTTGATTTTATTTCTGGACAAGTTTGACTTCAAGATAAAGTTTAAAAAATTGACAAATTTTCTCATTAAAAAATGTATAAATGTCTAAAATTCAAAACAAAAATTGCATATTTCCAACGCATCGTGGCAAAATAGTCACATTTTGTACCTTTTTAAAAAGTCAAAATCGAAATTAAATTGTGAAGATACTATTTTGGGTCAAATTTGACTGCCAGATCCTCAAATTTTTCGCATTTAAAACTGTATTTAAATATCAAATTTAAAACAAAATTTGCAGATTTTCATTTCATCGTTCCAAAATAGTCAAATTTTGTCTTTTTTAAACAATTAAATTTGACTGCGAGATTCTCAAATTTTGAAAAATGTCAAATTTCTTCACATTTAATAGTGTAAAAATATCAAATTCAAAACAAAATTTGCAGTTTTCCCACTCATCGCCCCAAAATAGTCAAATTTTGACAATTTTAAACAATTAAATTTGACTGCGTGATTCTAAAATTTTGGAAAATGTTAAATCCTTCACATTTAATATTACAGAAATGTCAAATTCGAAAACAAAATTTGCATTTTTTCCACTTATCGCCCCAAATAGTCAAATGTTGTCTTTTTTAAACAATTAAATTTGACTGCGAGATTCTCAAATTTTGAAAAATGTCAAATTCTTCGCATTTAAAACTGTAAAAATGTCAAATTTAAAAACAAAATTTGCAGATTTTTCAACCCATCGTCCCAAAATTGTCAAATTTGGACTTTTTTAAACAATTAAATTTGACTGCGAGATTCTAAAATTTTGAAAAATGTCAAATTATTTACATTTAATACTATAGAAATGTCAAATTCAAAACAAAATTTGCAGTTTGCCCACTTATCGCTTCAACGCATCGTCCAAAAATAGTAAAATTTTGTACCTTTTTAAAAAGTCAAAATCGAAATAAATTTGTAAAGATTCTATTTTGAGTAAAATTTGACTGCCAGATCCTCAAATTTTTCGCATTTAAAACTGTAAAAATGTCAAATTTAAAACAAAATTGGCCGATTTTCGATTCATCGTCCCAAAATTGTCAAATTTTGATTTTTTTAAACAATTAAATTTGACTGCAAGATTCTAAAATTTTTAGAAATCTCAAATCCTTCACATTTAATACTATAGAAACGTCAAATTTAAAAAAAAAATTGCAGTTTACCCACTTATGGCTCCAAAATAGTCAAATTTTGTTTTTTTTAATCTATCAAATTTGACTGCGAGATTCCCAAATTTTAAAAATTGTCGAATTTTTTGCATGTAAAACTGTAGAAACGTCAAATTTAAAACAAAATTTGCAGTATTTTTAACTCATCGCTTCAAAATAGTCAAATTTTGTCATTTTTAAAAAGTTAAAATCGAAATTAAGTTGAAAGAATTCTAATTTTTATTCTATTTTGAGTCAAATTTGACTGCGAGTTTCTCAAATTTTGCAAATTGTCAATATCTTCGCACATTTTCGACTCATTTTCCAAAAATAGTTTTTTAATTTTCCAAAAATAGTCAAAATCGAAATTAATTTGTGGGGATTCTAAATTTTGATTTTATTTCTGGACAAGTTTGACTTCAAGATAAAGTTTAAAAAATTGACAAATTTTCTCATTAAAAAATGTATAAATGTCTAAAATTCAAAACAAAAATTGCATATTTCCAACGCATCGTGCCAAAATAGTCACATTTTGTACCTTTTTAAAAAGTCAAAATCGAAATTAAATTGTGAAGATACTATTTTGGGTCAAATTTGACTGCCAGATCCTCAAATTTTTCGCATTTAAAACTGTATTTAAATGTCAAATTTAAAACAAAATTTGCAGATTTTCATTTCATCGTTCCAAAATAGTCAAATTTTGACTCTTCTAAACAATTAAATTTGACTGCGAGATTCTCAAATTTTGAAAAATGTCAATTTCTTCTCATTTAATAGTGTAAAAATATCAAATTTAAAAACAAAATTTGCAGATTTTTCAACCCATCGTCCCAAAATTGTCAAATTTGGACTTTTTTAAACAATTAAATTTGACTGCGAGATTCTCAAATTTTGAAAAATGTCAAATTCTTCGCATTTAAAACTGTAAAAATGTCAAATTTAAAAACAAAATTTGCAGATTTTTCAACCCATCGTCCCAAAATTGTCAAATTTGGACTTTTTTAAACAATTAAATTTGACTGCGAGATTCTAAAATTTTGAAAAATGTCAAATTATTTACATTTAATACTATAGAAATGTCAAATTCAAAACAAAATTTGCAGTTTGCCCACTTATCGCTTCAACGCATCGTCCAAAAATAGTAAAATTTTGTACCTTTTTAAAAAGTCAAAATCGAAATAAATTTGTAAAGATTCTATTTTGAGTAAAATTTGACTGCCAGATCCTCAAATTTTTCGCATTTAAAACTGTAAAAATGTCAAATTTAAAACAAAATTGGCAGATTTTCGATTCATCGTCCCAAAATTGTCAAATTTTGATTTTTTTAAACAATTAAATTTGACTGCAAGATTCTAAAATTTTTAGAAATCTCAAATCCTTCACATTTAATACTATAGAAACGTCAAATTTAAAAAAAAAATTGCAGTTTACCCACTTATGGCTCCAAAATAGTCAAATTTTGTTTTTTTTAATCTATCAAATTTGACTGCGAGATTCCCAAATTTTAAAAATTGTCGAATTTTTTGCATGTAAAACTGTAGAAACGTCAAATTTAAAACAAAATTTGCAGTATTTTTAACTCATCGCTTCAAAATAGTCAAATTTTGTCATTTTTAAAAAGTTAAAATCGAAATTAAGTTGAAAGAATTCTAATTTTTATTCTATTTTGAGTCAAATTTGACTGCGAGTTTCTCAAATTTTGCAAATTGTCAATATCTTCGCACATTTTCGACTCATTTTCCAAAAATAGTTTTTTAATTTTCCAAAAATAGTCAAAATCGAAATTAATTTGTGGGGATTCTAAATTTTGATTTTATTTCTGGACAAGTTTGACTTCAAGATAAAGTTTAAAAAATTGACAAATTTTCTCATTAAAAAATGTATAAATGTCTAAAATTCAAAACAAAAATTGCATATTTCCAACGCATCGTGCCAAAATAGTCACATTTTGTACCTTTTTAAAAAGTCAAAATCGAAATTAAATTGTGAAGATACTATTTTGGGTCAAATTTGACTGCCAGATCCTCAAATTTTTCGCATTTAAAACTGTATTTAAATGTCAAATTTAAAACAAAATTTGCAGATTTTCATTTCATCGTTCCAAAATAGTCAAATTTTGACTCTTCTAAACAATTAAATTTGACTGCGAGATTCTCAAATTTTGAAAAATGTCAATTTCTTCTCATTTAATAGTGTAAAAATATCAAATTTAAAAACAAAATTTGCAGATTTTTCAACCCATCGTCCCAAAATTGTCAAATTTGGACTTTTTTAAACAATTAAATTTGACTGCGAGATTCTCAAATTTTGAAAAATGTCAAATTCTTCGCATTTAAAACTGTAAAAATGTCAAATTTAAAAACAAAATTTGCAGATTTTTCAACCCATCGTCCCAAAATTGTCAAATTTGGACTTTTTTAAACAATTAAATTTGACTGCGAGATTCTAAAATTTTGAAAAATGTCAAATTATTTACATTTAATACTATAGAAATGTCAAATTCAAAACAAAATTTGCAGTTTGCCCACTTATCGCTTCAACGCATCGTCCAAAAATAGTAAAATTTTGTACCTTTTTAAAAAGTCAAAATCGAAATAAATTTGTAAAGATTCTATTTTGAGTAAAATTTGACTGCCAGATCCTCAAATTTTTCGCATTTAAAACTGTAAAAATGTCAAATTTAAAACAAAATTGGCAGATTTTCGATTCATCGTCCCAAAATTGTCAAATTTTGATTTTTTTAAACAATTAAATTTGACTGCAAGATTCTAAAATTTTTAGAAATCTCAAATCCTTCACATTTAATACTATAGAAACGTCAAATTTAAAAAAAAAATTGCAGTTTACCCACTTATGGCTCCAAAATAGTCAAATTTTGTTTTTTTTAATCTATCAAATTTGACTGCGAGATTCCCAAATTTTAAAAATTGTCGAATTTTTTGCATGTAAAACTGTAGAAACGTCAAATTTAAAACAAAATTTGCAGTATTTTTAACTCATCGCTTCAAAATAGTCAAATTTTGTCATTTTTAAAAAGTTAAAATCGAAATTAAGTTGAAAGAATTCTAATTTTTATTCTATTTTGAGTCAAATTTGACTGCGAGTTTCTCAAATTTTGCAAATTGTCAATATCTTCGCACATTTTCGACTCATTTTCCAAAAATAGTTTTTTAATTTTCCAAAAATAGTCAAAATCGAAATTAATTTGTGGGGATTCTAAATTTTGATTTTATTTCTGGACAAGTTTGACTTCAAGATAAAGTTTAAAAAATTGACAAATTTTCTCATTAAAAAATGTATAAATGTCTAAAATTCAAAACAAAAATTGCATATTTCCAACGCATCGTGCCAAAATAGTCACATTTTGTACCTTTTTAAAAAGTCAAAATCGAAATTAAATTGTGAAGATACTATTTTGGGTCAAATTTGACTGCCAGATCCTCAAATTTTTCGCATTTAAAACTGTATTTAAATATCAAATTTAAAACAAAATTTGCAGATTTTCATTTCATCGTTCCAAAATAGTCAAATTTTGTCTTTTTTAAACAATTAAATTTGACTGCGAGATTCTCAAATTTTGAAAAATGTCAAATTTCTTCTCATTTAATAGTGTAAAAATATCAAATTCAAAACAAAATTTGCAGTTTTCCCACTCATCGCCCCAAAATAGTCAAATTTTGACAATTTTAAACAATTAAATTTGACTGCGAGATTCTAAAATTTTGGAAAATGTTAAATCCTTCACATTTAATATTACAGAAATGTCAAATTCGAAAACAAAATTTGCATTTTTTCCACTTATCGCCCCAAATAGTCAAATGTTGTCTTTTTTAAACAATTAAATTTGACTGCGAGATTCTCAAATTTTGAAAAATGTCAAATTATTTACATTTAATACTATAGAAATGTCAAATTCAAAACAAAATTTGCAGTTTGCCCACTTATCGCTTCAACGCATCGTCCAAAAATAGTAAAATTTTGTACCTTTTTAAAAAGTCAAATTCGCAATTAATTTGTAAAGATTCTATTTTGAGTGAAATTTGACTGCCAGATCCTCAAATTTTTCGCATTTAAAACTGTAAAAATGTCAAATTTAAAACAAAATTGGCAGATTTTCGATTCATCTTCCCAAAATTGTCAAATTTTGATTTTTTTAAACAATTAAATTTGACTGCAAGATTCTAAAATTTTTAGAAATCTCAAATCCTTCACATTTAATACTATAGAAACGTCAAATTTAAAAAAAAAATTGCAGTTTACCCACTTATGGCTCCAAAATAGTCAAATTTTGTTTTTTTTAATCTATCAAATTTGACTGCGAGATTCCCAAATTTTAAAAATTGTCGAATTTTTTGCATGTAAAACTGTAGAAACGTCAAATTTAAAACAAAATTTGCAGTATTTTTAACTCATCGCCCCAAAATAGTCAAATTAATGTGTGGAATAAGTTTGGAATAGTTCAATTTTGACGGAATAAAAATGTCAAATTTATGTCAAATTTATTATCAAATTGCCAAATTTACCTCTTTTAGCCAACTTCTTTAAATTAAAGAATCTAAATAGTCTGTAAAACCGGAAAATATCATTTTACAAAACCAATCAATGCAAATTACGCCATTTTATCGACATTTTGCATATTTTCCGTCTGCCGTTTGTTTATTTTCCATCCGCCTCCCCTGATTGCCTCATCCCGATTTTTTATTATTATTTATGTCGCTTTCTATTTCCACCTGGCGACTAAAACTGCTTGCTGCCGTCGCAATTATTAATGGAAACCGAAATGAAATTGAACTTGAAGATTAGATTAATTATATTGGAGTAAAGCTTGCGAGCTTTTCAACTTTGCCAGCGGTGCTGAATTAATGAATTTGACACTTTGGACGACACGTTTTCAAATAAATGAGCCGTGACAAAGGCCTAATTGAATTTTATAAGTTTTTTCCCCAGTTTATACTTTTATTTGCAATTTAGATGAATCTTTTTCGGCTCGCGACTAATCCAATCATAAAAACGTAATTTGTTGATTGAATTGGGCGAGGAAAGCAAATAATTGTGTTTGTAAATAAGCGGTTTTAAAGGCGATGTCGCCTTCCGTCGCGTTGGCAGCACTGAACGTCAATCGACCACGCGTTTTAGGTTATGCGAACGAACTTGCTTGAATTTGCCACGCAATGGCACTCCGCAATTGTTTCCCAGTGCTGCCAAATTACGAAAAACCCACGGCCTCCCTGATTGAGGATATGTCAACGAACTGTCATTCTTCAATTGTTTCCCAGTGTTGCCAAATTATGAAACAGTCCCTAATTGAGGTGATGAGAACGAACTGTCATTCTTCAATTATTTCCCCAGTGTTGCAAACCTACGAAGCAGCCATAACCACCCTAATTGAGATTTTGTGAACGAACTGTCATTCTTCAATTGTCGCCCAGTGTTGCCAAACTATAAAACAGTCCCTGATGGAGGTTAACAGAACGAACTGTCATTCTTCAATTGTTTCTCCAGTGTTGCAAACCTACGAAACAGTCATGACCACCCTAATTCAGATTTTGTGAACGAACTGTCATTCTTCAATTGTTTCCCAGAGTAGCCAACTTATGAAACAGTCCCTGATAGAGGTAATGTGAACGAACTGTCATTTTCCAATTGTTTCCCAGTGCCGCCAAATTATGAAACAGTACCTGATTGAGGTTATGTAAACGAACTGACATTCTTCAATTGTTTGCCAGTGTTGCCAAATGATGAAACAGCCATGGCCTCTTTGATTGAGGGGATGTAAACGAAGTGTCATTCTTCAATTGTTTTGCAGTGTCGCCAACTTCGGAACCAGTCATGGCCTTCCGTTTTTTTCGCCCCGCCGATAATTATTTGTTTGAATAATGAACCTCTGGGGTGTTCATCCCCCGAAGTTTGGAAGTTTTGAAGGCTTGAGAAAGCTCTCTGAACGTAAGCCGATGACTTTGCTTGTGTAAAATATTGCCAGCGCTTAGTTCCTTCCGATTTTTAGAAGACTGTTTTAATAACGGCCGGAAAGGAAGAAAGATGGACGCGGATAAGCGTTTGTTGCATCACGTGACAGGTAATGAGCTAATTAAATTTTCAGTAATTGCATTTTGCTGCTCTCATAAATTCTCATTCGGGGATTTGGGAATTAAATTTTCATTTTGTTGGATGAACTGGAGTCGTCAGTACTGAGCGGCGGGGGGTAATTTGCAGGTTTTATACGGGGTGGCTGTAGAAAAACAAAAGAGGAAGCTGTCAATTTAGACGTGTCATCTGTCTACAGTGTTTATTGTCATTTCAAGAGACATAACCTCAACTTTAGAAATCCAAAAATTTAAAATTCTTCATTTGTGAACTCAAAACTCAAAATATTGTATTAAATGTTTTAACTTTGACAGTTTTAACGCTGGACTAGAGAAACTTCGTGGACTTATTATCTAAGAAGCAGTTTTTAAGTATACAAAATTACGAAATTTTTCAACAAAAAGCAAAAATTTTAGAATTTTTTATTTCAAGGACAAACCTAAAATAAAATGTTTCTTCTAAAATCTTCTAAATTTGACTATTTTACTGCTAAAACAGTAAAATTTGGTGGACTTGTTACTCCAAAGTGTTTAATGACTGTACTAAATCACAAAATTTTAAAACAAAAATCAAAAATTTTAGAATTTCTTATTTGTAGGATGATGTCAAAATTCAAAATTTTCGACTAAATTCTGTAAATTTGACAGTTTTAACGCTGGAGCAGTAAAATTTCGTGAATTTATTAATCAAAGGACATTTATTAATCATACCAAATTACGGAATTTTAGGACAGCAAGCAAAAATTCTATAATTTTTTGTTTGAAAAACGAAGTCAAAATTCAAAATTTGTTCATTTATATTCTAAAATTTAACAATCTTAAGGCTACAATAGTGAAATTTGGGGGACTTGTTACATCAAGGGTGTGTATTGACAGTGCAAAATTACAATATTTTAGAACAATAATTCAAAATTCTAGAATATTTTTTTAGGAGTTTAGAATTCGAAATTTTCGATTAAATTCTGAAAACTTCACAGTTTCAACACTAGATCTAGTGGACTTATTACTTAAAGACCATTTATTGAGTGTGCCAAATTACGAAATTCTAGAACAAAAAGCTAAAATCCTAGAATTTTTCATTTCAAGGAGGAACCGAAAATCCATTTTTTTTTTAATTCTCTAAATTTGGCAGTGTTACTTCAAAGGTAGTAAAGTTTGGTGGACTTTTTACTCCAAAGGTGTTTATCGATTGTATTAAAGAGCAGTTATTAAGCACCCAAAATACTGTAATTTTAGGACGAAAAGCAAAAATTCTAGAATTTTTTATTTCAAGGGGAAATCCCAAAATCCAAAATTTTATGTTAAATTCTCTAAATTTGACAATTTTGCAACTAAAGCAGTGAAGTTTGGTAGATTTGTTCCTTCAAAAGTGTTTATTGGCTGTACTAACTTACAAAAATTTAGAACAAAAATCAAAACTTTTAGAAATTCTGGAATTCAAAATTCAAAATTTTTGAATAAATTCTGTAAATTTGGCAGTTTTAACACTAAATAAGTAAAATTTCGTGGACTTGTTACTTTAAGTTCGTTTAGTAAGTATACCAAATCACGGAATTTTCCAATAAAAACGAAAAATTTGTTGAATTTGGGACCAACCCAAAATCCAAAATTTTTTGTTACACTCTTTAAATTTGACAATTTTACGTCTAAAGTAGTGAAATTTGGTAGACCTGTTGCTTCGAATGTGTGTATTGACTATACTTAATTTCGAGACTTTAAAAACAAAATTAAAGAAAATCAAAATTCTCGAAAAAAATCTGTAACTAACATTTTTAGAGCAAAATTAGTGAAGTTTCGTAGACTTATTACCTAAGAGACATTTATTGAGAAAGCCAAATTACAAAATTTTAGAGCCGCTAGCAAAAATTCTATATTTTTTATCTAAAAAACTAAAAATTCAATTATTTTTTCAATAATTTTTTGAAATTCCAACAATTTTAACGCTAGAACAGTGAAATTTGGTGGACTTGTCACTTTAAAGATGCTTATTGACTGCACTAAATCACAACATTTTAGAACAAAAATTAACAATTCTAGAATTTTTCATACGTCAAATGAACTCAAAAGTCAAAATTTTCGATTAAATTCTGTAATTTTGACCGTTTAAGGACTAGACCAGTGAAAATTCGTAGACTTATTACCTAAGGGACATCTATTGAGTACACATATTATAAAATTTTAGAACAGCAAGCAAAAATTCTATAATATTTTATCTAAAAAAACGAACTCAAAATTCAATTTTTTTTTCAATTTCATTCTGAAATTCCAACAATTTTAACACTACAACTGTAAAATTTTGAGGAGTTGTTACGTAAAAGATATTTATTGACTGTACAAACTTACAAAATTTTAGAACAAAAATTACAAAAAATAGAATTCGGATAAACTCAATATTCAAAATTTTCGATTAAATTCTGTAAGTTTGACAGTTTAAACGCTGGAGCAGTGAAATTTCGTGAACTTAATACCTAGAGGCGCCAAATCACGGAAATTTAGAACTAAAAACAAACATTCTAGAATTTTTTATTTGAAGGACGAATCCAAAATCCAAAATTTTACATATTATTTCTAAGAGAAAATTTTCGGATTGGTGTAGGCAGTGGAACGAGTCCATTTATGCGCAATTCTACGATATCCAGCTATATTCCGTGCGCATATTAAATTGGAAATGATTGAAGAATGATCGATAAAATGAGTAAACTTTAAAACGATATAAAAGTGCCTCTTTCCGGAATAAAATCAGATTTAACTGTCTGTAAAAGTGGTGCGCGATATTCAATGATGTTCGTAACAAAATCTTTTAAAAGAAACATAAAATTTAAAATGTCGTTTGAAACGTTTAGTCTGCTAAATTCCCACGATTTTAGAATATTTATGAAGGAAGGGGGAGAAGATAAAAATTGGAAATATCAGATTGCGTGTTTGCTTAATTTGAGAAATTTGCATTTTGGTTAATTGTATTTTAGGGTTGGTGTATAGAGAAATTAAATTTATTGGAGCGAAAATATGGACTTTTTAAATCAATTAGAACTGAACTAAAAATTTCTCTTTTTCTTAGTTCTGTGCTATTTTTAATTTTTGTTAAAAAATTCTGTGATTTGGTATACTGCATTAATGTCCCATAAGTAATAAGTCCACGAAATTTCACTGATCTAGCGTCAAAACTGTCAAATTTACGCAATTTAATCGAAAACTTTGAATTTTGAGTTCATGCGACAAAAGAAAAATTCTAAAATTTTTGATTTTTGTTATAAAATTTTGTAATTTATTACAATCAATAAACACCTTTGAAGCAACAAGTCCACCAAATTTCACTACTTTTGTACTCAAATTGTCAAATTTAGACAGTATAACAAAAAATTTTGGATTTTGGGTTGGTTCTTGAAATAAAAAATTCCAGAAATTTTGGTTTTTGTTCGAAAATTTCGTGATTTTGTATACTTAATAAACGACTTTTAAGTTACAAATCCACGAAATTTCACTACCCTAGCGCAAAAACTTTCAAACTTACATAATTATATCGAAATTTTTGAGTTTTGAGTTCATCCTACAAATAAAAATTCAAAAATTGTTGATTTTTGTTCTAAAATTTTGTAATTTTGTTTAATAATGAAATGTCCCTTAGTGAAAAAGTCTACGAATTTTCACTGGTCTAGTCCTTACACTGTCAAAGTTACAGAATTTTTTTGAAAATTTTGAATTTTGAGTTCGTCTGACAAGGAAAAATTCTATTTTTTTATTTTTGTTCTAAGATCGTGAAATTTAGTATAGTCAATAAACACATTTAAAGCAACAAGTCCACCAAATTTCATTAATTTAGCACTTAAATTGTAAACTTTAGACAGGATAGAAAAATTTTGGATTTTGGGTTGGTCCTTGAAATACAAAATTCTAGAAATTTTGCTTTTTGTTCTAAAATTTCGTGATTTAATACCGCCCTTTAAGAAACCAGTCCACAATAATTCACTGTCCTAGCGCTAAAACTGTCAAACTTACAGAATTATATCGAAATTTTTGAATTTTTAGTTTATCCTGCAAACGCAAAATTCTAAAATTTTGAATTTTTGTTCTAAAATTTTGTAATTTAGGACAGTCTAGAAACACAAGTCCACCAAATTTCACAGTTGTAGAGTTAAAATTATTGGAATTTCAATACTATTGAAAAAAAAATTTTGTTGGTTTTTAAAATAAAAAAATATAGAATTTTTGCTTGCTGTTCTAAAATTTCGTGATTTAGTTTACTCAATAAATGTCTCTTAGGCTATAAGTCTACGAATTTTTACTGATCAAGCCCTTAAACTGCCAAAGTTATAGAATTTTTTTGAAAATTTTGAATTTTCAGTTCGTCTGACAAACGAAAAATTCTAAAATGTTTTATTTTTGTTCTAAAATCTTGAAATTTAGCACAATCAATCAACATATTTGAAGCAACAAGTCCACCAAATTTCACTACTGTAGATGTAAAATTTTCAACTTTAGAAAATTTAAGAAAAAAAATTTGGATTTTGGGTTCGTCCTTCAAATAAAAAATTCTTTTTTTTTCTGTTCTACAATTTTGTATTTTGCTATAATTAATAGAAGTCCCTCTGGTAATAACTCCACGAAAATTCACTGCCCTAGCGCTAAAACTGACAAAATTGCAGAATTTAATCGAAAATTTTGAATTTTGAGTTTATTCTACAAATGAAAAATTCTAATTTTTTTTATTTTTGTTCTAAAATCATGAAATTTGGTATAGTCAATAGGCACCTTTAAAGTAACAAGTCCAAAAAATTTCACTATATTAGCTGTAAAATTATCGAATTTAAAGAGTGTAACAAAAATTTTGGATTTTAGGTTCGTCTTTCAAATAAAAAATTCTAAAATTTTAGTTTTCTGTTCTATAATTCTGTGGTTTAGTACACTTAATAAGGGTGCCTTAAGTAATAACTACAAGAAATTTCACTGCTCTAGCGCTAAAATTGTCAAAATTACAGAATTTAATCAAAAATTTTGAATTTTGAGTTTATTCTACAAATGAAAAATTCTAATTTTTTAATTTTTGTTCTAAAATCATGAAATTTGGTATAGTCAATAGGCACCTTTGAAGTACCAAGTCCAAAAAATTTCACTATTTTAGCTGTAAAATTATCGAATTTAGAGAGTGTAACAAAAATTTTGGATTATAGGTTTGTCTTTCAAATAAAAAATTCTAAAATTTTAGTTTTCTGTTCTATAATTCTGTGGTTTAGTACACTTAATAAAGGTGCCTTAAGTAATAACTACAAGAAATTTCACTGCTCTAGCGCTAAAATTGTCAAAATTACAGAATTTAATCAAAAATTTTGAATTTTGAGTTTATTCTACAAATGAAAAATTCTAATTTTTTAATTTTTGTTCTAAAATCATGAAATTTGGTATAGTCAATAGGCACCTTTGAAGTACCAAGTCCAAAAAATTTCACTATTTTAGCTGAAAAATTATCGAATTTAGAGAGTGTAACAAAAATTTTGGATTATAGGTTTGTCTTTCAAATAAAAAATTCTAAAATTTTAGTTTTCTGTTCTATAATTCTGTGGTTTAGTACACTTAATAAAGGTGCCTTAAGTAATAACTACAAGAAATTTCACTGCTCTAGCGCTAAAATTGTCAAAATTACATAATTTAATCAAAAATTTTGAATTTTGAGTTTATTCTACAAATGAAAAATTCTATTTTTTTTTATTTTTGTTCTAAAATCATGAAATTTGGTATAGTCAATAGGCACCTTTGAAGTACCAAGTCCAAAAAATTTCACTATTTTAGCTGTAAAATTATCGAATTTAGAGAGTGTAACAAAAATTTTGGATTATAGGTTTATCTTTCAAATAAAAAATTCTAAAATTTTAGTTTTCTGTTCTATAATTCTGTGGTTTAGTACACTTAATAAAGGTGCCTTAAGTAATAACTGCAAGAAATTTCACTGCTCCAGCGCTAAAATTGTCAAAATTACAGAATTTAATCAAAAATTTTGAATTTTGAGTTTATTCTACAAATGAAAAATTCTAATTTTTTTATTTTTGTTCTAAAATCATGAAATTTGGTATAGTCAATAGGCACCTTTGAAGTACCAAGTCCAAAAAATTGCACTATTTTAGCTGTAAAATTATCGAATTTAGAGAGTGTAACAAAAATTTTGGATTATAGGTTTGTCTTTCAAATAAAAAATTCTAAAATTTTAGTTTTCTATTCTATAATTCTGTGGTTTAGTACACTTAATAAAGGTGCCTTAAGTAATAACTACAAGAAATTTCACTGCTCTAGCGCTAAAATTGTCAAAATTACAGAATTTAATCGAAAATTTTGAATTTTAAGTGAATTCTATAAATAAGTTATGATTTTTGTTATAAAATTTTGTAAAAATTGCATTTATGACTGACTTGAAATGTGGAATTATAACTGCTGAAAGTTACCCGATTTCACTCGTTTTCTCTTACTTAGAACCGAATAGTCGGATTTATAATTAAATGAAGCTTTATGACTCCTAAAATTATTATTAACTAATTAAACTAAAGAAGCAATTGTGACTCATTTTAGCTTCACTTAAAATCCAAAATTAAAGTTGATCACTTTTTATGACTCCAGTTGTAAATTTATGACTACTGAAATCTCAAGTCCACGGAACGTCTTATTATTTGATCGAATTTAGACTCATATTTGACACCTAATAAACAGTTCTGTTGGTTTAATTTTTTATGACTCCTTCAATGACGAAACTACTCGTCCGATTTTATCCAGCTCGCTCTCATTAAAACTCCAGATTTCTCTTTAACAAATAGCCGGCTTTTCCGGGCTTTCCGGTGAAATGATGTCGCGAAAAACACAAGAAAACGCCAACGCTAATGCCCCAAACAAAGAACTTCTAGAGATTTAAATATGGCGTTCCCAGCATCCCATCTCCATTTTTTTTAATTCGAATCGCCTCTTATCTCTTCGGGAAATTTGTAGTTAAAATAAATCCTCCGGAGCAATGCAAGTCGCTATCTCCCGGAACATCTCTAGACTCTTCTTATCAATGTTTAAAGCTTAAAAGCTCCAAGTTTCTACTTTTCCAATTGAAAGGAATGGCATTTCTCGGATACTTTTCTAATAAAATCACATTTCTCCGTAATGTTTGTACTGAAATTTGTGGCCATGGCAACGAAACTTCACATCTAATTATACTTGCCGCCCCCAAAGGTGAATTCCGGGAATCGATAAACGCATTATTTTCCTACTTTCACAATAACGCGTGATCACGTCTGCTGAGGGAAACATAAGAGGCGCAGAAACGTACGTATTGGCACACTTGATTGACATGTCGATAGGAATAAAACTTGCAAATTTCAGCGTTTTGAGGTTAAAACTGACAAAGTAACAGACACTTATTTAAAATTGTGGAAAATTTTCATTCGTTTTAAATTGAAAATCTCTAAAATTTTCATTTCTTGCTCTAAAATTCTGAAATTTCGCACAGTTGGTAAACATGCCAGAATGAGTAAAACCTCCAAAATTCATCGTTTTGGGGTTAAAACTGTCAAAATTAGCAAAACTCGACGACAATTATGGAGAATTTTGCTTCGTTCAAAATGAATAATTCCTAAAATTTTCGTTTCTTGCTCTAAAATTTGGAAATTTAGCACAGTTGGTAAACATGTCGAAAACAGTAAAATCTCTAAAATTCATCGTTTTGGGGTTAAAACAGTCAAAGTTACAGAGGCTCTAAGAGAATTGTGGACAATTTTGCATTGTTTCAAAATAAAAATCTCTAAAATTTCCGTTTTTTGCTCTAAAATTTTGAAAATTGGCACAATTGGTAAACATGTCGAAAAGACTAAACCTCCAAAATTCACTGTTTTGTGATTAAAACTGTCAAAATTACAGAGATTCTAAGACAATTGTGGCCGAATTTGCTTCGTTTTAAATTAAAAATCTTTAAAAATTCCGTTTTCTGCTCTAAAATTTTGAAATTTAGCACAGTTGGTAAACATGCCAGAATGAGTAAAACCTCCAAAATTCATCGTTTTGGGGTTAAAACTGTCAAAATTAGCGAAACTCGACGACAATTATGGAGAATTTTGCTTCGTTCAAAATGAATAATTCCTAAAATTTTCGTTTCTTGCTCTAAAATTTGGAAATTTAGCACAGTTGGTAAACATGTCGGAAACAGTAAAATCTCTAAAATTCATCGTTTTGGGGTTAAAACAGTCAAAGTTACAGAGGCTCTAAGACAATTGTGGACAATTTTGCATTGTTTCAAATTAAAAATCTTTAAAAATTCCGTTTCTTGCTCTAAAATTTTGAAATTTAGAACAGTTGGTAGACATGACAAAAAGAGAAAAACCTCCAAAATTCACTGTTTTGAGATTAAAAGTGTCAAACTTACAAAGATTCTAAGACAATTGTAGCCACTTTTGCTTCGTTTTAAATTAAAAATCTCTAAAAATTCCGTTTCTTGCTCTAAAATTTTTAAATTTCGCACAGTTGGTAAACATGTGAAAAGGACTAAAACCTCAAATATTCACAGTTTTAGGGTTAAAACAATCAAAATTACAGAAACTCAAAGACAATTGTGAGAAATTTTGCTTCGTTTTAAATTAAAAATCTCTAAAAATTCTGTTTCCTGCTCTAAAATTTTGAAAATTAGCACAGTTGGTAAACATGTTGAATGGAGTAAAACCTCCAAAATTCACTGCTTTGGGGTTAAAACTGTTAAAATTACAGAAACTTGAAGACTACTGTGGCGAATTATTCTTCGTTTCAAATTAAAAATTTCTAAAATTTCCGTTTCTTGGTCTAAAATTCTGAAATTTCGCACAGTTGGTAAACATGCTAGAATGAGTAAAACCTCCAAAATTCATCGTTTTGGGGTTAAAACTGTCAAAATTAGCAAAACTCGACGACAATTATGGAGAATTTTGCTTCGTTCAAAATGAATAATTCCTAAAATTTTCGTTTCTTGCTCTAAAATTTGGAAATTTAGCACAGTTGGTAAACATGTCGAAAACAGTAAAATCTCTAAAATTCATCGTTTTGGGGTTAAAACAGTCAAAGTTACAGAGGCTCTAAGAGAATTGTGGACAATTTTGCATTGTTTCAAAATAAAAATCTCTAAAATTTCCGTTTTTTGCTCTAAAATTTTGAAAATTGGCACAATTGGTAAACATGTCGAAAAGACTAAACCTCCAAAATTCACTGTTTTGTGATTAAAACTGTCAAAATTACAGAGATTCTAAGACAATTGTGGCCGAATTTGCTTCGTTTTAAATTAAAAATCTTTAAAAATTCCGTTTTCTGCTCTAAAATTTTGAAATTTAGCACAGTTGGTAAACATGCCAGAATGAGTAAAACCTCCAAAATTCATCGTTTTGGGGTTAAAACTGTCAAAATTAGCGAAACTCGACGACAATTATGGAGAATTTTGCTTCGTTCAAAATGAATAATTCCTAAAATTTTCGTTTCTTGCTCTAAAATTTGGAAATTTAGCACAGTTGGTAAACATGTCGGAAACAGTAAAATCTCTAAAATTCATCGTTTTGGGGTTAAAACAGTCAAAGTTACAGAGGCTCTAAGACAATTGTGGACAATTTTGCATTGTTTCAAATTAAAAATCTTTAAAAATTCCGTTTCTTGCTCTAAAATTTTGAAATTTAGAACAGTTGGTAGACATGACAAAAAGAGAAAAACCTCCAAAATTCACTGTTTTGAGATTAAAAGTGTCAAACTTACAAAGATTCTAAGACAATTGTAGCCACTTTTGCTTCGTTTTAAATTAAAAATCTCTAAAAATTCCGTTTCTTGCTCTAAAATTTTTAAATTTCGCACAGTTGGTAAACATGTGAAAAGGACTAAAACCTCAAAAATTCACAGTTTTAGGGTTAAAACAATCAAAATTACAGAAACTCAAAGACAATTGTGAGAAATTTTGCTTCGTTTTAAATTAAAAATCTCTAAAAATTCTGTTTCCTGCTCTAAAATTTTGAAAATTAGCACAGTTGGTAAACATGTTGAATGGAGTAAAACCTCCAAAATTCACTGCTTTGGGGTTAAAACTGTTAAAATTACAGAAACTTGAAGACTACTGTGGCGAATTATTCTTCGTTTCAAATTAAAAATTTCTAAAATTTCCGTTTCTTGCTCTAAAATTCTGAAATTTCGCACAGTTGGTAAACATGCCAGAGTGAGTAAAACCTCCAAAATTCACAGTTTTAGGGTTAAAACTGTCAAAATTAGCGAAACTCGAAGACAATTATGGAGTATTTTGCTTCGTTCAAAATGAATAATTCCTAGAATTTTCGTTTCTTGCTCTAAAATTTGGAAATTTAGCACAGTTGGTAAACATGTCGAAAACAGTAAAATCTCTAAAATTCATCGTTTTGGGGTTAAAACAGTCAAAGTTACAGAGGCTCTAAGACAATTGTGGACAATTTTGCTTCGTTTTAAATTAAAAATCTCTAAAAATTCTGTTTCTTGCTCTAAAATTTTTAAATTTCGCACAGTTGGTAAACATGTTAAAAGGACTAAAACCTCCAAAATTCACTGCTTTGGGGTTAAAACTGTTAAAAACACAGAAATTCAAAGACAATTGTGGCGAATTTTGCTTTGTTTCAAATTAAAAATCTCTAAAAATTCCCTTTCTTGCTCTAAAATTTTTAAATTTAGCAACGTTGGTAAGCATGTCGAAAAGAGCAAAATCTCCAAAATTCACTGCTTTGGGGTTAAAACTGTCAAAATTACAGAAACTCTAAAACAGTTATGGCGAATTTTGCTTTCTTGCAAATTAAAAATCTCTAAAAATTCCGTTTCTTCTTCTAAAACTTGGAAATTTGGCACAGTTGGTAAACATGTCAAAAGGAATAAAACCTCACAAATTCGCAGTTTTAGGGTTAAAACTGTCAAAATTACAGAAACTCGAAAACAATTGTAGAGAATTTTGCTTCGTTTCTCATAAAAAATTACAAAAATTCTGTTTCATGGTCTAAAATATTGAAATTTAGCACAGTTGGTAAACATGTCGAAGAGAGTAAAACTTCCAAAATTCACAGTTTTAGGGTTAAAACTGTCAAAATTACAGTAACTCAAAAACAATTGTAGAGAATTCCGCTTCGCTTCTAATTAAAAATTTCTAAAACTGTCGTTTTTTGCTCTAAGGTTTAGAACAGTTGGTAAACATGTCGAAAGGAGTAGAACCTCTAAAATTAACAGTTTTGAGTATAAAACTGTCAAAATTACAGACATTTGTAAAAAATTATGGAAAATTTTGAATGAATTTTTCTAAAAATACACGCAGATTATAAAAATGTTTTTTTTCATTACAGGTCCCTGCAATTAATTTGAGGTTATGTAACGACCTATTCATCATTTCTCTCCGTACTAATTAACTAACCGCGGCACTTGTGTACCTCAACCACCCTTTGAAACATTCGGCAGCGAGCCCCTTCTATGGGGGTAGATAAAAAGACGGCGACTTGACATAAGGGTGAAATGCGGGTAATTCCAGTGGCGCCATGCACCCCTAAATCCGCGTCACAACACTCACTTGATTGGCGTCGCCGTTTCCCGTTGTATTTATAATCAACTTGGCGCATTAACATTACTTATTTAGGGGGTGAAACAAGTGAGCGGGGGGTGGATTTGCCTTCCGAGCTAATGAGCGCAATTGGCAGAACTCCCGATTTAGGAATCACCCTGTATATTCTTCCCGGCCGAGCACATCATTGTGTTCCCTGAAATCCTCCCCGTTTTGATATTACATGAGTCCCACAGGACCCCATTCAGTTTGTCTAAACCTCGGAAGCCTTGAATTTTATCCTTTGAAGTCCCAATACATCGCCTCCTTTTCCATTCAAATCTTTCTAATCAATATTTAAATAATTGACATTGTTAACACGCTCTGACGTCACTCACCATGATCCCATTACTATTGATCCTAACTGTACTCTAGGCGCTCGTTTTTTCGTCTTACGTGTGTTGGTATTCTCCACAGCCCTCTTCTCCCTTTCGTTCTCCGTCAGAGCCAACTTAGGTGTCTATTTTTACCCCGACTTGTCAACTCATTAAATATCTCGATCTCGGCGCTGTCAATTTCATAAATTTCGTTATTATTTTCGACAGAAATGCTGTTATTGTGTGGATAGCAAAAAACGGAGTAAGAAATTTTATTTTAAAACGAATCAAAATTTTGAGTTTGTGTAATTCCCACAGATTTAACCTTAAAACTGTGGATTTTGAAGGTTTTACTAACTTCAATATGTTTATCAACTGTGCCAAATTTCAAAATTATAGAGCGAAAAATGGAATTTTTGGAAATTTTCTTGTAAAAGACGGACCAAAAATTTGTCAATTTCAATCGTAAAACTAGAAGATTTGACTACCTCCATTATCGACTGTGACGAACCTAGACTTTCCAGAATTTTATTATAAATTTTCGTCATTTTTACAAAACTGTGAAATTTGCATATTTTGCTACTTTCAATCTGATTATCAACTGTGCCAAGTTCCAAACTATTTGCGAAAAAATAGAATTTTTAGAAATTTTCGAGTTGGAACGAAAACTTTTCAAAATTTTCTTCGATTTTCTCTAATTTTGACAGTTTTAATACCAGAACAGTGAAATTTGCAGGTTTTACTACTTTCGACCTGATTATCAAATGTAAAAAATTTCAAAATTTTGGAAACCAAAATTGATTTTTAGAAATTTTTATTTTGAAGAGCGCCCAAAATTTCTACTTCTTTCTATTAAATTCCGTAATTTTGTCAATTTCACTCGTAAATCCGTAAAATTTGGAAGTGTTATTACTTTTGACCTGATTATTAACAGTAGTAAATTACAAAATTTTAGAATAAAAAACAAAATTTAATTTTTTTTTGTAGGCGAACCAAAAATTTCCTTCACTTTCTATTAAATTCCGCAACATTCTTAAACCATTTTCACTTTGAAACTATTCAAAAATTTTCAAAATTGTTCAAAATCTTTATAATTTTTGTTGTTTTAATCCCCAATTTATGAAATTTGCAGGTTTTGCTACTTTAAGCCTTGTTAACGACTGTGCTAAATTTCAACATTTTGGAATAAAAAACAGATTTTTTAGAAATTTTTATTTTGAAGACATAAAAATTTGGCAGCATTATCTATATAATTCGGTAACTTTACAAGTTTTGTTCCTAAATCAGTCACATTTTTAGGTTTCACGACTTTTGATTTGATCACTAACTGCGCTAAATTGTAAAGCTTTGAAATCAAAAATAGAATTTTTAGAAATTTTCACTTTGAAACGAACCAAACTTTTTCACAATTTTTTTATAAATTTCAGTAATTTTTATAGTTTTAATCTCAAAACAGTGAAATTTCCAGGTTTTACTACTTTCGACCTGATTATTATCAAGTGTGCTAAATTTCAAAATTTTTGAATACAAAATTGATTTTTTAGAAATTCTCATTTTCAAGAGGGACCAAAATTTCCACCTCTTTCTATTCAATTCAGTAACTTTGCCAATTTTAATCGTAAACCAGTGAAATTTGGAAGTTTTACTACTTTTGGCTTGACTATTGCCTGTGCCGAATTATAAAATTTTAGAACTAAAAATAGACTTTTTAGAAATTTTCATTTTAAAAAGGGACCAAAATTCACAAGTCTTCTTATTAAATTCCGTAACTTTGACAATTTCAATCGTAAAACAGTAAAATTTTGAGGTTTGACTACTTTTGACTTAAGTATTGACTGTGCAAAGTTGCGAAATTTTAGAAGAAAAAAAAAGAATATTTTGGAATTTTTATTTTGAAGACGGCCCAAAATTTCCATCTCATTCTATTAAATCCGCAACTTTGTGAATTTCAATCGCAAATCAGTAAAATTTAGAGGTTTTACTACTTTTGACGTGATTATCAACTGTGTTAATTTACAAAATTTTACAACAAAAAATGGAGTTTTTAGAAATTTGTATTTTGAAAAGGGACCAGAATTTCCACCTCTTTCTATTCAATTCAGTAACTTTGCCAATTTTAATCGTAAACCAGTGAAATTTGGAAGTTTTACTACCTCTGGCTTGACTGTTGCCTCTGCCGAATTATAAAATTTTAGAACTAAAAATAGAGTTTTTTAGAAATTTTCATTTTAAAAAGGGAGCAAAATTCCCAAGTCTTCCTATTAAATTCCGTAACTTTGACAATTTCAATCGTAAAACAGTAAGATTTGGAGGTTTGACTACTTTTGACTTAAGTATAGTAGAAAAAAAAAATTTTTGGAATTTTTATTTTGAAGACGGCCCAAAATTTCCATCTCATTCTATTAAATCCGCAACTTTGTGAATTTCAATCGCAAATCAGTAAAATTTGGAGGTTTGACTACTTTTGACTTAACTATTGACTGTACAAAGTTGCGAAATTTTAGAAAAAAAATAGAATATTTAGGAATTTTTATTTTGAAGACGTTTCAAAATTTCCGCTTTTTTCTATTAAATTCCGTAATTTTGTAAATTTCTATCGTAAAACAGTAAACTTTGGAAATTTGCCTACTTTTGACTTGATTATCGGCTGTGCTAAATTACAAAATTTTCCAACAAAAAATAAAATTTTTAGCAATTTTCATTTTGAATTTCCACCTTTGTTTATTTCAACCGTAAATCATTCTCAGATCGCCCATTTTTCCCCGACTTGTCAACTCATTAAACATCTAGATCTCGGCGCTGTCAATTCAATAACTTCCCTTATTATTTTCGTCCGAAAAACAGTTATTTTTGTGTCGGATCGATGCGGGGGCGACGTCCTCCACCAGGGGTAAGTCGGATTTCCGGCACGTGACCGGCTTCGATTTCACAAATTAAGGGATTAAGTCAGGGGGTGACTCAGGGAGATTCGGTACTGCGAGACGATTTTATTGTGCGCAATTCCTAATGTCTTTCGCTCCCTTTCTTTTATAAATCATCGTTTTTATGGTTTCGCCCGCTAGATTGCGATCGTAATGATTTCAAGGGGATGGGGGTGGGATTGGAATGGAAGGGCGATGGGTCATGTGTGATTTGATAAAAATGGAAAATGTGGCGGTTGTGGCTCTCTTGAGAGGCGATTTTTAAATGGATGGGAGATTCGTGCTGTTGGGTTTGGGGAGTTATGGGGTGAAACAACGGGCGGGGTGAGTTGATACAGGGTGGTTTTATTAGAATTTTAGAATTTTTTATTTTAAGGACGAACTCAAAATTCAAAATTTTTTGTTACATTCCTTAAATTTGACAATTTTACATCTGTAGTAGTAAAATTTCCTTCAAATGTATTCATTAGCTATACTAAATTTCAAGATTTTAGAACAAAAAATTAAAAAAATAGCATTTTTTATTTGTCAGACTAATCCAAAATCCAAAATTTTCGAAAAAAATTTGTAACTTTGACAGTTTAAGGGCTAGACTAGTGAAATTTCGTAGACATATTACCTAAGCGACATTTAATGAGTAAACCAAATTATGAAATTTTCATCAAGCAAAAATTTTATTTTTATCTGAAAAACGAACTCAAATTTTTTTTAATAATGTTCTGAAATTTCAACAATTTTAAGTGAAATTTGATGGACTTGTTATTTGAAAAGTGTAATTTTAGAAATTTTCATTCGAGGGATAAACTCAAAATTCAAAATTTTCGATTAAATTCCGTAAGTTTGACAGTTAAAGCGCTGGAGCAGTGAAATTTCGTTGACTTATTACTCAAGGAACGTTTATTACTTTATTAAGTATACCATATCATAGAATTTTACAAAAAAATAAAAAATTTCCAATTTTCAAATTTCCAATTTTTGATTTGAAGGACGTCAAAATCTAAAATTTTTTATTACATTTTCTAAATTTGACAATTTTACGTCTACAATAGTGAAATTTGGTGAGCTTGTTGCTTCAAATGTGTTCATTGACTGTACTAAATGTCAAGATTTTAGTACAAAAAGAAACATTTAGAATTTTTCATTTGACAGATGAACTCAAAATTCAAAGTCTTGGAAACAATTCTGTAACTTTGACATTTTAAGGGAAAGACCAGTGAAAATTCGTATTCGTATTACTTAAGGGACATTTATTAAGTGAACCAAATTACGAAATTTTAGAACAGCAAGCAAAATTTCTTTAATTTTTTGCCAGAAGAACAAACTCAAAATTCAAAAATTATTCAATTGTATTAAATAAATACGATTTTAACGCTATAACAGTGAAATTTGGTGGATTTGTTACTTCAAGGGCGTGTATTGACTGTACGGAATTACAAAATTTTAGAACAAAAATTCAAAGTTTTTAGAATTTTTCAATTGTCGAAAGAACTCAAAATTCAAAATTTTTGTTTAAATTCTGTAAGTTTGACAGTTTTAACATTAGAGCCGTGAAATTTCGTAGATTTGTTACTTAAAGGGCATTTATTAAGTATACCAACTCAGGGAATTTTCAAACTAAAGCCAAAATTTCTAGAATTTTTTATTTCAAGGACTAACACACAATCCAAAATTTTTTGTTAATTTTTCTAAATTTCACAATTTTACTGCTAAGAAAGTGAATATTGGTGAACTTGTTCCTTTAAAAGTGTTTAATGGCTGTACTAAATTACAAAATTTTAGAACAAAAACCAAAATTTCTAGAATTTTTTATTTCAAAGACCAACACAAAATCCAAATTTTTTTGTTAATCTTTCTAGATTTCACAATTTTACTGCTAAGAAAGTGAATATTGGTGAACTTGTTCCTTTAAAAGTGTTTAATGGCTGTACTAAATTACAAAATTTTAGAACAAAAACCAAATTTTTTTGAATTTTTTCATTTGCAGGATAAGCGCAAAATTCAAAAGTTTTGACTAAATTCTGTAAATTTGTCAGGTTTAACACAAAATAAGTAAAACTTCGTGGACTTGTTGTTTAAAAGGCGTTTATTAAATATACCAAATTATGGAATTTTCAAACAAAAGCCAAGATTTCTAGAATTTTTTATTTCAAGGACCAACACAATCCAATTGTTTTTGTTAATCTTTCGAAATTTCACAATTTTACTGCTAAGGAAGTGAATATTAGTGAACTTGTTCCTTTGAAAGTGTTTAATGGCTGTACTAAATTACAAAATTTTAGAATAAAAATCAAAATTTTTGAATATTTTCATTTGCAGGATGAACGCAAAATTCAAAAGTTTTGACTAAATTCTGTAAATTTGTCAGTTTTAACACAAAATCAGTGAAACTTCAGTGAGACTTGTTGCTTAAAAGCGTTTATTAAATATACCAAATTATGGAATTTTCGAACAAAAACCAAAATTTCTAGAATTTTTTATTTCAAAGACCAACACAAAATCCAAATTTTTTTGTTAATCTTTCTAGATTTCACAATTTTACTGCTAAGGAAGTGAATATTGGTGAACTTGTTCCATTAAAAGTGTTTAATGGCTGTACTAAATTACAAAATTTTAGAACAAAAATCAAAATTTTTTGAATTTTTTATTTGCAGGATAAAAGCAAAATTCAAAAGTTTTGCCTAAATTCTGTAAATTTGTCAGTTTTAACACAAAATCAGTGAAACTTCGTGGACTTGTTGTTTAAAAGGCGTTTATTAAATATACCAAATTATGGAATTTTCGAACAAAAACCAAAATTTCTAGAATTTTTTATTTCAAGGACCAACACACAATCCAAAATTTTTTGTCAATTTTTCTAAATTTCACAATTTTACTGCTAAGAAAGTGAATATTGGTGAACTTGTTCCTTTAAAAGTGTTTAATGGCTGTACTAAATTACAAAATTTTAGAACAAAAATCAAAATTTTTTGAATTTTTCATTTGCAGGATAAACGCAAAAGTCAAAAATTTTGACTAAATTCTGTAAATTTGTCAGTTTTAACACAAAATCAGTGAAACTGCGTGGACTTGTTGTTTAAAAGGCGTTTATTAAATATGCCAAATTATGGAATTTTCAAACAAAAGCCAAAATTTTTAGAATTTTTTATTTCAAGGACCAACACAAAATCCAAAATTTTTTGTTAATCTTTCTAGATTTCACAATTTTACTGCTAAGAAAGTGAATATTGGTGAACTTGTTCCTTTAAAAGTGTTTAATAGCTGTACTAAATTACAAAATTTTAGAACAAAAATCAAAATTTTTTGAATTTTTTTCATTTGCAGGATAAACGCAAAATTCAAAAGTTTTGACTAAATTCTGTAAATTTGTCAGTTTTAACACAAAATCAGTGAAACTTCAGTGAGACTTGTTGCTTAAAAGCGTTTATTAAATATACCAAATTATGGAATTTTCGAACAAAAACCAAAATTTCTAGAATTTTTGATTTCAAAGACCAACACAAAATCCAAATTTTTTTGTTAATCTTTCTAGATTTCACAATTTTACTGCTAAGGAAGTGAATATTGGTAAACTTGTTCCATTAAAAGTGTTTAATGGCTGTACTAAATTACAAAATTTTAGAACAAAAATCAAAATTTTTTGAATTTTTTATTTGCAGGATAAACGCAAAATTCAAAAGTTTTGACTAAATGTTGTAAATTTGTCAGTTTTAATACAAAATCAGTGAAATTTCGAGGACTTGTTTAAAAAGCGTTTATTAAATATAACAAATTATGGAATTTTCAAACAAAAGCCAAGATTTCTAAAAAATTTTATTTCAAAGACCAACACATAATCCAAAATTTTTTGTCAATTTTTCTAAATTTCACAATTTTACTGCTAAGAAAGTGAATATTGGTGAACTTGTTCCTTTAAAAGTGTTTAATAGCTGTACTAAATTACAAAATTTTAGAACAAAAATCAAAATTTTTTGAATTTTTTATTTGCAGGATAAAAGCAAAATTCAAAAGTTTTGACTAAATGTTGTAAATTTGTCAGTTTTAATACAAAATCAGTGAAATTTCGTGGACTTGTTGTTTAAAAAGCGTTTGTTAAATATACCAAATTATCGAATATTCAAACAAAAGCCAAAATTTCTAAAAAAATTTATTTCAAAGACCAACACAAAATCCAAAATTTTTTGTTAATCTTTCTAAATTTCACAATTTCACTGCTAAGAAAGTGAATATTGGTGAACTTGTTCCTTTAAAAGTGTTTAATAGCTGTACTAAATTACAAAATTTTAGAACAAAAATCAAAATTTTTTGAATTTTTTCATTTGCAGGATAAACGCAAAATTCAAAAGTTTTGACTAAATTCAGTAAATTTGTCAGTTTTAACACAAAATCAGTGAAACTTCAGTGAGACTTGTTGCTTAAAAGCGTTTATTAAATATACCAAATTATGGAATTTTCGAACAAAAACCAAAATTTCTAGAATTTTTTATTTCAAAGACCAACACAAAATCCAAATTTTTTTGTTAATCTTTCTAGATTTCACAATTTTACTGCTAAGAAAGTGAATATTGGTGAACTTGTTCCTTTAAAAGTGTTTAATGGCTGTACTAAATTACAAAATTTTAGAACAAAAATCAAAATTTTTTGAATATTTTCATTTACAGGATGAACGCAAAAGTCAAAAATTTTGACTAAATTCTGTAAATTTGTCAGGTTTAACACAAAATCAGTGAAACTTCGTGGACTTGTTGTTTAAAAGGCGTTTATTAAATATACCAAATTATGGAATTTTCAAACAAAAGCCAAGATTTCTAGAATTTTTTATTTCAAGGACCAACACACAATCCAAAATTTTTTGTCAATTTTTCTAAATTTCACAATTTTACTGCTAAGAAAGTGAATATTGGTGAACTTGTTCCTTTAAAAGTGTTTAATGGCTGTACTAAATTACAAAATTTTAGAACAAAAATCAAAATTTTTTGAATTTTTTATTTGCAGGATAAAAGCAAAATTCAAAAGTTTTGACTAAATGTTGTAAATTTGTCAGTTTTAATACAAAATCAGTGAAATTTCGTGGACTTGTTGTTTAAAAAGCGTTTATTAAATACATATACCAAATTATCGAATATTCAAACAAAAGCCAAAATTTCTAAAAAAATTTATTTCAAAGACCAACACAAAATCCAAAAATTTTTCTTAATCTTTCTAAATTTCACAATTTTACTGCTAAGAAAGTGAATATTGGTGAACTTGTTCCTTTAAAAGTGTTTAATAGCTGTACTAAATTACAAAATTTTAGAACAAAAATCAAAATTTTTTGAATTTTTTCATTTGCAGGATAAACGCAAAATTCAAAAGTTTTGACTAAATTCAGTAAATTTGTCAGTTTTAACACAAAATCAGTGAAACTTCAGTGAGACTTGTTGCTTAAAAGCGTTTATTAAATATACCAAATTATGGAATTTTCGAACAAAAACCAAAATTTCTAGAATTTTTTATTTCAAAGACCAACACAAAATCCAAATTTTTTTGTTAATCTTTCTAGATTTCACAATTTTACTGCTAAGAAAGTGAATATTGGTGAACTTGTTCCTTTAAAAGTGTTTAATGGCTGTACTAAATTACAAAATTTTAGAACAAAAATCAAAATTTTTTGAATATTTTCATTTACAGGATGAACGCAAAAGTCAAAAATTTTGACTAAATTCTGTAAATTTGTCAGGTTTAACACAAAATCAGTGAAACTTCGTGGACTTGTTGTTTAAAAGGCGTTTATTAAATATACCAAATTATGGAATTTTCAAACAAAAGCCAAGATTTCTAGAATTTTTTATTTCAAGGACCAACACAAAATCCAAAATTTTTTGTTAATCTTTCTAGATTTCACAATTTTACTGCTAAGGAAGTGAATATTGGTGAACTTGTTCCTTTAAAAGTGTTTAATGGCTGTACTAAATTACAAAATTTTAGAACAAAAATCAAAATTTTTTGAATATTTTCATTTACAGGATGAACGCAAAAGTCAAAAATTTTGACTAAATTCTGTAAATTTGTCAGGTTTAACACAAAATCAGTGAAACTTCGTGGACTTGTTGTTTAAAAGGCGTTTATTAAATATACCAAATTATGGAATTTTCAAACAAAAGCCAAGATTTCTAGAATTTTTTATTTCAAGGACCAACACAAAATCCAAATTTTTTTGTTAATCTTTCTAGATTTCACAATTTTACTGCTAAGGAAGTGAATATTGGTGAACTTGTTCCATTAAAAGTGTTTAATGGCTGTACTAAATTACAAAATTTTAGAACAAAAATAAAAAATTTTTGAATTTTTCATTTGCAGGATAAACGCAAAAGTCAAAAATTTTGACTAAATTCTGTAAATTTGTCAGGTTTAACACAAAATCAGTGAAACTTCGTGGACTTGTTGTTTAAAAAGCGTTTATTAAATATAACAAATTATCGAATTTTCAAACAAAAGCCAAAATTTCTAAAAAAATTTATTTCAAAGACCAACACAAAATCCAAAATTTTTTGTTAATCTTTCTAAATTTCACAATTTTACTGCTAAGGAAGTGAATATTGGTGAACTTGTTCCATTAAAAGTGTTTAATGGCTGTACTAAATTACAAAATTTTAGAACAAAAATCAAAATTTTTTGAATTTTTCATTTGCAGGATAAACGCAAAGTCAAAAATTTTGACTAAATTCTGTAAATTTGTCAGGTTTAACACAAAATCAGTGAAACTTCGTGGACTTGTTGTTTAAAAAGCGATTATTAAATATAACAAATTATCGAATTTTCAAACAAAAGCCAAAATTTCTAAAAAATTTTATTTCAAGGACCAACACAAAATCCAAAATTTTTTGTTAATCTTTCTAGATTTCACAATTTTACTGCTAAGGAAGTGAATATTGGTGAACTTGTTCCTTTAAAAGTGTTTAATGGCTGAACTAAATTACAAAATTTTAGAACAAAAATCAAAATTTTTTGAATTTTTCATTTGCAGGATAAACGCAAAATTAAAAAATTTTGACTAAATTCTGTAAATTTGTCAGTATTAATACAAAATCAGTGAAACTTCGTAGACTTGTTGCTTAAAAGGCGTTTATTAAATATACCAAATTATGGAATTTTCGAACAAAAACCAAAATTTCTAGAATTGTTTATTTCAAGGACAAACCCAAAAATCCATTTTTTTGTAATATTCGCTAAATGTGTCAACTTTGCTGCTAAAAGAGTGAAATTTGTTGGACTTGTTACGTCATGTTTACTGACTGCACAAAATCACAAAATTTTTGAGCAAAAAACAAAAATTCTAGAATTTTTTATTTGAAGGTTGAACCTAAAATCCAAAAATATTTGGTTAATTCTCTAATTTTGACAATTTTACTTTTTAAGCAGTGAAATTTAGTGGACTTGTTACTTTAAAGGTGTGTATTGCCTGTGCAAAAGTACAAAATTTTAGAATAAAAATTCAAGATTTTTTGAATTTGTTATTTGTAGGATGAACCCAAAATACAATTATTTTTTTGTTATGTCAAAGCTTTAAAACGAGTAAACAATTTTCAAAATATCTGCCTTGACTTCAGGAGTCAGAGAATTCTATTTATTACTTTTTGAACAAGTCATAATTTTCAGAGTCATATAATTCTGACTTTTATATGAAACTAGGCCGACTAAAATTAGAATGTCTGCTTCGTTTTGAACACGTGACACTTTGATTGTTCATAACTTCACAACTATGACTCCAATAATAGTGTGAAAAATGGTGGTCATAGAATTGGTCTTCAGCTTTCGAATGAGACTAAGCACGCGAAAATCTAATAAGCAGTTCTCGGAATATTAAACCCACTATAATAACTCGCCTCGGTCAGTTTCGATGATTATAATTCTAATTTCTGCTGGTCATAAAACTTTGTTGTCCAATGAGACCAAATCAGCTAAAATGGATAACATAACCTTCTGTTTTGTGTAAAAAAATTTTAATCCGTTTTCACGTTTTTGTTTGAAAATTGTTGGTTTTATAGGATTAAAATTATTTTTGTGTAAAATTATGAAAATATTTTACCTTATATTGCATCAATTATTCATTTTTTCGTATTGTTTTCACATCACCTGACGTCACTACTCCCCTCAGTCCTCCCACTCACCTGCAACAAAAAAGACAATTAATCCCACTTGTTACACAAAAAACGAAAAAAAAAATTTGTAATCGAACGCTCGCTATTTTTCCCTATAATTTCACGCCTGAAGAACTAGCAAACAAGACCATTGAAAGGTTAATTACAGAATTGAAAATGTCCATCCGTTCGCTAGTTTGTTAATTTGATTGCCATGGGCTTTAACGTGGCTATTTGTGGATCAAGCGGCGAAAGACGCGTTTTTCCGCCCAGCACCTGTAATTGATTTGTTTCGATTTAGTGATTAGAGGCCGAATCGATGGCGGAAGCATCTGCAGGACAACGACTCTCGTTTTGGGGCGCCAAGGGTTGCGGTGCCAGGCGGCTTGGCGCCAGGCAGTCGACTTGGCGATGTGCCTACAGCCTTCATATTGATCTGCCAGGTCGCTCTTTCGCTGACGCTGACAACATGCGATGGCCTCTTGCAGAATTTTACCCTTTGAGGAGAAAGAGCGGTTTTTATGGGTCGTGAAGCGGAAATATTGAAATAATAATGTGGAACGGAAAAAAAATAGTTTTTGGGATTGGCGATGGCAAAATCAAGGATGTCGAAGAATGTCTTACTTGATTTCAGCTTCAATTGGTTATTTTCAATGAGTTTGTGATTTTACGCCCTTCAATGTGAAATTTGCTACTTTTATAAGTTTCGATTTGTCTCCAGAAGTAAAAATTTCTAAAATTTCTCTCGTTGGCTCTGTAATTTTGACATTTGGTACAGTTTATAAACACTACCAAGATAGTAATCTCCCAGAATTCCACTGTTGCAACTTAAAAACTTATAAAGTTACGCCCTTTAATGTAAAATTTCCAAGTTTCGATTGGTTTCCAAAAGTAAAAACTTCTAAAACCTGTGTCTTTGGTACTATAATTTTGATATCACTACCGAGGTAGTAATTTTCCAAAATTTCGTAGTTCCAGCTTGATAACTTCCAGAGTTACGACTTTAATTGTAAAATTTGCAAGTTTCAATTTGTTTCTAAACGAAAAAAAATCCAAAATTTGTCTCTTTGGCTCAATAAGTTTGACATTTAGCACAGTTTATAACACTACCAAAATAGTAATTTCACTAAATTTCACTATTCCAGCTTAAAAACTCCCAAAGTTACGCTCTTCAATGTAAAATTTGCAAGTTTCGATTTGCCTCTAAAAGTAAAAATTTCTAAAATTTGTTTTTTTGGCTCTATAATTTTGACATTTGGCACTGTGCATAAACACCACCAAAGTAGTAATTTTCCAGAATTTCGCTTTTCCGGCTTGAACACTTTCAAAGTTACGCCCTACAATGTAAAATTTGCAAGTTTGGATTTGTCATCAAAAGTAAAAATTTCTAAAATGTGTCTCTTTGGCTCTATAATTTTGACATTTGGCACAGTGTATAAGCATCACTAAGATAGTAATATCCGGGAATTTCACTGTTGCAGCTTAAAAACTTCCAAAGTTACGTCCCTGTAATGTAAAATTTGCATCTTTCAATTTGTCACTAAAATTAAAAATTTCCAAAATTTGTCTCTATGGCGCTATAATTTTGACATTTGGCACAGTGTATAAGCATCACCAAGATAGTAATTTCCTAAAAATTCATTGATGTAGCTTAAAAACTTCCAAAGTTACGCTTTTCAATGTAAAATTTGCAAGTTTCGATTTGTCTCTAAAAGTAAAAATTTCTAAAATTTGTTTTTTTGGCTCTATAATTTTGACATTTGGCACAGTTTATAAGCATTACCAAAATAGTAATTTCACAAAAATTCATTGATGTAGCTTGAAAACTTCCAAAGTTACGCTCTTCAATGTAAAATTTGCAAGTTTCGATTTGTCTCTAAAAGTAAAAATTTCTAAAATTTGTTTTTTTGGCTCTATAATTTTGACATTTGGCACAGTTTATAAGCATTACCAAAATAGTAATTTCACAAAAATTCATTGATGTAGCTTGAAAACTTCCAAAGTTACGCTCTTCAATGTAAAATTTGCAAGTTTCGATTTGTCTCTAAAAGTAAAAATTTCTAAAATTTGTTTTTTTGGATCTATAATTTTGACATTTGGCACTGTGCATAAACACCACCAAAGTAGTAATTTTCCAGAATTTCGCTTTTCCAGCTTGAACACTTTCAAAGTTACGTCCCTGTAATGTAAAATTTGCATGTTTCAATTTGTCACTAAAATTAAAAATTTCCAAAATTTGTCTCTATGGCTCTATAATTTTGACATTTGGCACAATGTATAAGCATCACCAAGATAGTAATTTCCTAAAAATTCATTGATGTAGCTTAAAAACTTCCAAAGTTACGCTCTTCAATGTAAAATTTGCAAGTTTCGATTTGTCTCTAAAAGTAAAAATTTCTAAAATTTGTTTTTTTGGCTCTATAATTTTGACATTTGGCACAGTTTATAAGCATTACCAAAATAGTAATTTCACAAAAATTCATTGATGTAGCTTAAAAACTTCCAAAGTTACGCTCTTCAATGTAAAATTTGCAAGTTTCGATTTGTCTCTAAAAGTAAAAATTTCTAAAATTTGTTTTTTTGGATCTATAATTTTGACATTTGGCACTGTGCATAAACACCACCAAAGTAGTAATTTTCCAGAATTTCACTGTTGCATCTTGAAAACTCTCAAAGTTACGCCCTTCAATGTAAAATTTGCAACATTCGATTTGTCAACAAAAGTGAAAATTTCTAAACCTTGTCTCTTTGGCTCTATAATTTTGACATTAGGCACAGTTTATAAGCATTACCAAAATAGTAATTTCCCAAAAATTCATTGATGTAGCTTAAAAACTTTCAAAGTTACGCTCTTCAATGTAAAATTTGGAAGTTTCGATTTGTCTCTAAAAGTAAAAATTTACAAAATTTGTTTTTTTGGCTCTATTATTTTGACATTTGGCACAGTTTATAAGCATTACCAAAATAATAATTTCCCAAAAATTCATTGATGTAGCTTGAAAACTTCCAAAGTTACGCTCTTCAATGTAAAATTTGCAAGTTTCGATTTGTCTCTAAAAGTAAAAATTTCTAAAATTTGTTTTTTTGGCTCTATAATTTTGACATTTGGCACAGTTTATAAGCATTACCAAAATATGTAGTAATTTCACAAAAATTCATTGATGTAGCTTAAAAACTTCCAAAGTTACGCTCTTCAATGTAAAATTTGCAAGTTTCGATTTGTCTCTAAAAGTAAAAATTTCTAAAATTTGTTTTTTTGGATTTATAATTTTGACATTTGGCACTGTGCATAAACACCACCAAAGTAGTAATTTTCCAGAATTTCACTGTTGCATCTTGAAAACTCTCAAAGTTACGCCCTTCAATGTAAAATTTGCAACATTCGATTTGTCAACAAAAGTGAAAATTTCTAAACCTTGTCTCTTTGGCTCTATAATTTTGACATTTGGCACAGTTTATAAGCATTACCAAAATAATAATTTCCCGAAAATTCATTGATGTAGCTTAAAAACTTTCAAAGTTACGCTCTTCAATGTAAAATTTGGAAGTTTCGATTTGTCTCTAAAAGTAAAAATTTCTAAAATTTGTTTTTTTGGCTCTATAATTTTGACATTTGGCACAGTTTATAAGCATTACCAAAATAATAATTTCCCAAAAATTCATTGATGTAGCTTGAAAACTTCCAAAGTTACGCTCTTCAATGTAAAATTTGCAAGTTTCGATTTGTCTCTAAAAGTAAAAATTTCTAAAATTTGTTTTTTTGGATTTATAATTTTGACATTTGGCACTGTGCATAAACACCACCAAAGTAGTAATTTTCCAGAATTTCACTGTTGCATCTTGAAAACTCTCAAAGTTACGCCCTTCAATGTAAAATTTGCAACATTCGATTTGTCAACAAAAGTGAAAATTTCTAAACCTTGTCTCTTTGGCTCTATAATTTTGACATTTGGCACAGTTTATAAGCATTACCAAAATAATAATTTCCCAAAAATTCATTGATGTAGCTTAAAAACTTTCAAAGTTACGCTCTTCAATGTAAAATTTGGAAGTTTCGATTTGTCTCTAAAAGTAAAAATTTCTAAAATTTGTTTTTTTGGATTTATAATTTTGACATTTGGCACTGTGCATAAACACCACCAAAGTAGTAATTTTCCAGAATTTCACTGTTGCATCTTGAAAACTCTCAAAGTTACGCCCTTCAATGTAAAATTTGCAACATTCGATTTGTCAACAAAAGTGAAAATTTCTAAACCTTGTCTCTTTGGCTCTATAATTTTGACATTTGGCACAGTTTATAAGCATTACCAAAATAATAATTTCCCAAAAATTCATTGATGTAGCTTAAAAACTTTCAAAGTTACGCTCTTCAATGTAAAATTTGGAAGTTTCGATTTGTCTCTAAAAGTAAAAATTTCTAAAATTTGTTTTTTTGGCTCTATAATTTTGACATTTGGCACAGTTTATAAGCATTACCAAAATAATAATTTCCCAAAAATTCATTGATGTAGCTTGAAAACTTCCAAAGTTACGCTCTTCAATGTAAAATTTGCAAGTTTCGATTTGTCTCTAAAAGTAAAAATTTCTAAAATTTGTTTTTTTGGATTTATAATTTTGACATTTGGCACTGTGCATAAACACCACCAAAGTAGTAATTTTCCAGAATTTCACTGTTGCATCTTGAAAACTCTCAAAGTTACGCCCTTCAATGTAAAATTTGCAACATTCGATTTGTCAACAAAAGTGAAAATTTCTAAACCTTGTCTCTTTGGCTCTATAATTTTGACATTTGGCACAGTTTATAAGCATTACCAAAATAATAATTTCCCAAAAATTCATTGATGTAGCTTAAAAACTTTCAAAGTTACGCTCTTCAATGTAAAATTTGGAAGTTTCGATTTGTCTCTAAAAGTAAAAATTTCTAAAATTTGTTTTTTTGGCTCTATAATTTTGACATTTGGCACAGTTTATAAGCATTACCAAAATAATAATTTCCCAAAAATTCATTGATGTAGCTTGAAAACTTCCAAAGTTACGCTCTTCAATGTAAAATTTGCAAGTTTCGATTTGTCTCTAAAAGTAAAAATTTCTAAAATTTGTTTTTTTGGATTTATAATTTTGACATTTGGCACTGTGCATAAACACCACCAAAGTAGTAATTTTCCAGAATTTCACTGTTGCATCTTGAAAACTCTCAAAGTTACGCCCTTCAATGTAAAATTTACAACATTCGATTTGTCAACAAAAGTGAAAATTTCTAAACCTTGTCTCTTTGGCTCTATAATTTTGACATTTGGCACAGTTTATAAGCATTACCAAAGTAGTAATTTCCCAAAAATTCATTGATGTAGCTTAATAACTTCCAAAGTTACGCTCTTCAATGTAAAATTTGCAAGTTTCGATTTGTCTTCAAAAGTAAAAATTTCTAAAATGTGTCTCTTTGGCTCTATAATTTTGACATTTGGCACAGTTTATAAGCATTACCAAAATAGTAATTTCCCAAAAAATTTATTGATGTAGCTTAAAAACTTCCAAAGTTACGCTCTTCAATGTAAAATTTGCAAGTTTCGATTTGTCTTCAAAAGTAAAAATTTCTAAAATGTGTCTTTTTGGCTCTATAATTTTGACATTTGGCACAGTTTATAAGCATTACCAAAGTAGTAATTTCCCAAAAATTCATTGATGTAGCTTAAAAACTTCCAAAGTTACGCTCTTCAATGTAAAATTTGCAAGTTTCGATTTGTCATCAAAAGTGAAAATTTCTAAAACTTGTCTCTTTGGCTCTATAATTTTGACATTTGGCACAGTTTATAAGCATTACCAAAGTAGTAATTTCCCAAAAATTTATTGATGTAGCTTAAAAACTTCCAAAGTTACGCTCTTCAATGTAAAATTTGCAAGTCTCTAAAAGCAAAAATTTCTAAAATTTGTTTTTTTGGATCTATGATTTTGACATTTGGCACTGTGCATAAACACCACCAAAGTAGTAATTTTCCAGAATTTTAATGTTGCAGCTTAAAAACTCCAAAAGTTACGCCCTTCAATCTAAAATTTGCAAGTTTCGATTTGTCTCTAAAAGCAAAAATATCTAAAATTTCTAAAATTTGGCTCTAAAATGTTAACATTTGGCCCAGTTCATAAACACCACCAAAGTAGTAATTTACACTGTTTCTGCTTGAAAACATCTAAATTTACGGCCTCCAATGTAAAATTTGGAAATTTGTAGATTTTTTTGTCGAATAAAAATTACAAATGTTTGTCTTAACCCCCAGAAAGCCACTTTCCTCTAACAAATTCCTCCAAAAGCGATCAGCCCGTAACAAATGGCCCGAAATAAACTGCTGTTAGCGACGGTCGTAACAAGAGTTTATTCGCTTAGCCGTCGACTTTCCCCATAAATTAAACTCACGAAATAAAAAGTCGAACGCAAAGAAAACTACTAAATTATATCCCTAAAATAATCCAGGAATCTCACGTACCCAATCCGCACTAAACGTCGCTTTTGATCGAAACGGCGCACTTTTAGCCACCTTCCTCCTACCCCAAAAAGCGGTCTATTTGCAGATTCAAACGGACGCGCATAACGAAAATTTCATTAGCGCGCGGAAATTTGTGTACTTTTCGTGCTGTTTGTCTACCTGTGTTGGCAAAAAAGCACGCGACATGCGGCAGAGAGAAAAACTTTCGATGTTTGATCAACGGAATGAGCTTTGTTGGGCTTTTTTGTGTTTCGTGTTTACTGAAGTGTTTCAAGGTTTGTTTGAATGAGGGCAGAATTAGGGGTTAACGCGGTTTACAGGCTAATGCCAGAAGAACGACAGTCGGGCGCTGGAGGGTAATTAGGGTGGCGGGAATTTGGAATTCTTTGGATTTTTTGCCGGAGAGATGACTCCATTGTTATCCAATTTGTGTAGGAAAACGTGAAAAAATGTGAAAGTTTTTCCAAACGTTTGATTTTTTTTGACGATTTCTTCAAACAATTTGTAACAAATTATCAAATTTGTGCGTAAAAATGTGAAAAACGCTCAAAAAAGGAGAATTTGTTTAAAAAAAATGGCATTTCGATCTTTAATTGTATTGAACTTGTAAATTTATGGAAAAAATGTCAAAAATGCTCAAAAACTGTAAAATGTTCTCCAAAATTACATAAAATCACCAAATTTGAGTGTAAAAATGCCAAACATTTTCAAAAATCTGATATTTTTGATCCACAAATTGTTCCAACGACTTAAATTTGTGGATAAAAACGTTAAAAATTTTACATTGAAGGGCGTAACTTTGGAAGTTTTTAAGCTGCAACAATGAATTTCTGGAAAATTACTATTTTGGTAGTGCTTATAAACTGTGCCAAATGTCAAAATTATCGAGCCAAATAGACAAATTTCAGAATTTTTTTACTTTTAGAAACAAATCGAAACTTGCGAATTTTACATTGAAGGGCGTAACTTTGGAAGTTTTCAAGCTGGAACATCGAAATTTTGGAAAATTGCTACTTTAGTAGTGTTTATAAGCTGTGCCAAATGTCAAAATTATAGAGCTACAAAGACAAATTTTAGAAATTTTTACTTTTGAAGACAAATCGAAACTTGCAAATTTTGCTTTGATTTTTAAAAACTTTGAAAAAAATTTAGATGTTTTGAGAATTCGTAACAAATTATATTTTGTGTGTAAAAACATCTTAAACATAGTGGAATGTTCAGAAAAAAGTTGGTATTACGATCTTAAAGTGGATTGAAATTAGAAATATGTGGAAAAAAATGTGAAATATGCTCAATAAATGTGAAATTTTCTCAAAAATGTTGACGTTTCCATGTAAACATTACATCAAATTACTAAATTTGGGTATAAAATCGTCAAAAATGTGAACATTTCTCCAAAATTTAGATTTTTCTATATTAAAATTCAAGGTCAAAGTACCAAATTTGCGTGTAAAAACGTTAAAAATGTGAAAAAAACTAAAAATTTTTTGACATTGCAAACATTCCGATCTTCAATTATATTGAAACGTTCAAAATTCTCAAAACATTAAAAAAAAAATTCAAGCAAGTTAATTTTTAGAAATTTGTGTTTTCAATTTGAACTGAAATTTTCAATTTTTTTTAAGCGCTGTAATTTGGTTGTTTGTAAGGCTATAGCTATGAAATTTTGGCAAGTTACTGTTTTGATCTTCTTTATAAACTGTGCCAAATTTGAAAAATATAGCACAAGCAAGTCCATTTTTAGAAATTTTTGTTTTCACGTTAAGCTAAAATTTTCAAAATGTTATCCTAAGTGCTATAATTTTGTAATTTGTAGTGCTATAAATAAGAAATTTTGGCACGTTACTACTTTGCTGTTCTTCGTTAACTGTGACAAAAAACAAAAATATAGTACAAGCAAGTCAATTTTAGGAAATTTTTGTTTTCGATTAGAGCTAATAATTTTCAAAATTTTCTCTTAAACGCTGTAATTTTATTATTTGAAGTGCGATTATAATGAGACTTTGGCACGTTATTACCTTGACCTTCTTCATCATTTGTGTTAAATTTCGCAAATATAGCTCAAGTAAGTCGATTTTTACAAATTTTTGTTTTAAAGTTAAGTTAAAAATTTTCAAAATTTTCACTTAAATGCTGTAATTTTGTTATTCGTACTGCTATAAGTATGAAATTTTGACATGTTATTATTTTGATCTTTTTCATTAACTATGCCAAACTACAAAAAAAAACGAAACAAGCAAGTCACTTTTTGGAAATTTTTGTTTTCGTGTTGAGACAAAAATTTTCAAAATTTTTTTTAAGTGCTTTAATTTTGTTATTTGCAGTGCTAAAACAAAGAAACTTTAGCACGCTACTATTTTAATCATTTTCATTGACTGTTTCAAATTACAAAATATAACTCAAACGAGCCAATTTTTAAAAATTTTTAATGTTTTCACGTTAAGCTAAAATTTGAAGTGCTATAATTTTGTAATTTGTAGTGCTATAAATAAGAAATTTTGGCACGTTACTATTTTGCTCTTCTTCGTTAACTATGACAAATAACAAAAATAAAGTACAAGCAGGTCAATTTTAGCAAGATTTTGTTTTTAAATTGAACAAAAAATTTCAAAATTTTCTCATAAGTGCTGTAATTTCGTTATTTGCAGTGCTATAACTACGCAATTTTGGCATGCTACTATTGGGATGTTCTTTATTAACTTTGCCAAATTATAAAAATGTAGCACAAGCAAGTAAATTTTAAGAAGTCTTTGCTTTTAAGTTGAGCTAGAAATTTTCAAAATTTTTTCTTAAATTCTGTAATGTTGTTATTTGCATTGGTATAACAATGAGATTTTGGCACGTTCCTACATAATTCATTTTCTTCATCAACTGTGCCAAATTACAAAAACGTAGCACTAGCAAGTCAATTTTTAGAATTTTTTTTTTCAAGTCGAGCTAAACTTTTCAAAATTTTCTTTTAATTGTTATAATTTTGTTATTCGCAGTGTTATTTATAACAATAAGATTTTGTCACGTTACTATCTGGATCTTTTTCGTTGACTGTACCAAATTTGAAAAATATAGTACAAGCAAGTCAATTTTTGATAATTTTTGTTTTCAAGTTGGGTACAAAAATTTCAAAATTTTTTCTTAACTGCTATAATTTTGTCATTTTTTGTGCTATGACTATAAAATTTTGGCACCTTACTATCATGATTTCCTTCAATAACTGTGCCAAATTTGAAAAGAATAGCACAAACAAGTCAATTTGAAATTTTTGTTTTCAAATCGAGCTAAAAATTATCACAATTTTCGTTTATATGTTCTTATTTTGTTATTTGTAGTACTGAAACTACTTGGATCTTGTCCATTAACTGTGCCAAATTACCAAACTTTAGCAGAGGCAAGTCAATTGTTAAATTTTTTTCGTTTTAAGTGGAGCTAAAAATTTTCAAAATTTTTCATACACAAGTTTGAAACTTCAAGACAATTTTTAGACCAAAACGTTTAATTTTTTAGATTCTTCAAATTCTCATTTAATTAATAACATAACATCAACTTCCCTAAAAACGTTTGAAATCCGCCGGTTCAATCTCAGACTTCCCTTTTTCAAAAAATAAAGTCGAAAAATTCAAGTTTTTCCCAAAATTGCAACAAATTTAAGTAGAATTTCATTCCGCAATTACCATTGAAAAAAAGTCACGTCGTAACTAACAACCACTATTGACAGTTTTAGGTTAAACTTTTGAACTATTTGACAGTAATGTTAAACGCACGGCCACCTTAGAAGCGAATCCAAAAGTGACAATTCTGTCGTATTTAGGTCAAAAATGACAGAGCCGTCTTCAGAATTAATAAATGTTCATTTAGACATCAAGCCCCTGCAGCGCTTTTTAAACCCGAGACACCGAATTCAAAACATCTCTTTTTAACTCACTGCCTCGCTGATAAATCATCCCAAATTCTTAAAGAATAGACTCGGGGCTAAAACCCGTTCAGCACACATGTTACACAAATAAAAAAAAGCCGCTTTTTGTACTTTACAACTCCATCAATCTCCCACGTTAGCAAACAAAAGCGCCATAAATTGTTAATTGCCTGCGCGTTTTTATTATCCCGGCGCATCCACCATTTTTACGCGATGCTTCAACGACTTTTCCGATTATTCTAAGCGCGGATTTCCATTTTTATTAATAAAAATCTATCCAGCGGATTTGATTTCAGGTGGAGCTCAATAAAACCGAGACGAGTTGTACACAAATATAATATTTCAGAGGCAAAACTTCAAGGATTTCATGAATTTCAGATCGATCCTGCGTCTTCATTACGATGAGCGAAGAGCAAACGGGGATTTTCGATTGGAAAAAAAGGGAAAATTTTCGCAGGCGTTTAATGGGCAGTGCAATTAGTTTGGAATGAGTGCATGCATTAGGTTTTTGTTTATTTGGAGTCATTACGGGGCGTTAGGTCGTTTAATTTAGAGCGTCAGGAGAAGCTGTGTTTTGTGTTAAAAGCTTTTGAATTTTTAATTTGAGCTCGTGCTGAAATACGACGCGGGCTGGGACAATTGAAAGCGGGAAAAGTGCGCGGATGGCAGAAATTCCTTTTCAAATTTCTCTTAAATATTGAAAGACTTTCTAGAAGATAAAAACACTTGAAATTCCTGAACTCGGGGTTTTAATGTTGTGGAATTTCTGACTGAGATTTTTTGAGTTTTTATATACAATTTTCAAATCAAATTTTTGTTAGATCAAAACTTTTACGGTATTTTCTGGTTTTCTGAGTATTTTTTCTTTTTTTTTTCTATACAAATTTAGTGTTTTGGCAAATTTTAATACCAAAACATCTAAATTTTGGAAAAGTGTTCTGATTTTTGAGAATTTTTGACATTGCCATAGTTTAAAATGCTGGAACAATTTTTAAATCGACAATTTAATTTGGCACAGGTACTGAAGAAGATCACGATAGTAACGTGCCAAAATGTCATTGTTAAAGCACTGGAAATAACCCAATTACAGCATTTAAGAGAAAATTTTGAAAATTTTTAGCTCAACTTGAAAACAAAAATTTCTAAAAATGGACTCACCTGTGCCATATTTTTGTAATTTGCCACAATTAATAAATTGAAGTAGTAACGTGCCAAAATCTTATTCTTATAGCAAAATTACAGCATTTAAGAGAAAATTTTGAAAATATTTAGATCAACTTGAAGTCAAAATTTTTTTAAAATTGACTCGTTAGTGCTACATTTGTGTAATTTCGCATTGATAATAAAAAAAATCAAAATAGTAACGTTACAAAATCTTATTCTTATAGCAAAATGACAGCATTTAAGAAAAAATTTTTTAAATTTTAACCTGAATTTGAAAACAAAAATCAAACAATTGACTTGCTTGTGCTGTTTTTTTGTAATTTGGCACAGTTAATGAAAAAGATCAACAAAGTAACATGCCAAAATTTCATACTTATAGCACTACGAGTAACAAAATTACAGCATTTAAGTGAATATTTTGAAAATTTTTAGCTTCACTTTAAAAAAAATTGTAAAAATCGACTTTCTTGGCTATAATCTTTGAAATTTAACAAAAATTATGAAGAAGGTCATGGTAATAATGTGCCAAAGTCTCATTATAATCGCATTGCAAATAATAAAATTACAGCGTTTAAGAGAAAATTTTGAAAATTGTTAGCTCTATTTGAAAACAAAAACTTGCTAAAATTGACCTGCTTGTAGTGTATTTTTGTTATTTCTCACAGTTAACGAAGAAGAGCAAGATAGTAACGTGCCAAAATTTCTTACTTATAGCACTACAAATTACAAAGTTATAGCACTTAAAATAAAAATTTTGAAAATTTTAGCTTAACATGAAAATTTTTAAAAATTGACTTGCTTGTGCTATATTTTTCAAATTTGGCACAGTTTATGAAGAATGTCAAAACAGTGGCGTGCCAAAATTTCATACTTAAAGTACTACAAATAACTGAATTACAGCGCTTAAGAAAAAATTTGAAAATTTTAGCTCAAATTGAAAACAAAAATTTCTAAAAATTGATTTGCTTGAACTATTTTTTTTAATTTAGCACAGTTACTGAAGATGATTACGATAGTAATGTGCCAAAATCTGATTGTTGAAGCACTGGAAATAACCAAATTAAAGCGTTTAAGAGAAAATTTTCGAAATTTTTAACTGAACTTGAAAACAACAATTTCTGCAAATAGTCTTGCTCGTACTATATTTTTGTTTTTTGGCACAGTTAAAGAAGCAGATTAAGATAGTAATATGCAAAAATCTCATTGTTATAGCACTGAAAATAACAAAGTTACTATTGTCAAGAAAAAATTTTGAAAATTTTTGGCTCCATTTGAAATCAAAAATTGCTAAATATTGACTTGCTTGTGCTATATATATATTTTTGTGATGTGGCACAGTTAATGAAGAAGATAACGTGCCAAAATCTGATTATTATAGGGCTGCAAATGACAAAATTACAGCAATAAAGAAAAAAAATTGAAAATTTTAGATAGACTTGAATAGAAAAATTTCGAAAAATTGGCCTGCTTGAGCTACATATTTTTAATTCAGCACAAATAATAAAAAAGATCAAAATAGAAACGTGCTAAAATTACATAGTTATAGCACTATAAATAACAAAATTATAGCATTTAAGAAAAAATTTTGATTTTTTTTAGTCAAGTTAGAAAATAAAAATTACAAAAAAGTGAGTTGCTTGTGTTATATTTCTTTCCTTTTGGGCAATTAATGAAGAAAATGAAAGTAGCAATGTGCCAAAATTTTATAGTTATAGCACTGCAAATGACAAAATTATAGCACTCAAAAGAAAATTTTGAAAATTTCTAGCTAAACTAAAAAACAAAAGTTTCTAAAAATTGACCTGTGATACAATTTTTAAATTTGGTACAGTTATTGAAGAAGTCCAGAATAGTTACGTGCCAAAGTTTCATAGTTATAACATTGTAAATGACAAAATTATAGCATTTAAGAGAAAATTTTGAAAATTTCTAGCTGAACTTGATAACAAAAATTTCTAAAAATAGACTCGCTAGTGCCATAATTTAGTAATTTGGCACAATTAATAAAGAGGATCAGAATAGTATCGTGCCTAAATTTCATAGTTATAACTCTACAAATAACAAAATTACAACACTTAAAAGAAAATTTTGAAGATTTTTAGGTCGATTTGAAAATAAAAGTTTCTAAAAATTGACTATCATGAGCTATATTTTTGTAATTTGGCAGAGGCAACGCAGAAAATCAAGATAGTAACGTACCAAAATCTCATTGTTACAGCACTGCAAATACCAAAAATACAGCAATAAAGAAAAAATTTTGAAAATGTTTAGACCAACTTGAAAATAAAAATTTCTAAAAATTGCTTCGCTTGTGCTAATTTCTATTAATTTAGCACAATTAATGAAGAAGATGAAAGTAATGGTGTGCCAAAATGTCATTGTTTTATCATTTTTGTTAGATCAAAACTTTTACGGTATTTTCTGGTTTTCTGAGTATTTTTTCTTTTTTTTTCTATACAAATTTAGTGTGACAAATTTTAATACCGAAACATGAAAATTTTGGAAAAATGTTCAGATTTTTGAGAATTTTTGACATTGCTATACATAAGTTTAAAATGTTGGAACAATTTTTAAATCGACAATTTAATTAGGCACAATTAAAAATTCAAAATCCCATTGTTAAAGCACTGGAAATAACCAAATTACAGCATTTAAGAGAAAATTTTGGAAATTTTTAGCTCAACTTGAAAACAAAAATTTCTAAAAATGGACTCACCTGTGCCATATTTTTGTAATTTGCCACAATTAATAAAGAGGATCAAAGTAGTAACGTTCCAAAATCTTATTCTTATAGCAAAATTACAGCATTTAAGAGAAAATTTTGAAAATTTTAACCTGAATTTGAAAACAAAAAAAAATCTAAAAATTGACTTGCTTATGCTGTTTTTTTGTAATTTGGCACAGTTAATGAAAAAGATCAAAAAAGTAACATGCCAAAATTTCATACTTATAGCACTACGAATAACAAAATTACAGCATTTAAGTAAAAATTTTGAAAATTTTTAGCTTAACTTAAATTAAAATTTAACAAAATTTTGTAAAAATCGCTTTACTTGTGCTATATCTTTAGCACAAATGGTAAAAAAGGTCAAGGTAATAACGTGCCAAAGTCTCATTATAATTGCACTGCAAATAATAAATTACAGCGTTTGTTAGCTCTAATCGAAAACAAAAACTTCCTAAAACTGACTTGCTTGTACTATATTTTTGTTATTTGTCACAGTTAAAGAAAAAGAGGAAGATAGTATTGTGCTAAAATTTCTTATTTATAGCACTACAAATTACAAAATTATAGCACTTAGGATAAAATTTTGAAAATTTTAGCTTAACGTGAAAACAAAAATTTCTAAAAATAGACTTGCTAGTGCCATAATTTAGTAGTTTGGCACAATTAATGAAGAGGATTAAAATAGTATCGTGCCAAAATTTCATAGTTATAACACTACAAAGGCCAAAATTACAGCACTTAAGAGAAAAATTGTAAAATTTTTAGGACGACTTGAAAACAAAAATTTCTAAGAATAGACTTGATAGTGCCATAATTTAGTTATTTAGCACAATTAATGAAGAGGATCAAAATAGTATCGTGCCTAAATTTCATAGTTATAAAACTACAAATAACAAAATTACAGCATTAAGAGAAAATTTTGAAAATTTTTAAGTCGACTTGAAAACAAAAATTTTTAAAAATTGGTTTACCTGTGCTACATTTTTTAAATTTGGTACAGATATTGAAGAAGGTTATGGTAGTAACGTGCCAAAATTTTATAGTTATAACACTGCAAATGACAAAATTATAGCACTTAAGAGAAAATTTTAAAAATTTCTAGTTGAACTTGATAACAAAAATTTCTAAAAATAGACTCGCAGTGCCATAATTTAGTTATTTGGCACAATTAATGAAGAGGATTAAAATAGTATCGTGCCAAAATTTCATAGTTATAACACTACAAATAACAAAATTACAGCATCAAGAGACAATTTTGAAAATTTCCATCTCAACCTGAAAACAAAAGTTTCTACAAACTGGCTTACCTGTGCTACATTTTTTAAATTTGGTACAGTTATTGAAGAAGGTTATAATAGTAACGTGCCAAAATTTCATAATTATAACACTGCAAATGACAAAATTATAGCACTTAAGAGAAAATTTTAAAAATTTCAAGCTGAACTTGATAACAAAAATTTCTAAAAATAGACTCGCTAGTGCCATAATTTAGTAATTTGGCCCAATTAATGAAGAGGATGAAAATAGTATCGTGCCTAAAGTTCATAGTTATAACACTACAAATAACAAAATTACAACACTTAAGAGAAAATTTTAAAATTTTTAGGTCGACTTGAAAACAAAAATTTCTAAAAATTGCTTCGCTTGTGCTAATTTCTATTAATTTAGCACAATTAATGAAGAAGATGAAAGTAATGGTGTGCCAAAATTTCATTGTTTTATCATTGTAAATAACAAAATTACGACACTTCATCAACTTGAAGACAAAATTTTATAAATATTGATGGAAATCGACAATATAAATGTTAAATTAAAAAGAGCCTTAGAATTGAATCTTCTTTAAAAATTCCCATCAATTTTAGTCGGTTTGACAGAATTGCCCGTGTAACATGTAAGAACACGCGTACGTCCAGAACTTTTCCTCCCTCAAAAACCCTTTCGCCCCCAACCACCCCTTAATCTTTCCCCGTCATTTTGATCCGAAATTCGTGACAAGATATTTACGCCGTTCGACGCTTACCACTTACTCCCTCGCAAAAAATATTCTCCAAACATTTGTTTCCATCAATTTTCGTTATTTGAATCCATTTATTTTTACGTCGCTTTTTTTCTTTACTTCCACTTCATATTCCGCTGTTATCACCCGCCCCGGCAATAATTTCTTTTATCTGCCACACTCGTAAAGCACCTCCACATTTTCTCTTAATAACAAAACATAAAAGCGGAACAAAAAGGAACGGCAACTTCTTAAGATAGCTCGCGATATATTCACCGTTTCGTCGGAATTATCATTGCCGGCTTACCGTTTTTTCTTGCGGAAACTTTCTTCGGGGATAGTTGGCCCTGAACAAGTTTAATCCTAATTGGGACCTGCCATCTTAGGAAGGCGCCAGAGAGCCTTTTATCCCAAGATGCATGTTTTCCGGCACGTTTGCCTCTTAACTGACGACCTCATTCTGCTAATATTCATAAGCCAACCTCGCCGGAAAGTCATTAAGTTCGATGAAATTACCAGAAGCTAGAAGAGACTGCTGGAATTTCGCACGGGACTTGGGATTTTTCTTGGGCGCTAACATCATAATTAGTTCTTGTCTTCGCTGCCAAATTTTCGTGTCGACACGACGGGGAGTTCATTAGCGGCGTGAGAAAAACATGACAGGATCTGTTAGTAATGGCAGTGACGTAGCAACAATTTTGTACGAGGGGGCGAGTTTTTGTGGGGGTCATTAGTGCGAGCGGGGAGAAAAATGGGTCAAGTTTGGGCAGGTGGCTGGGATTTTTACGGTGGGGGAACAACTAGCGGGCCTTGGAATTAAACAGTTGGGTTAATCAACCGCGGCGACATTTCCTGCTGTAGTTTTTCGAAATACTTGGATTTATTGGGAACAGAAAATTTTACAAACAATTTAAGCTTGCAATTTTAAAACTTTTTTTAAATGCTGCAATTTTGTTATTTGCTTTGCTATAACAATGAGAAATTGGCACGTTATCTTCTTCATTAACTGTGCAAAATCACAAAAATATAGCACAAGCAAGTCAATATTTAGCAATTTTTGATTTCAAATGGAGGCAAAAATTTTCAAAATTTTTTCTTCACAACAGTAACTTTTTAGACTTTTTGCACACCACGACTTTCTTCTTTTTAACTGTGCTAAATTAATAGAAATTAGCACAAGCGAGACAATTTTTAGAAATTTTTGTTTTCAAGTCTAAAATCTTCGAAATTTTCTCTTAAGTGTTGTAATTTTGTTATTTGTAGTGTTATAACTATGACAATTTGGAACAATACCATTTTAATTCTCTACGTTAATTGTGCCAAATAACTAAATTATGGCACTATCAAGTCTATTTTTAGAAATTTTTGCTTTCAAGTTCAGCTAGAAATTTTCAAAATTTTCTCTTAAGTACTATAATTTTGTCATTTGCAGTGCTATAACTATGAAATTTTGGCACGTTGCTATATTAACCTTCTTCAATAACTGTACTAAATTAAAAAAAATATAGCACAGCTAAGCCAATGTTTAGAAATTTTTGTTTTCAAGTCGACCTAAAAATTTTCAAAATTTTGTCTTAAGTGCTGTAATTTTGCTATTTGTAGCAAGTGTGCCAAATAACTAAATTATGACACTATCAAATCTATTTTTAGAAATTTTTGCTTTCAAGTTCAGCTAGAAATTTTCAAAATTTTCTCTTAAGTATTATAACTTTGTCATTTGCAGTGCTATAACTATAAAATTTTGGCACACTACGACTTTCATCTTCTTCTTTAACTGTGCTAAATTAATAGAAATTAGCACTAGCCGAGACAATTTTTAGAAATTTTTGTTTTCAAGTCCAAAATCTTCGAAATTTTCTCTTAAGTGTTATAATTTTGTTATTTGTAGTGTTATAACTATGAAATTTTGGCACGATACTATTTTGACCCTCTTCAATAATTGTGCCAAATTACTAAATTAGGGCACTAGCGAGTCTATTATTATATTATTATATATATTAGAAATTTTTGTTATCAAGTTCAGCTAGAAATTTTCAAAATTTTCTCTTAAGTGCTATAATTTTGTCATTTGCAGTGTTATAACTATAAAATTTTGGCACGTTACTACCATAACTTTCTTCAATAACTGTACCAAATTTAAAAAATGTAGCACAGGTAAACCAATTTTTAAAAATTTTTATTTTCAAGTCGACTTAAAAATTTTCAAAATTTCCTCTTAATGCTGTAATTTCGTTATTTGTAGTGTTATAACTATGAAATATAGGCACGATACTATCTTGATCCTCTTCATTAATTGTGCTAAATAACTAAATTATGGCACTAGCAAGTCTATTTTTAGAAATTTTTGCTTTCAAGTTCAGCAAGAAATTTTTAAAATTTTCTCTTAAGTGCTATAATTTTGTCATTTGCAATGTTATAACTATGAAACTTTGGCACGTAACTATTCTAAACTTCTTCAATAACTGTACCAAATTTAAAAATTGTAGCACAGGTCAATTTTTAGAAACTTTTTTTTAAGTTTAGCTAGAAATTTTCAAAATTTTCTTTTGAGTGCTATAATTTTGTCATTTGCAGTGCTATAACTATAAAATTTTGGCATGTTGCTACTTTGATTTTCTTCATTAATTGCCCAAATCGAAAGAAATATAACACAAGCAACTCACTCTGTTGTAATTTTTATTTTCTAGCTGAACTAAAAAAAATCAAATTTTTTTCTTAAATGCTATAATTTTGTTATTTATAGTGCTATAACCATGTAATTTTAGCACGTTACTATTTTGATCGATTTTATTATGTGTGCTAAATTAAAAAAATGTAGCACAAGCAAGTAAATTTTTCGAAAATTTTCTATTCAAGTCTATCTAAAATTTTCAAAAATTTTCTCTTAAGTGCTGTAATTTTGTTATTTCCAGTGCTAGAATAAGATTTTGGCACGTTTCTATCTTGATCTTCTTTAGTGGCTGTGCCAAATTAAGAAAAATAGTTCAGGCAAGTCAATTTTTAGAAATTTTTGTTTTGTTGAACTGAAATTTTCAAAATTTTCTCTTGAATGCTCTAATTTAGTTATTTGTAGTGCTATAACTATGAAGTTTTGGCACGTCACTATTTTGATCTTATTCACCAACCGCGACAAATTACAAAAATGAAGCACAAGCGAGTCAGTTTTTGTAAATTTTTGTTTTCAAGTTGAGGCTTTTTTGGTTGGGCTAAAATTTTCAAAATGTTTCTCTTAAAAGCTGTAATATTGATCATTGTAGTGATTTAAGAATGAGAATTTGGCACGTTACCATTTTGATCTTATTCGTTAACTATGCCAGAGTACAAAAATATAGCACAAGCTAGTAAATTTTTGTAAATTTTTGACTTCAAGTTAAATTAAAAACATTCAAAATTTTCTTATAAGTGCAATAATTTTGTTATTTGCAGTGCTATCTTCACGAGATATTCTGAGGTTACTATTTTAGACTTCCCCAACTGCGATTAAAATTTATGAAAGTCAAAATAAATTTTTAGTTTAAAATCCGAAATTTTTAATTTTACAATATTTGGAGGTTTGATACTCTAAAAATTTCTACTTCAAAAAGAAAAAAAAAACAGTTGACTCAATTTGGAGCAGCCTGTAGACGAATTTCCACAGTCACCTTGACTACTAATTCCTCTCTAATCTCATTTCCATTCCCACGAAACATTTCCATTACATAGAAATTATGAAAACGCAACTTTATCGAAACGTTTCCAGACTTCCACTCCATGAAAAACGCGCTTTAGACAAAGAAGGCCAAACTTGGATCAATATAACGCGGCTATAATAATAAGTCCTAGAAACCCGCGTGCATTTTTAACCCTACCAACACTCGAAACCAAAATCCCCAACAAAACACGTTAATTAGCACATCTAGATTACACAACGAAAATGCTTATTTACGACACAAGTGCCGTAATAAATACTCCGGAATCTCCGGCCGTGTGTGCGTTTTACTGATGAGCCCGCCAGCGCTCTGAGGTCAAGTTCTTCATGTAGTGATGCAGGTGGACTTGTTACCGGAGCTCCGGAGGCGTGTAATTTCATGTCCGGGCGGTGTTTGCCCGGAAACTCGTGTCTTTGATTCGGTTCGTTCATAATTTGGAAGAAAACGAGTTGACATTTGGAGGAGGACGTTTAATTTAACCCGAAATTAACTGCATACTTGCTCAACCTCACGAGTAATCGCGCGTCCTCTGATATTGTTGCGTTTCGCTGAGAGAGGAATTCTAGGGCTGTCACGTCGCAAACAATGGATTTCACGTGTACAAGGAAAATTTTGATGAAATTTTCGTGTCCACGGCTTGTTGTGAGGGGATTTATGGGGAAAAGGGATGGGGGAGGGAAAAAGGAAGATTTTCTAGAGCTATCAGATGTCTGAAAGTCGAAAGTTTTAAAAAAGAAGTGACTGGAACCACTGAAACTGAAAAGATGCTCAGAAAAACAGAATTTTTGGGAATTCCTTGAAATTACAAATTTTAAAAATTGACTTGCTTGCGCTATATTTGTGGAATTTGGCGCAGTTAATGAAGAAGACCAAAATTTGGAGCTCAATTTGAAAAGAAAAACTAAAAAAATTAATTTGCTTGTGCTAATTTTTGTATCTTTAGGGAAGTTAATGAAGGAGTTCAAAATACCAATGTGACAAAATCTCATTGTTATAGCACTGCAAATAACAAAATTACGGCACTTGAGAGCAAATTTTGAAAATTTTTAGCTCAACTCGAAAAGAAACATTTTTTAAATTTTGAAATGCTTAGCTAAACTTGAATTCAAAATTTCTAAAAATTGATATATTAGTGCTACATTGTAATATTTGGCACAGTTAATGAACAACATGAAAGTAGAACCGTGCCAAAGTTTTATTGTTATAGCACTGCAAATACCAAAATTATAGCATTTAAAAAATTTTTGGAAATTTTTAGGTCGACTCGAAAACAAAAATTTCTAAAAATTGACTTGCTTTTGCGATATGTTTTTAATTTGGCCCAAATTATGGAGAAGATCAAAACAGTTACGTGCCAAATTGTCATAGTTATAGCATTACAAACAATAAAATTACAGCATTTAAGAGAAGCTTTGAACATTTTTAGCTTGACTTGAAAACAAAAATTTTCTGAAAAATGATTTGGTTGTGCTACATTTTTGTAATTTGACACGATTAATGAAGAACTTCGAAATAATAACGTGACGAAATCTCATTGTTATAGCATTACAAATAACAAACCTACAGCATTTAAGAGAAAATTTTGAAAAATTTTAGCCCAACTTGAAAAAAAAAATAATAAAAAATTACTTGCTAGTGCTATAGTTTTGTAATTGGACGCAGCCAATGAAGAAGATAAAAGTAGCGACTTGCCAAGATCTTATTGTTGTAGCAATGTAAGTAACAAACTTAGAGCATTTAAGAGCAAATTTTGAAACTTTTTGCTGAACTCAAAAACAAAATTTTCTAAAAATTGACTTGCTTGTGTTATTTTTTTGTAATTTAAAACTGTTAATGAAGAAAATTAAAATAATAACGTGCCAAAGTGTTATTATTATAGGACTGCAAATAACAAAATTGCGGCAATAAAGAGAAAATTTTGATTTTTTTTTATCTTAACTCCGAAAACAAATGTTTCTAAAAATTGATTCGCTTGTGCTATATTTTTGTAATTTGGCATAGTTAAAGAAGCAGATCAAGACAGTAAAGAGCCAAAATCTCATTGTTACAGCACCGCAAGTAACAAGATTATAGCACTCAAGGAAAATTTTGAAAATTTTAGCTCCATTTGAAAACAAAAATTTTTAAAACTTGACTTGGTAGTACTAAATTTGTGTAATTTGGCACAGATAATATTAAAGAGCAAAATAGTAACTGCCAAACTTTTATTGTATTAGCACCACAAATGACAAAGTTACAGCACTTAAGAGTAAATTTAGAAAATTTTTACCTCACTCGAAAAGAAACTTTTTTAAAAATGGACTCGTTTGTGCTAGTTTTTTATGATTTGAGACAATTAAAGAAGAGGTTCAATATTGTAACGTGACAAAATCATACTATTTTAGCCCTGCAAATAACAAAACTGCAGCACTTTTTTGAAAAGGTTAGCTCAACTTGAATTTAAAATTTCTAAAAATTGACATATTAGTGCTATGTTTTTGTAATTTGGCACAGTTAATGAAAAATATTAAAATAGCGACGTGCTAAAATCTCAATGTTATAGCACTGCAAATACCAAAATTATAGCATTTACAAGGAAATTTAGGAAATTTTTAGCGCAACTTTAAAACAAAAATTTCTAAAAATTGACTTGCATGCGCTATATTTCTGTAATTTGACACATTTAATAAAGAACATGAAAGTAGTACTTTGCCAAAGTTTCATTGTTATAGTACTTCAAATAACAAAATTATCGTATTTAAAAAAAATGTTTGAAAATTTTTTGCTCAACTTGACAACAAAAACTTCTAAAAATTGATCGGCTTGTGCTATATCTTTTTAATTTGGCACAAATAACAAACAAGATCAATATTGTAACGTGCGAAAATCTCTTTGTTTTAACGCTCCAAATAACAAAATTACAGCACTTAAGAGAAAATTTTGAAAATTTTAGCCCAACTTAGAAACAAAAATTTCTAAAAATAGACTTGCTGTGCTATATTTTTGTAATTTGGCGTACTTAAAGAAGCAGATCAAGACAGTAACGAGCCAAAATCTCATTGTTACAGCACTGCAAGTAACAAAATTATAGCACTTAAAGAAAATTTTGAAAATTTTAGCTCTACTTGAAAACAAAATCTTTTAAAACTTGACTAGGTTGTGCTAAATTTTTGTAATTGGGCACAGATCATAATAAAGAGCAAAATAGTAACGGGCCAAACTTTTATAGTATTAGCACCGCAAATGACAAAGTTACAGCAATTGAAAGAAAATTTTGAAAATAATTAGCTCAGCTTGAAATAAAAAATTTCTAATAATTGACTCGCTAGTTCGACATTTTTTTCAATTTGTCACAGTTAATGAAAAAGTGCAAAAAAGCAACGTGTCAAAATTTCATACATATAGCACTATAAATAACAAAATAACAGTACTTAAGAGAAAATTCTGAAAATTTTAGCCCGACTTAAAAACAAAAATTTCAAAAAATAGATTTGCTCTGCTATATTTTTGTAATTTGGCACACTTAAAGAAGCAGATCAAGACAGTAACGAGCCAAAATCTCATTGTTACAGCACTGCAAGTAACAAAATTATAGCACTTAAAGAAAATTTTGAAAATTTTAACTCTACTATAAAACAAATTTTTTTAAAACTTGACTTGGTAGTGCTAAATTTTTGTAATTTGGCACAGATAATAATAACGAGTAAACTAGTAACGTGCCAAACTTTTATAGTATTAGCACCGCAAATGACAAAGTTACAGCACTTGAAAGACAATTTTGAAAATGTTTTGCTCAGCTTGAAATCAAAAATTTCTAAAAATTGACTCGCTAGTACGACATTTTTTCAATTTGTCACAGTTAATGAAAAAGTGCAAAAAAGCAACGTGTCAAAATTTCATACATACAGCACTAGAAATAACAAAATAACAGCACTTAAGAGAAAATTTTGAAAATTTTAGCCCGACTTAAAAACAAAAATTTCAAAAAATTGACTTGCTTCTGTTTTTTTTTGTAATTTGCACAGTCAATGGAAAATATTAAACTAGATACGTGCCAAACAATAAGTTTTAGCTGTGCATATAACATAATTACAGCATGTTAGAGAAAATTTTGAAAATTTTTAGATCAACTTGAAGTCAAAAATTTTTACAAATTTTGTCAATTTTTCAGAGCCTGGACGCTCCCATGACAAAACAATTGAAATTCATTCGCCATTATCGATCAAACAGTTCCCTTTTCAGCACTCTTCTAACTAAACATTTTTAATGGTTCTCCACGTCCTGAATTCCAAACAAGCAAATTTCGCTTCCTAAAATAAAAGTTTATTGCGATGGACTTATAAGGCAGCCCTAATGGATTATCCTTTTTAAAAGCATATAAAAAAGCCCTTTATACAATATTTATGAAGCCAACTTGGCTCTAATGTATTCAAAAATGCGCGTTTTACAGCCTCCACAGGTTAATTACATTTCCAATACTGCAGCGTAAAATGCAACTCGACAAATCGCGTTATCCACATTCTAATCCGGATTAGATTATCCCAAAACCACTAAGCAGACGTTAGACTGTGCTCATTCATAATTCCGACATGTGGTTATCGAAGTCGGCTTAGACTTCGCATGTTTATATTCATGAAAGACGGCGTTGCTCAAATAAATTGTTTTCGTCTCAATGCCTGCTGGACGGAGGGATGAAATATTTAATGTTGGTAGAACTGCGGACTTTTTCCCGTATTTATTATCTCGACAATAGGAATTTTTGCCCGAGACTTGTTAAATTTAGACGAGGGCATAGTCTACTGAGAGTTTTGCTTTATTTCACGATGCATATATTAATATAAATTGCAAAAGAAACAAGTCCGCGCTCGCGAGACATATTAGACTCGGGCGGACAAACTCCACTTTCCGCCCTCATTACGAATCGGACAAATTGTTGGTTTGAATAAAACAGTTGACAAACTTCTAAGAATCAAAGCGGGCCGCGACAATTTTTAGCGCCAATGAACAGACTCAATTGATTCGATACAAGACACAAGGCAGAAAACGGCGAAAATCAGCGAGAAATCGTCGTTTTGCATCAAAATAAGCAGATTTCTCTAAAATTTTGATATTTTCGTGCAGATTTTTGCTGTTTTCTTGCAATTCAGCCGTTGAATTTTGATAAAAATTTTGTGGTTTTGAAGATTTAGAGCTCTTCTTTGCGAATTCAAGCCAGAAATCGGCGAAAATCAGCGATAAATCGTCGTTTTGCATCAAAATAAGCAGATTTCTCTAAAATTTTGATATTTTCGTGCAGATTTTTGCTGTTTTCTTGCAATTCAGCCGTTGAATTTTGATAAAAATTAGTGGTTTTGAAGATTTCGAGCTCTTTGCGAATTCAAGCCAGAAAACGGCGAAAATCAGCAAGAAATCGTCGTTTTGCATCAAAATAAGCAGATTTCTCTAAAATTTTGATACTTTCGTGCAGATTTTTGCTGTTTTCTTGCAATTCAGCCGTTGAATTTTGATAAAAATTAGTGGTTTTGAAGATTTCGAGCTCTTTGCGAATTCAAGCCAGAAAACGGCGAAAATCAGCAAGAAATCGTCGTTTTGCATCAAAATAAGCAGATTTCTCAAAAATTTTGATACTTTCGTGCAAATTTTTGCTGTTTTCTTGCAATTCAGCCGTTGAATTTTGATAAAAATTAGTGGTTTTGAAGATTTCGAGCTCTTTGCGAATTCAAGCCAGAAAACGACGAAAATCAGCAAGAAATCGTCGTTTTGCATCAAAATAAGCAGATTTCTCTAAAAATTTTGATATTTCCGTGCAGATTTTTGCTGTTTTCTTGCAATTCAGCCGTTGAATTTTGATAAAAATTGGTGGTTTTGTAGATTTTAAGTTCTTCTTTGTGAATTCAAGCCAGAAAACGGCGAAAATCAGCGAGAAATCGTCGTTTTGCATCAAAATAAGCAGATTTCTCTAAAAATTTTGATATTTCCGTGCAGATTTTTGTTGTTTTCTTGCAATTCAACCGTTGAATCTTGATAAAAATTGGTGGTTTTGTAGATTTTAAGCTCTTTTTGCGAATTCAAGCCAGAAAACGGCAAAAATCAGCGAGAAATCGTCGTTTTCCATCAAAATAAGCAGATTTCTCTAACAATTTTGATATTTCCGTGGAGATTTCTGCTGTTCTCTTGCAATTCATCCGTTAAATCTTGGTAAAAATTGGTGGTTTTGTAGATTTTAAGCTCTTTTTTGCGAATTCAAGCCAAAAAAACGGCGAAAATCAGAGAGAAATCGTCGTTTTGCATCAAAATAAGCAGATTTCTCTAAAAATTTTGATATTTCCGTGCAGATTTTTGCTGTTTTCTTGCAATTCAACCGTTGAATCTTGATAAAAATTGGTGGTTTTGAAGATTTCGAGCTCTTCTTTGCGAATTCAAGCCAGAAAACGGCGAAAATCAGCGCAAGAAATCGGCGTTTTGCAGCGACATAAGCAGATTTCGCTAAAAATTTTGATATTTTCGTGCAGATTTCTGCTGTTTTCTTGCAATTCAACCGTTGAATTTTGATAAAAATTGGTGGTTTTAAAGATTTCGAGCTCTTCTTTGCGAATTCAAGCCAGAAAATGGCAAAAATCAGCAAGAAATCGTCGTTTTGCATCGACATAAGAGGATTTCTCTAAGAATTTTGATGATTTAGTGCCGATTTCTTCTGTTTTCTTGCAATTCAACCGTTGAATCTTGATAAAAATTGGTGGTTTTGTAGATTTTGAGCTCTTCTTTGCGAATTTAAGCGAGGAAAACGGCGAAAATGAGCGAGAAATCGGCGTTTTGCATCGAGATAAGCGGATTTCTCTAAGAATTTTGATGATTTAGTGCAGATTTTTGCTGTTTCCTTGCAATTTAACCGTTGAATCTTGATAAAAATTGGTGGTTTTGTAGATTTGGAGCTCTTCTTTGCGCTCGCGAGACATATTGGACTCGGGCGGACAAACTCCACTTTCCGCCCTCATTACGAATCGAACAAATTGTTGGTTTGAATAAAACAGTTGACAAACTTCTAAGAATCAAAGCGGGCCGCGACAATTTTCAGCGCCACTGAACAGACTCAATTGATTCGATACAAGAAGTGGCGCTAGTCGTGAATGAAAAAGCAGTTGAGAACACGAATTAGATAGAATTGCCGAGAATTAAGTTAATTAATCGCCCCCTGATCGAAATTTCATTGTCTTTGGGTGTTTTCACTCGCGGCGATAAAAAGCGACAGGCCCGGAATTAATTAATTCTAGGCCGAGTTACTTACGGAACAGCCGGTGTGGTGTTCGACCGCTTACCTGAAACAAAAATCGGTTTTAGAATGACGTTGTGAGGGGCTTTTTGTTTTACAGCCAACGGGGATCGCGCTGAGTAAATTGGTTTGAAGTTGGGCCACCCTGTATTACGCATAATTGTGATCGAGATTAAGCCGCATAATTAAATTTTCTTGCGTCTTGGCTGACATTAACGGGGCGAATTGGCTTTCTAACTGAATGACGCCACTTTATTGGCTGGATATTGAATGCGAAATACGCTGCTGGCCACAAGTTAAGGATCCTAGTGAATTTTTAGATAAACCTCGATAACTCCGAAACTGAAACTGATGGAAAAATGCGGTTTTCATCATGATTTTCCTCGCACCTGTTTACTTAAGAATCCGGCCTTACATACCTCAAATTCAAAAGTTTAATTTTTTTTTCAATTTAAAAGTGAAACCTGACTGTTTTTTTTATATTTAAACCTCAATATCTCTGGAACTAAGACAGATAGAACGACGAGGTTTTTACCACCGTTTTCCTCGCACTTTTTTCCCTAAGAATCCGCTGTTACAAATTCAAAATTCCAAAACTTTTTTTTTAACCTAGAAAGTTGAGCAACTTACGATTACGAAAACTTCTTTTTCAATATTTGAACCTTAATTTCTCCGGAACTAAGACATATAAAAATATGCGGTTTTCACTATCGCTTTCCTCGCAATTTTTTACTGAAAAAACGGGTCTTACATATTCCAAATTCAAAAATTCATTTTTTTTTAATTTATAAAGTGAAACCTAACTAAGAACTTTTTTTCACAATTTGAACCTCAATATCTCCGGAACTAAAACAGATAGAAAGCTGCGATTTTCTCCATCGTTTACCTCGCACTTTTTTACTTCGTTTGTACATAATGCAAACTCAAAAATTTCATTTTTTTTTGGTCTAGAAAGTGAAACCTTTTAGGAAACTTTTTTTCGAGATTTGAACCTCAATATCTCCGGAACTAAGTCAGACAGATAGATGCGGTTTTCATCATCGTTTTCCTCAAAGTCTTTTACTTACGAATCCGGTCTTACATATTGCAAGTTCAAAAATTTATAATTTTTTTCAATTTAGAAAGTAAAACCTTACAGGAATCTTTTTTTCCAATATTTGAACCTTAATATCTCCCGAACTAAGACAGATAGAAAAATGCGGTTTTCACCATGGTTTTCCTCACTCCTTTTTACTTAAGAATCCGGCCTCACATATTTCGAATTCAAAAGTTTAATTTTTTTTTCAATTTAGAAAGTGAAACCTGACAGTATTTTTTTTATATTTAAACCTCAATATCACCGAAACTAAGACACATAGAACGACGAGGTTTTTACCACCGTTTTTCTCGCACTTTTTTCCTTGAGAATCCGCTCTTATAAATTCAAAAATCGAAAACTTTTGTTTTTTTTTAATTTAGAAAGTAGAGCAACTTTACGATTACGAAAACTTTTTTCAATATTTGAGCCTCAATATCTCCTGAACTAACACTGATAGAAAAATGAGGTTTTTAGCATCGTTTTGCTCGAAATTTTTTCTTAAGAAACCGGTCTTGCATATTCCAAATTCAAAAATTCATTTTTGAGTGAAGTGAAACCTAACAACTTTTTTCACATTTTGAACCTTAATATCTCCGGAACTAAGACAGATAGAAAGATGCGGTTTTTACCATCGTTTTCCTCGCACTTTTTTACTTAAGAATCCGCTTTTACATGTTCAAAATTACAAAATTTTCCGGTTTTTTTGACCTAAAAAGTAGAGCAACCTTAATATTAAGAGAAGTTTGTTTATCAGTATTTGAACCTCACTATCTCAGGAACTAAAACAGATAGAAAAATGCGGTTTTTACCATCGTTTTCCTCGCAAATTTTTATTTAAGAATCCGCTCTTTCATTTTTAAAATTCAAATGTTTCCCTATTTTTTGAACCTAGAAAGAAGCGCAACTTTTCGATTGAAAAATTTTTTTTTCAACATTTGAACCTCAATATCTCCGGAACTAAAACAGATAGAAAGATGCGATTTTCTCCATCGTTTCCCCCGTCCTTTTTTACTTAAGAATTCGTTTGTACATAATGCAAACTCAAAAATTTCATTTTTTTTTTGGTCTAGCAAGTGAAACCTTTCAGGAAACTTTTTTCCAATATTTGATCCTTAATATCTCCGGAACTAAGACAGATAGGAAAATGCGGTTTTTACCATCGTTTTTCTAGCGAAGTTTTACCTAAGAATCCGCTCTTACATAGTCCAAATTCAAACTATTTTTGTATTTTTTTCGATTTAAAAGGTAGCAGTTACCTTACGATTAATAAGACTTATGTTTCCAAGTCGAATTCGGTAGATATCTCGTTTATTTGAGTAGTATAATTTAAACTATTTGTGCTCATTTTACGCAGAATTTCACGCAAAGTCTAAAACTATGTAGTATTTTTACGTGCGTCTGTAAATATCCGAATTAGAAGCATTGAAAGTTGCGGATTAAAAGTCTTTAGTTCCTATATGTATAAACCTCGATAACTCTAAAACTATGACAGATAAAAAGATGCAGTTTTTACCATCGTTTTTCTAGAGTTTTTCTAGTTAAAAATCCTTTCTTATATAATTCAATTTCGAAAATTTAATAGTTTTTTCGACGTAGATCGCGGCAGCTACTTTACGATAAGGAAGACGTACAGTTCTAAGTCTAATTCCGTCAAAATCTCACTTATTTGAAAAGTTAATTTCAATTACTTGTGCTCATTTTACGCAGAATTTCACGCAGAATCCAAAACTGTGCGTCTTTTTCACGTGCGTCCACAAATAATAGAATTATAAGCGTTAAATTTTGCGGATAAAAATTTTTTAGTTCTTATATGATTAAAAACCTCCATATCTCGTTAATTTCGGGGCAAATTTAAACAATTGGTACTCATTTTACGCAGAATTTCACGCAGAATCCAAAACTGGGTGATATTTTCACGTACGTCAATAAATAACCGAATTAGAGACGTTTAAAGCTGCGGGTAGTAAATTTTTAGTCCCTCTATGCGTAAACCTCGATTTCTTATTTTTTCATGCAATTTACGGTATTTGTGCTCATTTTACGCAGAATTCCATGCAGAATTCAAAACTGTGCGTCTTTTTCACAAGCGTTCTCAAATAACAGAATTATAAGCGTTTACTTTTGCTGATAAAAATATTTAGATCTTATATGATTCAAAACCTCCATATCTCGTTAATTTCGGGGTAAATTTAAACAATTGGTACTCATTTTACGCAGAATTTCACGCAGAATCCAAAACTGGCCGATATTTTGACGTGCGTCAATAAATAACCGAATTAGAGACGTTTAAAGCTGGGGGTAGTGGATTTTGAGTTCCCCTATGCATAAACCTCGATTTCTCGCTTATTTTTTCATGAAATTTGCGATATTTGTGCTCATTTTACGCAGAATTTCATGCAGAATCTAAAACTGAGCAATCATGTCAGGTTCGTCAATAAATAACCGAATTAGAAGCGTTCACAAACAATCCAAAACTGCGACTTTATTTTCTGTTCAAGCCAACAAAAAACGCTGCTCGCCACAAGTTATGGATCTCAGCTATATTGAACGTACGTCGATTCTTTGTTCAAAAACAATCCTAAATTTGTGCGTTGGTGTGAGTTACGACATGAAACAAAAAAAAATCACAGCTGTAATCCAAAAAACGCTGCTCGCCACAAGTGAAGGATATATTGCCATATAGAACGTATGTCGATTCTTTGTTCGAAAACAATCCTAAATTTGTGCGTTGGTGTGAGCTACGACATGAAACAAAAAAAAATCACAGCTGTAATCCAAAAAACGCTGCTCGCCACAAGTGAAGGATATTTTGCCATATAGAACGTATGTCGATTTTTTGTTCGAAAACAATCCTAAATTTGTGCGTTGATGTGAGTTACGACATGAAACAAAAAAAAAATCACAGCTGTAATCCAAAAAACGCTGTTCGCCACAAGTGAAGGATATATTGCCATATAGAACGTATGTCGATTCTTTGTTCGAAAACAATCCTAAATTTGTGCGTTGGTGTGAGTTACGACATGATACAAAAAAAAAATCACAGCTGTAATCCAAAAAACGCTGCTCGACACAAGTGAAGGATATATTGCCATATTGAACGTATGTCGATTCTTTGTTCGAAAACAATCTTAAATTTGTGCGTTGGTCTGAGTTACGACAGGAAACAAAAGAATCAGACAGGTAAACCGAAAAACGCTGCTCGCCACAAGTGAAGGATATATTGCCATATAGAACGTATGTCGATTCTTTGTTCGAAAACAATCCTAAATTTGTGCGTTGGTGTGAGTTACGACATGAAACAAAAAAAAATCACAGCTGTAATCCAAAAAACGCTGCTCGACACAAGTGAAGGATATATTGCTATATTGAACGTATGTCGATTCTTTGTTCGAAAACAATCCTAAATTTGTGCGTTGGTGTGAGTTACGACAGGAAACAAAAGAATCAGACAGGTAAACCGAAAAACGCTGCTCGCCACAAGTGAAGGATACATTGCCATATTGAACGTATGTCGATTCTTTGTTCGAAAACAATCCTAAATTTGTGCGTTGGTGTGTGTTACGACATGAAACAAAAAAAAATCACAGCTGTAATCCAAAAAACGCTGCTCGCCACAAGTGAAGGATACATTGCCATATTGAACGTATGTCGATTCTTTGTTCGAAAACAATCCTAAATTTGTGCGTTGGTGTGAGTTACGACAGGAAACAAAAGAATCAGACAGGCAAACCGAAAAACGCTGCTCGCCACAAGTGAAGGATACATTGCCATATTGAACGTATGTCGATTCTTTGTTCGAAAACAATCCTAAATTTGTGCATTGGTGTGAGTTACGACAGGAAAGAAAAGAATCAGACAGGTAAACCGAAAAACGCTGCTCGCCACAAGTGAAGGCCCCCAACCACCCCCTCGCCGCCCCCCATAATCATCGTTCATTCCGCTGAGAGTCCTCGACAATCGCAGCGGTTAAACTCAATTTTCTATCAAACGATACAATGGCCGATGACAATGGAAATGTCAATTTCAAAGCACACTTTGGAACAAGTAGCGGGCCTAGGTGGTCCCAGTGCGTCTCTAATAATTATTAATATGGAATCCAGCTGCGACCAGTTAGATAAGTTTAATTCCCGAATTTATTCCCTGCGAGAACACAAGTCGGGTCTAAAGTTTAATTTGTATCGAGTTCTTGTTTGTGTACTCGAAATTCTCTAATTTTCTACAGAAATTTAACGCAACTTTGGCTTTTATAAAGGCGTTCATAAATCTCGCGGAAGGGGAGGAGCTGAATTGCGCCGAATTAAATCAACATGGATTTATGGGGAGAAAAATACAAGCAAAGTTTAATATATTGTTCATTTAGGCGATGCATGTTGCATGCGCAATTAATCCAATTATGCTAATTTAATTAAATTACACACGTAATTGCGAAAGTAAGCGAGATATCTAGGTCTATGCAGATAGAAACGAAAAATTCACTATACGCACCTTAAAATGCTTCTAATTTGATTATTTATATTCGTAGGTGAAAATGTCGACCAGTTTTGGATTCCGCGTGAAATTCTGCGCAAAATGAGCACAAATAAATTAAATTTACTCCGTAAATCAGCGAGATATCGACCGAGTTAGACTTAAAAAAACAAGTTTTCGTAGCTGGTATCTTCTAAGCTGAAAAAAATTATAAATTTACCAATTTAAAATATGTAAAATCGGATTCTTAACTAAAAAAACGCAGCGAAAACGATGTGAAAACCGAATTTATTTAGCTTATTAGTTTCGGAGTTATCGAGTTTTATACAAATTCTCTATGAAGATAGATTGGAATTTGGGTGAAATTCTGCGTAAAAAGAGTATAAATAATTTAAGTTTGCTAAGAAAATAAGCGAGAAATCAAGGTTTATGCATGGAGGAACTAAAAGTTTACCTTGCTAATTCTGTTTTTTACTAACGCACGTTTTGCCCAGTTTTGGGTTATACATGAAATTCTGCGTAAAATGAGCACAAATAATTTAAATTTTCTCTGCACATAAGCGAAATATCGACCGAATTGATCTCCATAAATGTAAAATAGCTGCTTATTTCTAAGTTGAAAAATAGATTAAATTTTTGAGCTTAAAATATGTAAAATTGGATTCTTAGGTAGAAAAGTGCAAGGAAAACGATGGTGAAAACCTCATCTTTCTATATGTCTTAGTTGCGGAGATGTTGACGTTCAAATAGTGAAAAAAAGTTTCCTACTAGATGTCATATTTTAAGTTGGAAAAAATATAAAATTTTCAAATTTGGCGAATGTAAGGCTGGATTCTTAAGTAAAAAAGGACCACTTAGGCCCGCTACTTGTTCCAAAGTGTGCTTTGAAATTGACATTTCCATTGTCATCGGCCATTGTATCGTTTGATAGAAAATTGAGTTTAACCGCTGCGATTGTCGAGGACTCTCAGCGGAATGAACGATGATTATGGGGGGCGGCGAGGGGGTGGTTGGGGGTTGGGTTTACCTGTCTGATTCTTTTGTTTCCTGTCGTAACTCACACCAACGCACAAATTTAGGATTGTTTTCGAACAAACAATCGACATACGTTCTATATGGCAATATATCCTTCACTTGGGCGAGCAGCGTTTTTTGGATTACACCTGTGATTTTTTTTTGTTTCATGTCGTAACTCACACCAACGCAAGAATTTTGGATGGTTTTTGAACAAGGAATACAAAGTACGTTCAATATAGCTGAGATCCATAATTTGTGGCGAGCAGCGTATTTTGTTGGCTTGAACAGAAAATCAAGTCGTAGTTTTGGATTGTTTGTGAACGCTTCTAATTCGGTTATTTATTGACGAACCTGACATCATTGCTCAGTTTTAGATTCTGCATGAAATTCTGCGTGAAATGAGCACAAATATCGCAAATTTCATGAAAAAATAAGCGAGATATCGAGGTTTATGCATAGGGGAACTCAAAATTCACTACCCCCAGCTTTAAACGTCTCTAATTCGGTTATTTATTGACGTACGTGAAAATATCACCCAGTTTTGGATTCTGCGTGAAATTCTGCGTAAAATGAGTACCAATTGTTTAAATTTACCCCGAAATTAACGAGATATGGAGGTTTTTAATCATATAAAAACTAAATATTTTTATCAGCAAAAGTAAACGCTTATAATTCTGTTATTTGAGAACGCATGTGAAAAAGACGCACAGTTTTGAATTCTGCATGGAATTCTGCGTAAAATGAGCACACATATCGTAAATTTCACGAAAAAATAAGAAATCGAGGTTTACGCATAGAGGAACTAAAAATTTACTACCCGCAGCGTTAAACGTCTCTAATTCGGTTATTTATTGACGTACGTGAAAGTGTCACCCAGTTTTGGATTCTGCGTGAAATTCTGCGTAAAATGAGTACCAATTGTTTAAATTTGCCCCGAAATAAACGAGATATGGTGGTTTTTAATCATATAAGAACTAAAAATTTTTATTATTTTATTTTATTATTTTTATCCGCAAAATTTAACGCTTATAATTCTATTATTTGTGGACGCACGTGAAAAAGACGCACAGTTTTGGATTCTGCGTGAAATTCTGCGTAAAATGAGCACAAGTAATTGAAATTTACTCTTCAAATAAGTGAGATTTTGACGGAATTAGACTTAGAACTGTAAGTCTTCCTTATCGTAAAGTAGCTGCTGCGTTCTACGTCGAAAAAACTATTAAATTTTCGAAATTGAATTATATAAGAGAGGATTCTTAACTAGAAAAACTCAAGAAAAACGATGGTAAAAACTGCATCTTTTTATCTCTCATAGTTTTAGAGTTATCGAGGTTTATACATATAGGAACTAAAAACTTTTAATCCGCAACTTTCAATGCTTCTAATTCGGATATTTATAGTCGCACGTAAAAATACTACATAGTTTTAGACTTTGCGTGAAATTCTGCGTAAAATGAGCACAAATAGTTTAAATTATACTACTCAAATAAGCGAGATATCGACCGAATTCGACTTGGAAACATAAGTCTTATTAATCGTAAGGTAACTGCTACCTTTTAAATAAAAAAAAAATACAAAAAAAGTTTGAATTTGGACTATGTAAGAGCGGATTCTTAGGTAAAACTTCGCTAGGAAAACGATGGTAAAAACCGCATTTTCCTATCTGTCTTAGTTCCGGAGATATTAAGGATCAAATATTGGAAAAAAGTTTCCTGAAAGGTTTGATTTGCTAGACCAAAAAAAAAAATGAAATTTCTGAGTTTGCATTATGTACAAACGAATTCTTAAGTAAAAAAATGCGGGGGAAACGATGGTGAAAATGGCATTTTTCTATCTGTCTTAGTTCCGGAGATATTGAGGTTTAAGTAGTTAAAAAAAGAGTTTCTTGTTATGTTTCAATTTCTAGGATAAAAAAAAATTAAAAAATTTGAATCTGAAATATGTAAAATAGGATTCTTAGGTAAAAATTGCGAGGAAAACGGTGGTAAAAAGATAATCTTTCTATCTGTTTTAGTTCCGGAGATATTGACGTCCAAAGAGTGAAAAAAAAATTCCTGACAGATGTCATATTTTAAGTTGAAAAAAATATAAAATTTTTAAATTTGGCAAATGTAAGACTGGATTCTTAAGTAAAAAAGTGCAAGGAAACCGATGGTGAAAATCGCATTTTTCTATCTGTCTTAGTTCCGGAGATATTGAGGTTTAAATAGTGAAAAAAATTGTTTCCTGTTACGTTTTAATTTCTAGGATAAAACAAAAATAAAAAAATTTGAATTTGGAATATGTAAAACAGGATTCTTAGGTAAAAAACTGCGAAGAAAACGGGGGTAAAAACCTAATCTTTCTATCTGTCTTAGTTCCGGAGATATTGACGTTCAAATAGTGACAACAAAATTCCTGACAGATGTAATATTTTAAGTTGAAAAAAATATAAAATTTTCAAATTTGGCAAATGTAAGACTTGATTCTTAAGTAAAAAAGTGCGAGGAAACCGATGGTGAAAATCGCATTTTTCTATCTGTCTTAGTTCCGGAGATATTGAGGTTTAAGTAGTTAAAAAAAGAGTTTCTTTGAACTGATATTTCATTTGAATAGAAAAATTCGCAGGTTGCACATTTTTAAAATTTTCGAATTTTTGGATTTGAGGTTGACAAAACAAGTATAATCAAAAAAAACTTTGCCAATTTTGACAGTAAAACAAGGAAATTTCCGGCACTGCAGCTTCAGACACGGCCTACCAATTGTACAAAATTTCAGAATTTTAGCCCCAGATCTTGAAATTTTACAAATTTTTATTTTTTGATGGACTAAAATCTTTTCTGGAAAGTTTTAGCACCGGAAATGGAATTTTTGAAATTTTTTTATTTTTAGTGGACTAAAATATTTGATCTTTTTTTGTAAAATTGTGTAACTTTGGCAATTTTAACATTAAAACAATAGTATTTGGGGCCATGAGAGCTTCGGACAAGGTTTACCAACTGTACAAAATTACAGAATTGTAGCACCGGAAAATAAATTTTTACAAAATTGCTTATTTTGGATATTTTTCCATCCAAGTTTCCATCAGTTTTTAAGAGTCTTCTCGGGAATCTTTAAAAATCCAAGATTGTGTCTTTAAATCGTCAAAAATCGTTAGAATTATGCATATTTTTTTTGCATATTTTCCGCCTCAAATCAATAAAAAAAATATTGTCCCAGCCTCCTCTGTTGATTCGCCGTAATAAAAGACTCAATTTCTCATTTCTACTTTATCACGTTGCCAAAGTGAAACAAATGCAAATCGAATCTACCCCCAACAAATTTCGCATCCCTCGATTCGTCTTCGTCTATCCCTTGAACTTTTTCCGCTTATTATTTTCTCCAAACCGTTCGAGAGGTAAACAAGCCGAATTCGATTTTTCTTTCCACGTAAACATTTCCATTTCAAAAAACGGAAAGGAAGGTAAGCGAGAGGGAAAATTTTATTTGAGTTGCAAAGCCGCCCGACTTTATCTGTTTACATTTAATATAATGTGATATTAATATGGATGACGTTGAGGAGTTTCGAAGAGTTGGCTCTGGAGAAACAGACAGTTTTGACGTGTCACGGCTAGCTGGATGAAGGATTTCTAATAGTGAAGTTTTAGTTCCTGTTTGGATAAACCTCGATATCTCGCTTGTTTTCATAGCAAACTTAAACTACTGGTACTCATTTTACGCAGAATTTTACGCAGAATCCAAAACTGGGCGACATTTTCATGTATGTCAATAAATAACCGAATTAGAACCGTCTAAAGTTGCGTATGGTAAATTGTTAATTTCTATATGTATAAATCTCGATAACTTCGAAACTAAAGAAATTATAAAAAAGGGGTTTTGACCATCGTTTTCCTTGCACTTTTTTACTTAAGAATCCGCTTTTACATGTTCAAAATTAGAAAATTTTTCGTTTTCTTTAACCTAAAAAGTAGAACAACTTTACTATTAAAAGAAATTTGTTTGTCAATATTAGAACCTGAATATCTCCGTAACTAAGTCAGATAAATAGATGCGGTTTTTATCATCGTTTTCCTCAAAGTCTTTTACTTAAGAATCTGGTCTCACATATTTCAATTTCAAAAATGTAACTTTTTTTTTCAACTTAGAACGTAGCAGCAACCTTACGATAAGAAAGACTTACAGTTCTAATTCTAATTCGGTCTATATCTCGCTTATTTATGGAGCAAATTAAAATTATTTGTGCTCATTCTACGCAGAATTCCACGACAAATCCAAAACTGTGAGAATTTTCCACTTCCGTCACCGAATAACCGAATTAGAAACGTTTGAAGTTTCAAGGACAAACAGTTTAAAGCTCCGGAAAAATTAGTGTCGATATCTCTGGAATTATGACAGATAAAAAAATGCGGTTTTTGCTATTGTTTTTCCTACGTTTTTGTTCCTCCGCTTTCAGATTTCCAAAATTCGATAGTCGATTTTTTTTTAAATCCCAGTCAAAATTTTGAATTTTTTGTTTTTTGACCGCCACTCGTAAACTAGTTGACCTATCAATCTGAAATTTGGCTAGTTGATTGATCTCGAGCTGCTCTTTCAACCAATGTAGGACTCAATGACATTAAACGTCATTTTTACACCGAAAAAGTTCGATAAAAAATAACTTACGAAAAGATCCTATAAAAACATAATTCAATATATTTTAATTATTTGTGAAGCAAACTCAAGTTGATCAGTGCTCATTAAACGCAGAATTTCACGAGGAATCCAAAACTGTGCGAAGGTTTTACCTACGTCAATAAATAACAGTTTTTTGCGGTTTTTACCATTTTTTTGACAAGTTCTGAAAAATCGTTCGAAATTTTCATCAGTTTTTCTCAAATATCTCGGCGAAAACTAACTCTACCTGCGACTTCTATACTTCGTTGGAAAGCTCATTTAATTGCCTTTCCAATGATATATTAGCGAATTTCGTAATTTTGCAGCTTATTGAGCAAAACAGGAAAAAAACAAAAGTGAATGCGGGGCGCTCAAAATAACTTATTTTGCAAATATCTCCGAGTCCTGACCTGATGGAGGAAAACGGGCTTCGGATTCAGAATCAGGAGACAATTTTCCTTTAGAAAACCAACACAACTGGAAGAAAAATGCAGAAAAGTCATCCCCGTTTCCCATGTTTATTTCATCCAAGCCCAACAAATTGCAGTCATTTCGCCATGTAAATTCACCCCTTCGGAAGTTATTAAGGGCGGCGAATTTTTCAAATGAAATTTTTATAAGCCGAGGCAGAAGAAGCTGTTTTCTGGCACTAATTTGCAATTTCTGGCCACGAGATTCGAATTTCGTTCGGTGAAAAGAAGACTTTTCCAATGCTAATTTAAACGTCTTTCGTTAGTTTGAACGAGCTCGGAAGGAAACGAACGATGCAAATTGGAAAAACTAAATGAAGTTAGATCTTGAAAGTGGCTTTTTCGATACTTTGCTTCAGACACAATAAAATGTCAAGTATTTGAAAGGCAGCCGGCTTGGGGAATTCCGGGGATTTACTTTGTTTTGTAGTTATCGATGGGGAAAGACTTCACTAGTGCCAACGGCACCGGACGAATTATTTTATGTTTTATTCATTGGCGTTTTACATAATTCATTAAGGAGTTCTTTGGACTGGAGGAAATCTGTTTGAGACAATATTTCGCTAAATGGCTTATGAGTTCATAATGCTTGTGACAAAAACGCGACAAAACTGAAGTTTCAATGGGAAAGAAAAGTAGCTACACAAATCTGTAAAAAGTCAATTTCAGGTGGAACAATTCTGTGATTTTGTACAGTTGGCACACCTGGTCAGGAGCTGTAACGGCCGAAATTTCATTGTTTTACTATCAAAATTGACAAAGTTACAGAATTTTACAAAAAGAAAAAGAAGAAAAATAAACTCTTGTAAAAATGCAATTTCCGGTGCTAAAATTCTGTAATTTCGTACAGTTGGCAAACCTTGTTAGAAATTGTAATTCCCCAAATGTCATTGTTTTACTGTAAAAATTGCCAAAGTTACAAAATTTTAGAGAAAAGATAATTTTTTTGTCCATCAAAGAACAAAAATTTGTAAAAATTCAAGTTCGGGTGCTACAATTCTGTAATTTTCTACAGTTGGTAGTTCTTGTCAGAAGTTGTAACGCCCGAAATCTCATTGCTTTACTGTCAAAATTGCCAAAGTTACAGAACTTTACAGAAAAGGTACAAACATTTTAGTCCAAAAAACAAAAACTTGTAAAAATTCAACTTCTGGTGCTAAAATTCTGTAATTTTGTACAGTTGGTAAACCTTGTCAGAAGTTGTAATTCCCCAAATCTTACTGTTTTACTGTCGAAATTGCCAAAGTTACAGAACTTTACAGAAAAGGTACAAACATTTTAGTCCACCAAGAAATAAAAATTTGTAAAAATTCGATTTCCGGTGCCAAAATTCTGTAATTTTCTACAGTTGGTAAACTTTATCAGAGGTTACAATGCCCTAAATCTCATTATTTTACTGTCAAAATTATCAAAGTTACAGAATTTTATAGAAAAAGTAGAAACATTTTAGTCCATCGAAAACCAAAAAATTGTAAAAATGTGTTCAAGTTCAAATGTTAAAAGTGTTAAAGTGTTAAAATTCTGAAAATTTTGACAGAAGTTGTAATGGCCAAAATCTCATTGTTTTGCTATCAAAATTTCCAAAGTTACAGAATTTTACAGAAAAAGTACAAATATTTTAGTCCACGAAAAAACAAAAATTTGTAAATATTCAACTTTTAGTGCTAAAATTCTGAAATTTTCTACAGTTGGTAGACTTTGTCAGAGGTTGTATTGTCCAAAATCTCATTGGTTTAGTGTCAAAATTGACAAAATTACAGATTTTTACAGAAAAGAATTAAAAATTGTGGCCCACCAAAATATAAAAATTTGTAAACATTCGATTTCCGGTGCTAAAATTCTGTAATTTTCTACAGTTAGTAAACTTTATCAGAGGTAATAATGACCTAAATCGCATTGTTTTACTGTTAAAATTGTCATAGTTACAGAATTTTACAGAAAAGGATGAAAAATTGTAATCCACCAAAATTTAAAAATTTGTAAAAATTCAAGTTCCGATGCTAAAATTTTGTAATTTTCTACAGTTGGTAAAATTTATCAGAGGTTATAGTGCCATAAATCTCATTGTTTAACTGTCAAAATTGTCAAAATTACAGAATTTTACAGCAAAAGTAGAAACATTTTAGTCCACAAAAAACCAAAAATTTGTAAAAATTCAACTTCAAGTGCTAAAATTTTCAAATTTTGTACAGTTGGTAGTTTTTGTCTGGAGAAGTAACTCTCGAAATCTCATTGTTTTACTGTCAAAATTGCCAAAGTTACAGAATTTTACAGAAAAAGTAGAAATACTTTTGTCCACCTAAAACCAAAAATTTTTTAAAAATTCAACTTCAAATGCTAAAAATCTGACATTTTCTACAGTTGGTAGGCCTTGTCAAAGGTTGTAATGTCCGAAATCTCATTGTCTTAGTGTCAAAATTGTCAAAGTTACAGATTTTTACAGAAAAGGATTAAAAATTGTAGACCACCAAAATTTAAAAATTTGTAAAAATTCAAGTTCCGATGCTAAAATTCTGTAATTTTCTACAGTTGGTAAAATTTATCAGAGGTTATAGTGCCATAAATCTCATTGTTTAACTGTCAAAATTGTCAAAATTACAGAATTTTACAGCAAAAGTAGAAACATTTTGGTCCACCAAAAACCAAAAATTTGTAAAAATTCAACTTCAAGTGCTAAAATTTTGAAGTTTTGTACGGTTGGTAGTTCTTGTCTGGAGAAGTAACTCTCGAAATCTCATTGTTTTACTGTCAAAATTGCCAAAGTTACAGAATTTTACAGAAAAAGTAGAAATACTTTTGTCCACCTAAAACCAAACATTTTTTAAAAATTCAACTTCAAATGCTAAAAATCTGACATTTTCTACAGTTGGTAGGCCTTGTCAAAGGTTGTAATATCCGAAATCTCATTGTGTTAGTGTCAAAATTGTCAAAGTTACAGATTTTTACAGAAAAGGATTAAAAATTGTAGCCCACCAAAATATAAAAATTTGTAAAAATTCGAATTCCGATGCTAAAATTCTGTAATTTTCTACAGTTGGTAAAATTTATCAGAGGTTATATTGCCCAAAATCTCATTGTTTAACTGTCAAAATTGTCAAAATTACAGAATTTTACAGCAAAAGTAGAAACATTTTAGTCCACCAAAAACCAAAAATTTGTAAAAATTCAACTTCAAGTGCTAAAATTCTGACATTTTCTACAGTTGGTAGGCCTTGTCAAAGGTTGTAATGTCCGAAATCTCATTGTTTTACTGTCAAAATTGTCAAAATTACAGAATTTTACAGCAAAAGTAGAAACATTTTAGTCCACCAAAAACCAAAAATTTGTAAAAATTCAACTTCAAGTGCTAAAATTCTGACATTTTCTACAGTTGGTAGGCCTTGTCAAAGGTTGTAATGTCTAAAATCTCATTGTTTTACTGTCAAAATTGCCAAAGTTACAGAATTTTACAGAAAAATTAGAAACATTTTAATCCTCCAAAAAACAAAAATTTGTAAAAATTCAAATTCCAGTGCTAAAATTCTGTAATTTTGTACAGTTGGTAGACCTTGTCAGAAGCAGTCATGCCTCAAATCTCATTGTTTTACTGTCAAAATTGCCAAAGTTACAAAATGTTAAAGAAAAAGTAAAATTTTAGTCCACCAACAAATAAAATGTTCAAAATATTCAAGTTCTAGTGCTAAAATTTTGTTATTTTATAATGTTGTACAGTTACAAAAATTCCTAAACATTTCGTAACCTCTTTTACATACATACTAGATTCCACATCTCCCGCCCTTTCCATAGCCACCCCTAAAACTTTAACACTTAACCCGGTTTTCAATAAACCCTTAAAAATCGTCTCACGTTTATTCCCCAATTTGCGTATTTCCCCGGATTACCGCCCGACCTTTCCCCAGCTCAGATCCCCGTAAATTTCGTATTATTTACGTCGAGCAAAAGAAATCCTCCTCGGATTACCGCCCTTATCTCCAAGAACGTGATAACAGTGATCATAAACCCGCTTTTCCAATTGACGAAAATCGACCTCTCCGAAAATCCGTTCACCACGCCTCGTCCGTAAAACCCGACTCTCGGGCGATAAAACCCGATTTTGCGCACTTGCTCCACAAAATACTATTATAAACTTTTTTCGTTTTATCGCATTTTCGGTTTGTACAAAGCGTTTTAACGTCCACTGCGGCGCGATTTGGCCCGGTTGAACGATTCCGAACAACAAAAGTCCCAGCGCTGCGGGTATTATCAAAGTTTATTTTTCAACATTACAAATTCATTACGACAAAATTGTGCTGTAATGGCGAATTTTCAACATCACAGAGAGGAAATCTCGTTTATTTTACCCAACACAAAACGGAACTCGACGACACGGAAACTTTTAGAACGTGTCGCACGGATTCTATCGCGCGGAAACTCCGATCCTTTCACATTCCGACAAATAATAACTACAACCCGCCCGGAATCGAAGAAGGCTGCGAGTTTTCGCCGCGCTCCGTCTCGGGGGCAAAATCTTCTCGGGCAAAAAAAAAAAATTTTTTTCGCTTCGCGCGCAATATACTACATATACAGGGTGGCCTCCAAACTATTTTGTTGTTTTTCGCCCTGCGTGTAATGGGGGGTGGATTTTCACCCCCGGCGGGGTAATTACCCCCAAATCCCAACAATGGCACTACAGAACGGCTTGATATTTCCATGAAACTCAAGCAAACTCGATTTCGATTAACATCCACCACATCTAAGGTGGCATAGAACAACGGAAATCGCCCGAGGCGAATTAACAAAATCGCATCGAATTCACTGGTACCAACCGCACCCGAATAAAATCCCCAACGATCGTAAACTGTCCGTTAAGTTTTCTTAGGGAAGTTTTGTTTTGATGTCACCTCGCGGGACCAACTCGCCCCTAATTGGTCGTTGGAAACAAAAGCGAAACAGAAATTTATTGTTTTACTCACCGGCGATGCGATCGATTCGTTAAAAGTCGGAACGTACCTGAAACAAATGAAAATCGTTTTTAATTCAATGCATCGGAAATTGGGCGGCGAGGGGAAAAAATGCGTTTTTATCAGGAGTGCTGTGACGTCATCGTTACGTAATGAGTTTTCGAAGTGATGACAGATCGAGATTCGACGTAATGATGCGGCGAAGAAATTCTCATTATATCAAAATATCGTTTCGTTTTATTCAGATTTCTTCGCGCTCTTGTTACACAAAGTACCGCCATTTGGGGTTATGTCGTGTACGAAGTGTCATTTCTCAGTTGTTTTGTTTGTTTGTCTGGACTTATCACAGCCAGAGTTGATAATGTTAGTAAAGAAGCAACGCCAACTTGACGTTTTTATCGAACACCCCCCTTAAAGAAGTGAATAACTCGCCACTTCCCCTTCATTCCCTCGCAAGGAATTCTGAAATTAAAACCATAATTTAAACGCGACTACCATTTTATTAATAAACAATAGAAATTAATAATCCTCGTCGTTCTTTTCTTATTTTGTCTGAGCTCGTACGACAATGAAATGAGTAATACGGAAATTTGAATTTGTACAGTTGGTGAACCTTGTTGGAAATCTCATTGTTTTGCTGTCAAAATTGCTAAAATTAAAGAATTTTTATAGAAAAAGATCAAAAACTTTCGTAAAATAATAAATACAAAGTTGCAAAAATTTTATTTCTAGTGCTAAAATTCTGTAATTTTGTACAATTGGTAGTCCTTGTCTGAAGCTTTAACGCCCAAAATGTCACTGTTTTACTGTCAAAACTGCTAAAGTTGCAAAATTTTATAAAAAAAGATCAAATATTTTAGTCCAGCAAAAAATAAAAAATTTTAAAATATTCTATTTCCGGTGCAAAAATTTCGTAATTTTGTACAGTTGGTAAACCATGTCAGGAGTTATAATGGCTAAAATTTCACTGTTTAACTGTCAAAATTGCCACAGTTATAGAACTTTCCAGAAAAGATTTTAATCCACCAAAAAATAAAAATTGTAAAATTTCAAGTTCTGGGGCTAAAATTCTGAAATTTTGTCCAGTTGCTAGGCCTTGTCTGGAAAAGTAATTCTCAAAATCTCATTGTTTTACTGCCAAAATTGTGAAAGTTACAAAATTTTACAAAAAAAGTTCAAATATATTAGTCCATCAAAAATTAAAAATTTTCAAAAATTCTATTTGCGGTGCTAAAATTCCGTAATTTTGTACAGTTGGTAAACCTTGTCCTGAGTTGTAATGCCCGAAATCTCATTGTTTTTCTCTCAAAATTGCAAAAGTTACAGAATTTTACAAAAGAAAAGTACAAACATTTTAGTCCTCCAAATAATAAAAATTTGTAAAAATTCAATTTCCGTTGGTAAAATTCCGAAAATCTGTCCATTTGGTAAACTTAGTAAGAAGTTATAATGGCTAAAATTTCAATGATTAACTGTCAAAATTACCAAAGTTATAGAACTTTCCAGAAAAGATTTTAATCCACCAAAAAATAAAAATTGTAAAATTTCAAGTTCTGGGGCTAAAATTCTGAAATTTTGTCCAGTTGCTAGGCCTTGTCTGGAAAAGTAATTCTCAAAATCTCATTGTTTTACTGCCAAAATTGTGAAAGTTACAAAATTTTACAAAAAAAGTTCAAATATTTTAGTCCACCAAAATTAAAAAAATTTCAAAAATTCTATTTCCGGTGCTAAAATTCCGTAATTATGTACAGTTGGTAACCCCTATCAGGAGCTGTAATGCCCAAAATCTTATTGTTTTACTTTCAAAATTGTAAAAGTTACAGAATTTTACAAAAGAAAAGAACAAACATTTTAGTTCTCCAAATAATAAAAATTTGTAAAAATTCAATTTCCGTTGCTAAAATTCCTAAAATTTGTACAGTTGGTAAACCTAGTCAGAAGTTATAATGGCCAAAATTTCAATGTTTTACTGTCAAAATTGCTAAAGTTACAGAACTTTCCAGAAAAAATTTTAGTTCAACAAAAAATAAAAATTTGTAAAATTTCAAGTTCTGGGGCTAAAATTCTAAAATTCTGTACAGTTGGTAGGTCTTGTTTGGAAAAGTAATGCTCAAAATCTTATTGCTTTACTGTCAAAATTGTGAAAGTTACAAAATTTTACAAAAAAAGATCAAATATTTTAGTCCACCAAAATTAAAAAAGTTTCAAAAATTCTATTTCCGGTGCTAAAATTCCGTAATTATGTACAGTTGGTAACCCCTATCAGGAGCTGTAATGCCCAAAATCTTATTGTTTTACTTTCAAAATTGTAAAAGTTACAGAATTTTACAAAAGAAAAGAACAAACATTTTAGTTCTCCAAATAATAAAAATTTGTAAAAATTCAATTTCCGTTGCTGAAATTCCGAAAATTTGTACAGTTGGTAAACCTAGTCAGAAGTTATAATGGCCAAAATTTCAATGTTTTACTGTCAAAATTGCTAAAGTTACAGAACTTTCCAGAAAAAATTTTAGTTCAACAAAAAATAAAAATTTGTAATATTTCAAGTTCTTGGACTAAAATTCTGAAATTTTGTTGAGTTGGTAGGCCTTGTCTGGAAAAGTAATGCTCAAAATCTCATTGTTTTACTGTCAAAATTGTGAAAGTTACAAAATTTTACGAAAAAACATCAAATATTTTAGTCCATCAAAAATAGAAATTTTTCAAAAATTCTATTTCCGGTGCTAATATTCCGCAATTTTGTACAGTTGGTAAACCTTGTCCTGAGTTGTAATGCCCGAAATCTCATTGTTTTTCTCTCAAATTTGCAAAAGTTACAGAATTTTACAAAAGAAAAGTACAACATTTTAGTCCTCCAAATAATAAAAATTTGTAAAAATTCAATTTCCGTTGGTAAAATTCCGAAAATCTGTACAGTTGGTAAACTTAGTCAGAAGTTATAATGGCTAAAATTTCAATGATTAACTGTCAAAATTGCCAAAGTTATAGAACTTTCCAGAAAAGATTTTAATCCACCAAAAAATAAAAATTGTAAAATTTCAAGTTCTGGGGCTAAAATTCTGAAATTTTGTACAGTTGGTAGGCCTTGTCTGTAAAAGTAATTCTCAAAATCTCATTGTTTTAGTGCCAAAATTGTGAAAGTTACAAAATTTTACAAAAAAAGTTCAAATATGTTAGTCCATCAAAAATTAAAAATTTTCAAAAATTCTATTTGCGGTGCTAAAATTCCGTAATTTTGTACAGTTGGTAAACCTTGTCAGGAGTTGTAATGCCCGAAATCTCATTGTTTTACTCTCAAAATTGCAAAAGTGACAAAATTTTACAAAAGAAAAGTACAAAAATTTTAGTCCTTCAAATAATAAAAATTTGTAAAATTTCTGTTCTGGGGCTAAAATTCTGAAATATTGTATAGTTGGTAAACCTTGTCAGGAGTTGTAGTGCTCAAAATCTCATTGTTTTACTGTAAAAATTTTGAAATTTTGAAACAAACATTTTGAAACAAACATTCAACAAAAGCTAAACAATTGTATAAATTCAAGTTTCGGTGCTAAAATTCTGTAATTTTGTTCGGTTGGTAAACCTTGTCAGACGCTGTATTGTCTGAAATCGCACTGTTTTACTGTCAAAACTGTCAAAGTTACTGAACTTTACAGAAATGGTACAAACATTCTAGTTTACCAAAAAATAAAAATTTGTAGAAATTCAAGTTCCAGTGCTAAAATTCTGAAATTTTGTATAGTTGGTAAAACTTGTCTGGAAAAGTAACGCTCGAAATTTTATTGTTTTAGTGTCAAAATTGTCAAAGTTACAGAATTTTACAGAAAAGGATCAAACATTTTAGACCAAAAAAAAATTAAAATTTGCAAAAATTCAAGTTGTAGTGCTAAAATTCTATAATTTTGTACAGTTGGTACACCTTGTCAGTACCTGTAGTGCCCAAAATTTCACCGTTTTACTGTCAAAATTATCAAAGTTACAGAACTTTATATAAAAAGTACAAACATTCTAGTTTACCAAAAAGTAAAAATTTGTAAAAATTTAAGTTTCTAGATCTTGTCAGACGTTGTAGTGCCCAAAATCTCACTGTTTTACTGTCAAAACTGCCTAAGTTACAGAATTTCACAGAAAACGATCAAACATTTTCACGAAAATCTAAAAGTCTGTAAAAATTTAATTTTCGGTGCTAAAATTTTGTAATTTTGTACAGTTGGTATGCTTAGTTAGAAGCTGAAATGCCCGAAATTCAGTTGTTTTACAATCAAAATTAAGAAAAAACCTCTCACACCGAAAAACTTAAAACGATTGCCTCGGACAGAAAAAACTGTCCTTACAGCGGTCTTACAGAAATGACTTATAATTTGTACAAAGTCTGCTAAAATAGTCTTACTAAAAGTCACAATTTACAAAAAGATGTAATTTTAGTGCCTCCGCATCCAATATTTCTTGTGCCTCGGTTGCCTCAGATCGAAAAACTCATTTCTCTATCATATTCAAGCGACTCGTTTGCCTCGGACCGATGATACACATCTATTTATAATTCCATTCAATATATTTTAATATTTTTATTTCCCCTGCCTCGGCCGCCGCCTCGGCGACTTTTCCGCCTTTGTAAAACCCCGTTTTCCGGCAATTACGAGCAGATTTTCGTGTCACTCGCACGGCCGCTGTCCCGAAGTCTTCTAAACAACCCAACAATGCTTTCACAGCATGGACAATCATCTCCGCTTCCGTTCACTGTTCAATGAACCAATTTATCACAGCCATTCATAAAGCAGCAGCTTGGCGGGCGGCGACAGTCGCCGATTTACCAGTGCACAGATACGTCATCCGATCTCCACAAGCGTTTTCATAAAAGGATCATCTATTTGTAATTAATCAGCGATCGATTTTTCCGGTGTTCTCTCGTCTTTTGCAACTTTAATTAATACAACATAGAAATTAATTAGAGGGGCCCTTTAATGTGCTCGAGGGTTTGTTAGCAAATATTTTTTGTTTGCGATGAGATCTAAGGGCGGGCGGGGAAAATCTCGACGAGGAATAATCGCACTAATTTCGAGATAAAAGCTGCAAAAAGTTGGACTGGACTTATATTTCTTTCTAACGACATTGGAAACTGTCACTAACAAGACTTGGAGAAACTCGGACGACTCTTTTGATCACGTTCGTGAGGAATCAAATTTAAAACAATAAAATTAAATGGAAAGTCGGAGGACGTAAAAAGACTTTTTTGTGCCTGTCATGAAAAGGGAAATGTTAGTTTAACACGCCGCTTTTATAGCCCATCGCACATTTGTCCTATGAAAATTTTATCGCCCTACCTTTCCATCCAGGAAGAGATAAATTGGGGATGCTTGCCTCGGGTCGAAAAATCACCCTTACATAAAAATTGCTTGGAATTTGTGGTTTTTAAGCTGAGAAACTCGGAATTTGCTTACTATTAAATAGTAAAAAAAGTGCCTCAAACTGATTTTTTTTATTGTATACTACCGAGGCAACAATTTTTTAGAATTTGTTGTAATCAATGGAAAAAATAAAACCATATATAATGTTTTACCAACTCCCAAACATCGACAGAATGTAAAATTTCATATACTGTTTGCCTCGGGTGAACAAAAATCACCGTAACAACATCGTACCTAAATAATTCTTTAAAAATTTGTTTTTATTTATTGCTAGGTATGTTTTATTAATCATCAAACGTCAGAAAAAAAGGCAATTATGTTGCCTCGGCTGCCTCGAACTAAAAATATCTATTTAATAATATCGGAAAAATAATAATTCTGTTGGTATGTTTTTTTGTTCCCAATAAGAAGATCCAAAAGGGTAAAAATTCCCGTGTCTCGATTGCCTCGGTTCTAAAAAGTGACAGAAAACTTTTTTTTTCTGTGCCCCGTCATGAAAATGCAACGCCCCGCCGCTTTGACAATCGTCTCATCACGTTTTTATGGTCGTACCTTTTTATGCAGAAAGATTGAATTGAGGATGCTTGCCTCGGGTCGAAAAACAAATTATTTGGATTTGTGGATTTTAAGCCAAGAAAGTTGCAATTTTGTTTTTATTAGACGGTTAAAAAGAGTGCCCCGATTGCCTCGGATTGAAAAAATCACCACTGTATATGGCTGAGGCAACCTTATTTTCTTGAATTTGGTGTAATTAATTCAAAAAATTTAACTAGGCAAGTTTTAGCAACTACCAAACATCAATAGAATGTAAACTTTTGTATACTGTTTGCCTCGGGTGAACAAAAATCACCGTAAAAACATCGTACTTAAATAATTCTTTAAAATTTGTTTTTATTTATTACTAGGTATGTTTTATTAATCATCAAACGTCAGAAAAAAAGGCAATTATGTTGCCTCGACTGTCTCGGACTAAAAATATCAATTTAATAACATCGGAAAAATAATAATTTTGTTGGTACGCTTTTTTGTTCCCAATAAGAAGATCCAAAAGGGTAAAAATTCCCGTGTCTCGAATGCCTCGGCTCTAAAAAAATGACATAAAACTTTTTTTATTATGCCCCGTCATGAAAATTCAACGCCCCGCCGCTTTGACAATCGTTTCATCACGTTTTTATGGTCGTACCTTTTTATCCAGGAAGATTAAATTGAGGATGTTTGCCTCGGGTCGAAAAACAAATTATTTGTATTTGTGGGTTTTAAGCCGAGAAAGTTGCAATTTTGTTATCATTTAAGAATCATCACTGTCAATGGCCGAGGCAACTTTTTTTCTTGAATTTGGTGTAAATAATTCAAAAAATTTGACTATGCAAGTTTTACCAATTATGAAACATCGACAGAATGTAAAATTTCATATACTGTTTGCCTCGGGTGAACAAAAATCACCGTAACACATCGTACTTAAATAATTCTTTAAAATTTGTTTTTATTTATTGCTAGGTATGTTTTATTAATCATCAAACGTCAGAAAAAAAGGCAATTATGTTGCCTCGGCTGCCTCGGACTAAAAATATCAATTTAATAATATCAGAAAAATAATAATTTTGTTGGTACGCTTTTTTGTTACCAATAAGAAGATCCAAAAGGGTAAAAATTCCCGTGTCTCGATTGCTTCGGTTCTAAAAAGTGACAGAAAACTTTTTTTTTCTGTGCCCCGTCATGAAAATGCAACGCCCCGCCGCTTTGACAATCGTCTCATCACGTTTTTATGGTCGTACCTTTTTATGCAGAAAGATTGAATTGAGGATGCTTGCCTCGGGTCGAAAAACAAATTATTTGGATTTGTGGATTTTAAGCCAAGAAAGTTGCAATTTTGTTTTTATTAGACGGTTAAAAAGAGTGCCCCGATTGCCTCGGATTGAAAAAATCACCACTGTATATGGCTGAGGCAACCTTATTTTCTTGAATTTGGTGTAATTAATTCAAAAAATTTAACAAGGCAAGTTTTAGCAACTACCAAACGTCGACAGAATGTAAACTTTTGTATACTGTTTGCCTCGGGTGAACAAAAATCACCGTAACAACATCGTACTTAAATAATTCTTTAAAATTTGTTTTTATTTACTGCTAGGTATGTTTTATTAATCATCAAACGTCAGAAAAAAAGGCAATTATGTTGCCTCGACTGTCTCGGACTAAAAATATCAATTTAATAACATCGGAAAAATAATAATTTTGTTGGTACGCTTTTTTGTTCCCAATAAGAAGATCCAAAAGGGTAAAAATTCCCGTGTCTCGAATGCCTCGGCTCTAAAAAAATGACATAAAACTTTTTTCCTATGCCCCGTCATGAAAATTCAACGCCCCGCCGCTTTGACAATCGTTTCATCACATTTTTATGGTCGTACCTTTTTATCCAGGAAGATTAAATTGAGGATGTTTGCCTCGGGTCGAAAAACAAATTATTTGTATTTGTGGGTTTTAAGCCGAGAAAGTTGCAATTTTGTTATCATTTAAGAATCATCACTGTCAATGGCCGAGGCAACTTTTTTTCTTGAATTTGGTGTAAATAATTCAAAAAATTTGACTATGCAAGTTTTACCAATTATGAAACATCGACAGAATGTAAAATTTCATATACTGTTTGCCTCGGGTGAACAAAAATCACCGTAACACATCGTACTTAAATAATTCTTTAAAATTTGTTTTTATTTATTGCTAGGTATGTTTTATTAATCATCAAACGTCAGAAAAAAAGGCAATTATGTTGCCTCGGCTGCCTCGGACTAAAAATATCAATTTAATAATATCAGAAAAATAATAATTTTGTTGGTACGCTTTTTTGTTACCAATAAGAAGATACAAAAGGGTAAAAATTCCCGTGTGTCGATTGCCTCGGCTATAAAAAAGTGACAGAAAACTCTTTTTCCTGTGCCCCATTATGAAAATGCAACGCCCCGCCGCTTTAACAATCGTTTCATCACAGTTTTATGGTCGTACCTTTTTATCCAGGAAGATTAAATTGAGAACGCTTGCCTCGGGTCGAAAAACAAATTATTTGGATATGTGAGTTTTAAGCTGAGAAAGTTGCAATTTTGTTATTATTAAACGGGTGAAAAGAGTGCCCCGATTGCCTCGGATTGAAAAAATCATCACTGTATATGGCCGCGGTAACTTTTTTTCTTGAATTTGGTGTAAATAATTCAAAAAATTTAACTATGCAAGTTAGTTAGTTTTTATTTATTGCTAGGTATGTTTTATTAATCATCAAACGTCAGAAAAAAGGCAATTATGTTGCCTCGGCTTCCTCGGACTTAAAATATCAATTTAAAAATATCGGAAAAATAATAATTTTGTTGGTACGCTTTTTTGTTACTAATGAGAAGATCCAAAAGGGTAAAAATTCCCGTGTCTCGATTGCCTCGGCTCTAAAAAGTGACAGAAAACTTTTTTTTCTGTGCCCCGTCATGAAAATGCAACGCCCCGCCGCTTTAATAATCGTCTCATCACATTTTTATGGTCGTTCCTTTTCATCCAGAAGGATTAAATTGAGGATGTTTGGCTCGGTTCGAAAAACAAATTATTTGGATTTCAAGGTTTTAAGCTAAGAAAATTGCAATTTTGTTATTATTAAACGGTTAAAAAAAGTGCCCCGATTGCCCCGGATTGAAAAAAATCATCACTGTATATGGCCGAGGCAACTTTTTTTCTTGAATTTTGTGTAATGAATTCGAAAAATTTAACTAGGCATGTTTTACTATCAACCGAACACAAAAAAAATGAAAAATTTTATATGTTGTTTGCCTCGGGCTAAAAAAAATCACCGTAACGGCATTGCACATGGACAGTTATTTGAGATTTGTTGCAATTGATTGCTAGATACATTAACCACCAAATATAAGATAAGATTGTAATTATGGTGCATCGGGTGCCTCGGGCTGAATTATTATTTCTTATTATAGATAGCGAGGTCCTTTTTTTAGGATTCGTTGTTATTTCTTCAAAACAAAGTACCAAGTTTCTGTGCCAACTTCGAAAAAATGGAAACTTCTATACCTTATTTGCCTCGGACGAAAAACAATCACCGTAACGTTATGGTACTTGATTAATTATTTAAATTTTGTTGCCATGCATTGCTAGGAATGCTTTGTCAACAGTCAAACTTGAGAAAAAATTGTGGTTATGGTGCCTCCTCTGCCGCGGACTAAAAATTAAAACTTAGAAATGATGGTAAAACAATAATTTTGTTTCGACACCTATTTATTGACAATAATAAGATAAAAAAGATAAAAGTTACCCCAGCCGTAAAACGAATAATTATAGCCGAGGCACAAACATATATTTTTTACAGAGCGTTGTAATTTATTAAAAAAAAATAATTCACCATTCTTCACTAACAATAAGGAATATTTAAAATAAAAAATTCAAAATTATGATTGCCTCGGGCTGAAAAAAACACCATACCAGCATGGTTATTTTACAATATTTTAAAATTCATTACCAAGTATGTTTTATTAACCATCGAATTAAAAAATAATAATAAAATGAATAAATAATAATAATAAAAATCAATAATTTTGTTATTACATCTTTTTGTTAACAATCGAAAGATCCTAAAAAGTAAAAACTTACTGCCTCGGTTGTCTCACATAAATCTATTATTTTTTGCGCCCCGTTTTGAAAACGCCCTTTATACAGTTGCCCCATGAAAATCATATTGGAGTACCTTTCTATCCAGGAAGAGATAAATTTGGAATTGCTTGCCTCGGTTTGAAAAAATCGTCATTATAACCGAGGCAGCAAAATATTGATTTGAGTTTGTTGTAAATGAATCGAAAAATATAACTAGGTATGTTTTACCAAACACCAAAAATAGAAAAAATAAAAAATATATTAAACATTGTTTGCATCGGGCTAAAAAAATCACCGTAACGGCATGGTCCTTGGATAATTACTTAAAATACATTAGTAAGTATGTTTTATTAGCTGTAAGATTTAAAACAACATTGAAATTATGCTGCCTCGGGTGCCTCGGACTAAAAACATTGACCTAATGATGATGATAAAACAAAAATTTTGTTACTACACGTATCTGTTAACAATTTTGAAATCCAAAATAATAAAAATTCCTGTGCCTCGGATGCCTCGACCGCAAAAAACTGGAGTAACAAAAAATTTTGCAAAAGCATACACATGCACATATGTTCTATTAACCATCAAATTGAAGAAAAAAGTGTAGTTATGGTGCCTCGGCTGCCTCAGATTGAAAATATGAATCTACAAGTAAATAATTTTGTCGTAACACCTTTTTGTTAAAAATCGGAAGATCATAAAGGTAAAATCGTAAGCACCTTAGTTGCATAGAAAACTGTTTTTTCGCGAACGCCGCTTTTACAGCCCTCCTATGAAACTTTAATCGCCGCACCTTTCCACCCTGAAGAGATAAATCGGAGGGAGAGACACGATGCGGTTATGCAATAATTATTTCGCCCTTTCTGAACGTGACACGCGCTTTGTTAGTTTCGTGTATTCAACAGATCCCTTCGACTGTCATCTCGTTGTAATTTGATTAATTTTTTGATGTATTCGTTTGGGCTGAAACGAGATAAAACATGTGGACATGTTTCAAACACGGACGAGGACACAATTGCTTTTGTTACGGCAGCCGACTGCGATCCATCAAAACTAATGGGGGCCACTGCATATGCATAGGGGGCTGGGAAGATCTAGTTGGCCGAGTTCGAATCACAGCCAACTACGTAAGAAAGTGCCGTTTTCTGGGTTTTTCCCCAATTAGTCGAAAACGGTTTTTTTGCAAATTTCTGTAGTTTTCCGCCAGTTAAGTGCCAACTGAACCGCAATGCATTGCCCTAACCGTTAATAATTTAATAGGAACAATGTCAATGTCCCATTAAATAGACCGGTGACATCATTAATTTTCATGCGCCCTGTACTTAGAAGACGTTCATAATTAAAGACTTGAAGACGTCCACGACTACATACCGAGTGTTGGAATAAATAGTGGAGGAACGCTTTTGCGCCAAGGCGACTCTGATCGCGTTTTTCTTTCGGCGCACGAAACTGATTTAGTCCTGTCACGGTTAATCAACTATTTAAAAGTGTTCAGTGATAACCGCGCGGTGGAGGAGATTATGTCATTTATTCTATTTGAAGATCGGACGTTTCGTATTATTCATTTCATTGTCGTACGAGTTCAGACAAAATAAGGAAAGAACGAAGAGGATTATTCATTTTATTTGGATTATTTTTTGCAATTTTGACAGTAAAGCGATGAGATTTCGGGGATTACTGCTGCAGACAAGGATTGCCAACTGTACAAAATCACAGAATTTTTGCACCGGAAATTGAATTTTTCCAAATTTTTAATTTTTGGTGGACCAAAATGTTTCATCTTTTCCTTTAAAATTCTGTAACTTTGGCAATTTTGACTTCAAAACAATGACATTTCAGGTATTACAGCTTTTGACAAAGTGTACCAACTGTATAAAATTACATCAACATTTTAGCACCGGAACTTTTACGAAAATTTAAAAAAATGTTATTTAATGTTGGACTAATTTTTTTGATATTTTGTGTAAATTGTAAATTTTGGCAATTTTGACACTTAAATAATGAGATTTTGGGCATAATAGCTCCCGGTTATGTTTACCAACTGAAAGAAGTGTCAACATTTTAGCACCGGAAATTAAATTATTACAAATTTTTATTTTTGGTGGACCAAAATGTTTGTTCCTTTTTTGTAAAATTCTGTAACTTTGGCAATTTTGGCAGTAAAACAATGAGATTTGAGTCATTACAGCTTCTAACAAGAATTACCAACTGTACAAAATTACAGAATTTTAGCACTGGAAATTGAATTTTAACAAATTTTTATTTTTGGTGGACCAAAATGTTTCGTTTTTTCCTGTAAAATTCTGTAACTTTGGCAATTTCGACTGCAAAATAATGACATTACAAGTATTTCGGCTTTTGACAAGGTGTACCAAAATATATATAAACATACAACATTTTAGCACCGGAAATTGAATTTTAAAAAAATTTTATTTAATGTTGAACCAATTTTTTTGATCTTTTGTGTAAAATTCTGTAGCTTTGGCAATTTTAACAGTTAAATAATGAGATCTTGGGCACAACAGCTCCTGACAATGTTTACCAACTGCAAAAAATTTCAACATTTTAGCACCGGAAATTAAATTATTACAAATTTTTGTTTTTTGGTGGACTAAAATGTTTGTTCCCTCTCTGTAAAATTCTGTAACTTTGGCAATTTGGACAGTAAAGCAGAGAGATTTCGAGGATTACAGGTCCTGACAAGGTGTACCAATTATACAAAATTACAGAATTTTAGCACCGGAAATTAAATTTTTACTAATTTTTAATTTTTGCTGAACCAAAATGTTTAATCTTTTCCTGTAAAATTCTCTAACTTTTTGCAATTTTGACTGCAAAACAATGACATTTCAGGTATTACAGCTTTTGACAAAGTGTACCAACTGTATAAAATTACAACAACATTTTAGCACCGGAACTTTTACGAAAATTAAAAAAAATGTTAATTAATGTTGGACTAATTTTTTTGATCTTTTGTGTAAATTGTAAATTTTGGCAATTTTGACAGTTAAATAATGAGATTTTGGGCATAATAGCTCCCGATTATGTTTACCAACTGAAAGAAGTGTCAACATTTTAGCACCGGAAATTAAATTATGTATTACAAATTTTTATTTTTGGTGGACCAAAATGTTTGTTCCTTTTCTGTCAAATTCTGTAACTTTGACAATTTTGACAGTAAAACAATCAGATTTTGGGCACTACAGCTCCTGACAAGGTTTACCAACTGTACAAAATTACAAAATTTTAGCACCGGAAAATGGATTTTTACAAATTTTTATTTCTTGGTGGACTAATATGTTTGATCTTTTCTGTAAAATTCTGTAACATTGACAATTTTGATGGTAAAACAACGAGATTTCGGCCATTACAACTTCAAGCAAGAATTACCAACTATACAAAATAACCAAATGTTAGCACTAAAACTTAAATTTTTACAATTTTTTATTTCTTGGTGAAATAAAATGTGTGTACCTTTTTTGTAAAATTTTGTAACTTTGGCAATTTTGGCAGTAAAACAATGAGATTTGGGGCATTACAACTTCTAACAAGAATTACCAACTGTACAAAATTACAGAATGTTAGCACTGGAAATTGAATTTTAACAAATTTTTATTTTTGGTGGACCAAAATGTTTCGTTTTTTCCTGTAAAATTCTGTAGCTTTGGCAATTTTGACAGTTAAATAATGAGATCTTGGGCACTACAGCTCCTGACAATGTTTACCAACTGCAAAAAATTTCAACATTTTAGCACCGGAAATTAAATTATTACAAATTTTTATTTTTTGGTGGACTAAAATGTTTGTTCTCTCTCTGTAAAATTCTGTAACTTTGGCAATTTTGGCAGTAAAACTGTGAGATTTAGGGCATTACAGCTTCTAACAAGGATTACCAACTGCACAAAATTACAGAATTAATTTTTTATTTTTTGGTGAACTTAACTGTTTTTTTCTTTTTGTAGAAAATTTTATAACTTTGACAATTTGGACAGGAAAACAATGAGATTTCGACAATTACAGCTCCTGACAAGGTGTACCAACTGTACAAAATTACAGAATTTTAGCATCGGAAAATGGATTTTTACAAATTTTTATTTCTTGGTGGAGTGTTTGATCTTTTCTGTAAAATTCTGTAACATTGACAATTTTGATGGCAAAACAACGAGATTACCGGCGTTACAACTTCTGGCAAGGCTTACCAACTGAACAAAATTACAAAATTTTAGCACTAAAACTTGAATTTTTACAATTTTTTATTTCTTGGTGAAATAAATGTTTGTACCTTTTCTGTAAAATTCTGTAACTTTGGCAATTTTAGCAGTAAAACTGTGAGATTTGGGGCATCACAGTTTCTAACAAATATTACCAACTGCACAAAATTACAAAATTTTAGCACCGGAAATTAAATTGATCTAAATTTTTATTTTTTGGTGAACTCAAATGTTTGATCTTTTTGTGGAAAATTTTGTAACTTTGGCAATTTGGGCAGTAAAGCAGTGAGATTTCAAGGATTACAGTTCCTGACAAGGTGTACCAATTATACAAAATTACAGAATTTTAGCACCGGAAATTGAATTTTTACTAATTTTTAATTTTTGGTGGACCAAAATGTTTAATCTTTTCCTGTAAAATTCTCTAACTTTTTGCAATTTTGACTGCAAAACAATGACATTTCATGTATTACAGGTTTTGACAAGGTGTACTAAATGTATAAAATTACATTTTAGCACCGTAAATTAAATTTTTAAAAAATTTTATTTAATCTTGGGCTAATTTTTTTGATCTTTTGTGTAAAATTCTGTAACACTGACAATTTTGATGGTAAAACAACGAGATTTCGGGCATTACAACTTCTTGCAAGGCTTACCAACTGTACAAAATTACAAAATGTTAGCACTAAAACTTAAATTTTTACAAATTTGTATTTCTTGATGAAATCAAATGTTTGTACCTTTTCTGCAAAATTCTGTAACTTTAGCAATTTGGACAGAATAGCAATGAGATTTCGGACAGTTAAATGATGAGATTTTGAGCATTACAGCTCCTGATCATGTTTACCAACTGCAGAAAGTTTCAGAATTTTAGCACCGTAAACTGAATTACATATTACAAATTTTTATTTTTTGGTGAACTAAAATGTTTTCGCAATTTTGGCAGTAAAACTGTGAGATTTGGGGCATTACAGCTTCTAACAAGGATTACCAACTGCACAAAATTACAGAATTTTAGCACCGAAAAATTAAATTTTTCTAATTTTTTTATTTTTTGGTGAACTTAAATGTTTGATCGTTTTGTGGAAAATTTTGTAACTTTGGCAATGTGGACAGTAAAACAATGAAATTTCGAGCATTACAGCTCCTGACAAGGTGTACCAACTGTACAAAATTACAGGATTTTAGCACCTAAAATTAAACTTTTACAATTTTTCGTACTTTGTTACCAAAATGTTTGAGTCTCTCCTGTGAAATTCTGTAAATTTCTTAATTTTTCTTGAGAGTACAACGGTGTGATTTCGGGTCTTACAGCCTTAGACAAGGTAAATCAGTTGTACAAAATTACAGAATTTTAGCACCGGAAACTGAATTTGTACATTTTGTCCGATTTTTGGTACCTTGAAATTGTTGTACCTTTTTGTGTGAAATTCTGTAACTTTGGCAATTTTGAAATTAAAATAGAATTACAATTTCCCCACAAAAATCGAGTAATGAAACTTCTCGAATCTCCTCTAAATTCCATTGCCAACCCCCGACTAAAAATCCCCAAATTGCAGCAAGCGAATAATTCCACATACATCACTGGAACGTGGTCAACCACTTTCCTGAATTTCAAGTAAAGTCACAATTAAAATTAGACAATTGAAGTGAAAAAGCTCCGAAATTCCCGCCACTCACCGACCGGAAGCGAAGTCCCTAAATAACTGGAATTCCTTCGCGTTCCTCCAACTATTGGCTCCACCGCAGGAGACAAAGAAAGAATCGTCACATTCGCAGTGGCGCGCGTCATCGATTAGAATGCTGCTTTAATTATCCTGACCGAAGTGACATTATGCTGCAGGACATCGCCAATGTGATTAAAATGATTGATGGCACCCTGGAGACATATTTAAATACAAAGCGCCATTTTGTTTTGCACGTGTGACATGCGGGGGCAAAAAATAGTGGAGTTGTTAATAGGGTGCGTCGGGGGAATGGGGCCATGTGATGGCGGCTGAACATTGTAGAGCCGCGATTGACATGAATATTTGTTCGCAAAATAAATCCAAAATTGGCAAAGTTACAGAATTTTACAGAAAAGGTACCAACATTTTAAGTTCTCAAAAAAAGCAAAAATTTGTAAAAATTCCGGTGCTAAAATCTTCTGGTTTTGTACAGTTGGTGCACCTGGTCAAAAACTGTAATGCCCCAAATCTGACAGTTTTACTGTCAAAATTGCTAAAGACACAAAATTTTACAGAAAAGTATCAAACAGTTTAGTCCACCAAAATATAAAAATTTGTAAAAATTCAATTTCCGGTGCTAAAATTCTGTAATTTTGTACAGTTGGTAAACCTTGTAACAGGTTGTAAAGCCCAAAATCTCATTGTTTTACTGTCAAAATGGCTAAAATTAAAAAAAATTACAGAAAAGGATCAAAAACTTTCGTCCAACGATAAATACAAATTTGTAAAAATTTAATTTCTAGTGCAAAAATTCTGTAATTTTGTACAATTAGTAGTCCTTGTCTAAAGCTTTAATGCCCAAAATGTCACTATTTTACTGTCAAAACTGCCAAAGTTACATCCTCTTACAGAAAAAGATGAAATATTTTAGTCCACCAAAAAAAAAATTGTAAAAATTCAATTTCCGGTGTTAAAATTCTGTTATTTAGTACAGTTGGTAAACCTTGTAACAAGTTGTAATACCCAAATTCTCATTGTTTTACTATCAAAACTGCCAAAGTTACAAAATTTTACAAAAAAAGAACAAATATTTTAGTCCACCAAAATTTAAAATTTTTCAAAAGTTCTATTTCCGGTTTAATTTCGTACAGTTGGTAAACTTTGTCAGGTGTTGTATTGCCCAAAATCTTATTGTTTTACTCTCAAAATTGCAAAAGTGACAGAATTTTACAAAAGAAAAGTTCAAACAGTGTAGTCCTCCAAATGATAAAAATTTGTAACAATTCAATTTCCGTTGCTAAAATTCCGAAAATTTGTACAGTTGGTAAACCTAGTCAGAAGTTATAATGGCTGAAATTTCAATGTTTATGGGACAAAATCACCAAAGTTATAGAACTTTCCAGAACAGATTTTAGTCCACCAAAAAATAAAAATTTGTAAAATATCAAGTTCTGGGGCTAAAATTCTGAAATTTTGTACAGTTGGTAGGCCTTGTCTGGAAAAGTAATGCTCAAAATCTCATTGTTTTACTGTCAAAATTGCCAAAGTTATCGAATTTTACAGAAATAGATCAAACACTTCAGTCCAACAAAAAATAAAAATTTGTAACAAGTCAAGAGTTCCGGTGCTAAAATTCTGAAATTTTGTACAGTTGGTAAAACTTGTCTGGAAAACTGACGCTCGAAATTTTATTGTTTTAGTGTCAAAATTTTCAAGATTGCAAAATTTTACAGAAAAGGCTCAAACATTTTAGTTCACCAAAATGTAAAAATTTGTAAAAATTCAATTTCCGGTGCTAAAATTCAGTGATTTTGAACAGCTGGTAAACCTTGTCAAAAGCTGTGGTGCCCACAATCATATTGTTTTACTGTAAAAATTGCCAAAGTTACATAATTTTACAGAAAACTATCAAACATTTTCCACCAAAATATAAAAATTTGTAAAAATTTAATTTCTGGTGCTAAAATTATGTAATTTCACATAGTTTTTGGTAAACCTTGTCTAGAGGTGTAATGCCCGAACTCTCATTGTTTTACTGTCAAAATTGCCAAAATTACTGAATTTACAGAAAATGTTAAAAAATTTTAGTCCATCAAAAAATAAAAATTTGTAAAAATGCAATTTCCAATGCTAAAACTTTGTATTTTTAGACAGTTGGTACACCTTATCAGAAGCTGTGATGCCCAACATCTTACAGTTTTATTGTCAAAATTGTTAAAGTTTCAGAATTTTCCAGAAAAGGTACAAACCTGTGGCCCAATAAGAAACAAAAAATTGTAAAAATTAAATTTCCGGTGCTAAATGTCTGTAATTTTGTACAGTTGGTAAACCTTGTCAGGAGCAGTAGCGCCCAAAATCTCATTGTTTTACTGTCAAAATTGCTGAAGTTACCAAATTGTACAGAAAAGGATCAAACATTTTAGTTCACAGATTATAAATATTTGTAAAAATTCAATCTCCCGTGCTAAAATTCTGTGATTTTGAACAGTTGGTAAACCTTGTCAAGAGCTGCAGTGCCCAAAATCTCATTGTTTGACTGAAAAAATTGCCAAAGTTACAGAATTTTACAGAAAAGTATAAAATATTTTAGTCCACCAAAATATAAAAATTTGTAAAAATTCAATTTCCGGTGCTAAAGTTTTAAAATTTCGTATAGTTGTCTAGAGCTGCAATGCCCGAAATCGCACTGTTTTACTGTCAAAATTGCCAAAATTATAGAATTTTACAGAAAAAGCTCAAAAATTTTAGTTTATCAAAAAATTAAAATTTGAAAAATTGCAAATTCCGGTGCTAAAACTTTGTAATTTTGTACAGTTGGTACACCTTGTCAAAAGCTGTAATGCTCCAAATCTCATTCTTTTACTGTAAAAAATGCCAAAATTACAGAATTTTACAGAAAAAGTAAAAACATTTTAGTCCACCAACAATCAAAAATTTGCAAAAATTCAACTTCCAGTGCTCAAGTTCTGTAATTTTGTACAGTTGGTAACTTTTGTCAAAAGCTGTAATGCCCGAAATTTCATTGTTTTACCGTCAAAATTGCCAAAGTTCCACAATTTTACAGAAAAGGTACTAACATTTTGGTCCCCCAAAAATTTTTTTTTTTCAAAATTTGCTTTTTTAACTCGATCATTTGGAAACTTTTGCACACTATAATGAGCAAATCGGAAACCTCCAGCATTGAAATCACCGCTTCCAACCCGAAATGTCGAAAATGCCCCAGGAAAAACCCAAAATTCCCACGATTTAGTCCAGCCAATATCCCGTTCTTTACACTCAGTTTTGTAATTTCCCTAAAGCGCAGATGAATAAGATCGATAAGACGATTACCACGATAACTAGATACAGAGAAAATCCCCGAAGCAATTCCCAAAGACCCTCGCACTCAGTTCGCTCAACAAAACTTAAATAAAATATTATCCCGATTGATCCGATCACTCCACAAAACGTCCGACTAGATCTAGTCGGCAAACAAAACGTAATTAGACAGATTCATTAAACCCGACTATCTAGTTGGCGTAGTTTTTTGTCATTCCCATTGGCAACTCCCAAATATTGAAACGCCGTGATAAACTTACGTTTACTTAGGCCTCCACAAACAGAACCATGAAGTTTGTTTTGCTAATTATTTGGTTTCACAAACAGAAGTTTGCGGGATTGCGCGCATCTCCCGTGGATGTCAATCGGAAACACTCCGTTTTGGACGCTAACTGCGAAATTAAATTCAATTTTTTTTAAATCTCCCGCATTTTTACATTTTGAACGGTGGCGCCATCTGTGGGGAGACTTTAAAACGTCAAATGCCAAAAGTTATTCTATTGAATATGTCGTCAAAATGGCTTTAAATGTGCAAAAAGATGAGTGTCAAATTGAGATTTTGACAATTTTTTGGCTATTTTCCAAGTTCAAAATTCACCAAATCAAAAATAATTCTTTTTTAAAATCTCAAAACGGACACTCAATTATTCTGAAAATGATGTCACATTGGCTTTAAAAGTGCACAAAAATGATTGCCTATATCAAATTTTGGAACTTTTTGATTAAAGAATAAATCGACTTGGAATTGTTTGATTGCAAACTAGAAAAAAATGTAACTGAAAAATCTGAATCCTTTGTTCTAAGTATTTCACAACCTAGGAATATCTTTTGGGTTTGAAACCTGACAAACCTGACCTGACCTGACATGACCTGACCTGACCTGACCTGACCTGACCTGACCTGACAAACCTGAAACAGCAAATAACAGGAAATTTTACAGAAAAATTACAAAAATTTTAGTCTATCAAAAATTACAAAATTTGTAAAAATGCAATTTCCAGTGCTAAAATTTTGTAATTTCGTATAGTTGGTAAACCTTGTCTAAAAGTGTAATGCCCGAAATCCCATTGTTTTACTGTCAAAATTTCCAAAATTACTGAATTTTATAGAAAACATTCAAAAATTTTAGTCTATAAAAAAATAAAAATTTGTAAAAATGCAATTTCCGGTGCTAAAACTTTGTAATTTTGGACAATTGGTACACCTTGTAAGAAGCTGTGATGCCCAACATCTTACTGTTTTATTGTCAAAATTGTTAAAGTTTTAGAAGTTTCCAGAAAAAGTACAAACCTTTGGCCCACTAAGAAATAAAAAAATTGTAAAAATTAAATTTCCGGTGCTAAAAGTCTGTAATTTCGTACAGTCTGTACACCTTGTCAGAAGCTACAGCTCCTAAAATCTTATGGTTTTACTGTCACAATTACCAAAGTTACAGAATTTTACAGAAAGAGTAAAAACATTTTAGTCCACCATCAAACAAAAATTTGTAAAAATTTAACTTCCGTCCTAAAATTTTGTAATTTCTTACAGTTGGTAACCTTTGCCAGATGCTGTAATGCCCAAAATTTCATTGCTTTACTGTCAAAATTGCCAAAACTACAAAATTTTACAGAAAAGAATCAAAAATTTGGAAAAATTCAATTTCCCGTGTTAAAATTCTGTAATTTTGAACAGTTAGTAAACCTTGTCAAGAGAAGTAGTGCCCAAAATCTTATTGTTTTACTGTCAAATTTGCCAAAGTTACAGAAATTTACTGAAAAGTATCAAACATTTTAGTCCACGCAAATATAAAAATTTGTAAAAATTCGATTTCCGGTGCTAAAATTTTGTAATTTCGTATAGTTGGTAAACCTTGTCTAAAGGCGTAATGCCCAAAATCCCATTGTTTTACTGTCAAAATTGCCAAAATGACTGAATTTTATCAAAAAATGTCTATCCAAAAATAAAAATTTGTAAAAATTCAATTTCCAATGCTAAAACTTTGAAATTTTGGACAGTTGGTACACATTGTCAGAAGCTGTGATGCTCCAAATCCCATTGTTTTAATGGAAAAATTGCCAAAGTTACAGACCAGAACTGACCTGACCTGACCTGACCTGACATGACCAACCTAAAACAGCAAATTACAGTAAATTTTGAATTTGAAATCAAAAGTTGCGGGAAATTTGAATTTTCATGGTCAATTTGTGAAATCCTTAATTTCACAACTTTTGGAAGAAAAAACAAACCTAAAACTTACGCAGAAGATTTTGAGGTGTGAAACCGGCAATCTAGATAGATGGAAAAACTTGGAAGTTTGAAACCTGAAATTTAACGTGAACTGAAGAATCTCATGAATTGAAGCCTAGATCCACTTTGGAAGTGTTTGATTTTAGCCTAGAATAGCCTAAAAACTCACGAATTTTTCATTTTTACTACCAACTCTGAAACTGCAATTCCCCCAAGATCTCCCCATTGACACGGACACCTTTATATCGAAGTTGTTTGTCACCGGTCCATTAGAAGATTACAGGTTTTAAAATAATGGATTGCGGTCGATATTGCAGATTTATTGTCTCCGCGATAATCTCGTCCTGTTTCCTTGTACGTGTATTGATTTCCCCTCGGTGCTTTTTACATTCTTCTCGTGTCACCATTGACGTAAGTAGCAAGTAAACACTCGATAAGTGAAGTTTATTTTACCTCAATGCAGAGAAAAAAAACGAATTAGTCGAGCCGGGGCGGTTTTTTATTTCACGCAGTAAATGTGATACAGAATGTTTACTGAATTAATTACGTAAATATGAAAATCCCCAGGATAAATTTCCCTCGGTTTTACTTTCAAATATCAACAAGGAAACGTTTGGGAAGGACGAGGCGTGGGCGAGGAATTTTTCGTTTTAATTAAACTTGAAAAATATTTTTTTCATTAATTTCATAAGCCCACAAACACCCATCGTAATTACTCGCTTTGTTTACAAGAATTGTGCCAAATGGAACTGTCTGAAGGAGAATTTTAACGGAAATTGCGGATTTTCGCGGCAGGGAGGGCGCGAATGGAGAAAAGTTGGGGATTAGGGAGGCTTGAGTCCGGCCCTGTTGTTCAAAGAAATTGGGATTTGGAACAGACAGTCAACAGATCAAAAGAAGTAAACTCTCAAATTTTGATTGCCGTACCGTCAAAACTATCAAAATTACAAATTTGAACGAAAAATTTTGTAAAATTTTCTTTCTTCTTGAAATTGAAAATTTCTAAAATCCGTCCCTGTAGCTCGAAAAATTTGGGATTTGGAACAGACAGTCATCAGGTCAAAAGTAGTAAAGTCTCAAATTTTGATTGCCGTAGCGTCAAAACTATCAAAATTACAAATTTGAACGAAAAATTTTGAAAAATTTTCTTTCTTCTTGAAATTGAAAATTTCTAAAATCCGTCCCTGTAGCTCGAAAAATTTGGGATTTGGAACAGACAGTCAACAGATCAAAAGAAGTAAACTCTCAAATTTTTATTGCCGTAGCGTCAAAACTAACAAAACTACAAATTTGAACGAAAAATTTTGAAAAATTTTCTTTCTTCTTGAAATTGAAAATTTCTAAAATCCGTTCATGTAGCTCGAAAAATTTGGGATTTGGAACAGACAGTCAACAGATCAAAAGAAGTAAACTCTCAAATTTTTATTGCCGTAGCGTCAAAACTAACAAAACTACAAATTTGAACGAAAAATTTTGAAAAATTTTCTTTCTTCTTGAAATTGAAAATTTCTAAAATCCGTTCATGTAGCTCGAAAAATTTGGGATTTGGAACAGACAGTCAACAGATCAAAAGAAGTAAACTCTCAAATTTTTATTGCCGTAGCGTCAAAACTAACAAAACTACAAATTTGAACGAAAAATTTTGAAAAATTTTCTTTCTTCTTGAAATTGAAAATTTCTAAAATCCGTCCCTGTAGCTCGAAAAATTTGGGATTTGGAACAGACAGTCAACAGATCAAAAGAAGTAAACTCTCAAATTTTTATTGCCGTAGCGTCAAAACTAACAAAACTACAAATTTGAACGAAAAATTTTGAAAAATTTTCTTTCTTCTTGAAATTGAAAATTTCTAAAATCCGTCCCTGTAGCTCGAAAAATTTGGGATTTGGAACAGACAGTCAACAGATCAAAAGAAGTAAACTCTCAAATTTTTATTGCCGTAGCGTCAAAACTAACAAAACTACAAATTTGAACGAAAAATTTTGAAAAATTTTCTTTCTTCTTGAAATTGAAAATTTCTAAAATCCGTCCCTGTAGCTCGAAAAATTTGGGATTTGGAACAGACAGTCAACAGATCAAAAGAAGTAAACTCTCAAATTTTTATTGCCGTAGCGTCAAAACTAACAAAACTACAAATTTGAACGAAAAATTTTGAAAAATTTTCTTTCTTCTTGAAATTGAAAATTTCTAAAATCCGTCCCTGTAGCTCGAAAAATTTGGGATTTGGAACAGACAGTCAACAGATCAAAAGAAGTAAACTCTCAAATTTTTATTGCCGTAGCGTCAAAACTAACAAAACTACAAATTTGAACGAAAAATTTTGAAAAATTTTCTTTCTTCTTGAAATTGAAAATTTCTAAAATCCGTCCCTGTAGCTCGAAAAATTTGGGATTTGGAACAGACAGTCAACAGATCAAAAGAAGTAAACTCTCAAATTTTTATTGCCGTAGCGTCAAAACTAACAAAACTACAAATTTGAACGAAAAATTTTGAAAAATTTTCTTTCTTCTTGAAATTGAAAATTTCTAAAATCCGTCCCTGTAGCTCGAAAAATTTGGGATTTGGAACAGACAGTCAACAGATCAAAAGAAGTAAACTCTCAAATTTTTATTGCCGTAGCGTCAAAACTAACAAAACTACAAATTTGAACGAAAAATTTTGAAAAATTTTCTTTCTTCTTGAAATTGAAAATTTCTAAAATCCGTCCCTGTAGCTCGAAAAATTTGGGATTTGGAACAGACAGTCAACAGATCAAAAGAAGTAAACTCTCAAATTTTTATTGCCGTAGCGTCAAAACTAACAAAACTACAAATTTGAACGAAAAATTTTGAAAAATTTTCTTTCTTCTTGAAATTGAAAATTTCTAAAATCCGTCCCTGTAGCTCGAAAAATTTGGGATTTGGAACAGACAGTCAACAGATCAAAAGAAGTAAACTCTCAAATTTTTATTGCCGTAGCGTCAAAACTAACAAAACTACAAATTTGAACGAAAAATTTTGAAAAATTTTCTTTCTTCTTGAAATTGAAAATTTCTAAAATCCGTCCCTGTAGCTCGAAAAATTTGGGATTTGGAACAGACAGTCAACAGATCAAAAATAGTAAACTCTCAAATTTTTATTGCCGTAGCGTCAAAACTAACAAAACTACAAATTTGAACGAAAAATTTTGAAAAATTTTCTTTCTTCTTGAAATTGAAAATTTCTAAAATCCGTCCCTGTAGCTCGAAAAATTTGGGATTTGGAACAGACAGTCAACAGATCAAAAGAAGTAAACTCTCAAATTTTTATTGCCGTAGCGTCAAAACTAACAAAACTACAAATTTGAACGAAAAATTTTGAAAAATTTTCTTTCTTCTTGAAATTGAAAATTTCTAAAATCCGTTCATGTAGCTCGAAAAATTTGGGATTTGGAACAGACAGTCAACAGATCAAAAATAGTAAACTCTCAAATTTTGATTGTCGTAACGTCACAACTATCAAAATTACAGGTTCAATTGAACAATTCAGGAAAATTTTGGCTTGTCTTCAAAATAAAAATTTCTAAAATCCGTCTCTGTCGCTCAAAATAATTTGGAATTGGGAGAGACAGTCAGCAGATTTCAAGAAATAATATTTGCTATTTTCATTGCTGTAGCGTCAAAACTACGAAAATTACAGGTTTGGTTCGTCTTGAAAATGAAATTTCTAAAATTCGTCCCTGTAGTTGAAAACATTTGGGATTTGGGGCAGACAGTCAACAGGTTAAAAGTAGAAAATTGTCAAAATTTGATTGTCGTAGCATCAAAACTATCAAAATTACAAGTTCGAAAGAAAAATTTTAGAAAATATTCTGTCTTCTTGAAATTGAAAATTTCTAAAATCCGACCCTGTCACCCAAAAATTAAGAATTTAAGAGACACATGGTTAACAAGTCAAAAGTAATAACTTCACTAAATTTCATAGTTCTAGCGTCAAAATTACTAAAATTACAGGTCTCAATGCAAAATATTGGGAATTTTGAGCTCGTCTTGAAAACGAAAATTTCTAAAATGCGTCCCTGTTGCCCAAAAATTAAGAACTCAACGGACATATGGTTAACAGGTTAAAAGTAGTAATTTCTCTAAATTTCATGGTTCCAGCGTCAAAATTACTAAAATTACAGGTCTCAATGCAAAATGTTGGAAATTTTGAGCTCGTCTTGAAAACGAAAATTTCTAAAATCCGTCCCTGTAGTTCAAAACATTTGGAATTTGGGACAGACAGTTAATAGGTCAAAAGTAGTAAATTCTCCAATTTTGATTGCAATAACGTCAAAACTATCAAAATTACAGGTCTAAATGAAAAATTTTGGAAAATTTTGGTTCGTCATAAAAATGAAAAATTCTAAAATCCGTCGCTGTTGCTCAAAAAATTTGAGATTTAGAACAGACAGTCAACAGGTCACAAATAATAATATTTTCAATTTTCGTTGACGTAGCGCCGAAACTACGAAAATTACCGGTTCGAATGGAAAGTATTCGAAGGTTTTCATTCGTCTTGAAAACAAAAATTTCCAAAATCCGTCCCTGTCGTTCAAAAAATCCAGAATTTTGGACAAACAGTTAACAGGTCAAAAGTAGTAAACTCTTTAATTTTAATAGCGATAGCGTCAAAATTATCAAAACTACAGGTCCAAACAAACAATTTTGGAAAATTTTGGTTCATCTTGAAAATAAAAAATTATAAAATCCGTCCCTGTTGCTCAAAATATTTAGGATTTAAAAACAGACAGTCAACAGGTCAAAAATAATAATATTTCCGATTTTCATTGATGTGGCGTTAAAACTACGAAAATTACAGGTCCGAATTTGGAATTTTGGCTTGTCTTTAAAATAAAAATCTCTAAAGTCCGTGCCTGTTGCTCCAAAATTTTGAGATTTTGGACAAAAAGACAGCAAATCAAAAGAAATAATGTCTTGTATTTTCATTGCCGGGACGTCAAAATTAAGAAAATTTCAGGTCTGAATATAAAACATTACAACTAAAAGGTTTGGCACGTCTTGAAAACAAAAATTTCTAAAATCTCTTCTTGTTGCTCAAAAAATTTCGTATTTGGGACAGACAGTCAACAGATCAAAAGTAGTAATCTCACTAATTTTCGTTTGGGCAGCGTCAAAACTACGAAACTTACAGGTCTGAATAGAGAATTTTGGAAAGTTTTAGTTTGTCTTCATAATGAAAATTTTTGGAATCTGTCTCTGTTGCTCAAAAAATTCGAAATTTCGGACAAACAGTCAACACGTCATAAGTAGTAATTTCTCCAATTTTCATTGCCGTAGCGCCAAAATTGTCAAAATTACAGGTCCAAATGTGTTCCTTTCTATACAAGACAAAAGATTGGAAATTCAAAGACGTCCTTAATTTTTGGCGCCGAGTTTATTTCCCCAATTTCCACCTTTCAAATCTGTCGGTAACAACACATATGTAATTGTAAATTTTCAATTAACCAAATACATCATCCAAATAATGAATTAAAATCGCAAATTTGCAAACAACCCCCGAATTTCGGTGTTCAAACAGGTATCCAACCCCCAAAAATAATCAAACTAATTTAAAAATTCTCTCAAATGAAATTAGATTTATTCCCACAAAAACGGAAATTTCCCCGTCAGTTTTTCCGTACATAGTGAATTTTGCCGCCCCTTTGAAAACTTTATCCCTCGGCTACGCTCCAGTGATTACCACCTGCTTACGTCGTCGACCCAACACCTGCTTTGGACATATTGCGGCTTACGATCATCTTATCATTCTTTCATAACTTTAAGACGACCACATACAGGGTGATTAAAAATGGATGCGCTAATGCGGCTCTAAATAACATATAGACGGCTGTGGAAAAACAAAATAACTGTCGTTTTGGGTCGACGAGCTTGTAATCTCATCAGCAAAGCTTTATAAAGGCCCGATAATTTGATCAATAGTCTGTATTGGTAGTACAAAGACCGTATTGCATTAAGGATTTGAATTATTAATGGAGTGGTGTTATGGGCAAAAACAGCCGACAAATTGGTTGCGGAAAGTTTTTGACATTTCACGTTCGGTGTAACAGATGGCGCCACCGTTCAAAGTGTGAAATTGAGGGAGATTTAAAAAATGGCGTGGTGAGCTGTGAATTTTTATTTTGCAGTTGGCGTCGAAACAAACGCCAACATTTTCCAAAATTTTATACAGGAATTTATAATTTTGCACGTTTAATTTCATAAGATTCATCAGTTCACGTTAGGTTTCAGGTTTTAAACTTCAAGGTTTCACAGCTCTGAACCTTCAATGTAGGTTTAAGATTTGTGCGTTCATCTGGAAGTTCTGGAATTTAGGATTTCAGGCTTCAAATTTCAAAACTTTACAATGCAATTTCAAATTTCCTGCAACTTTAGGATTCAAAATACAAAATTTCCTTTAATTTACTGTTTTAGGTTTGTCAGGTTTCAAACCCTAAAATTTATCTTAGGTTCTGTAGTTATTTCATTAAATTAGATTTTATGATTACCTATTAGGTAAGTTTCATAAATTGACAAATTGAAGTTAGGTTTAGGTTTAGATAAATTCAGGTTTCAACTTTCAAATTTTGTTTCAACGTTCAATGTTACATTAAGATTTAGGTTTTTCGGTAACATTTTATTTTTAAGGTTGTGACAGCTTTAGGTTTCAATATTAAATAAAATTAGGTTTCAAGCCTCAAATTAGGCTTCAATTTCATAAGATTCTTTGAGTTACGTTAGGTTTCAGGTTTCCAACTTCAAAGTTTTTCCAAATGGCTTTCAGGTTTCACAACTCAAAACCTTCTATGTGGGTTTTAGGTTTGCTTTTTTGGAACTTGTAGAATTTAAGATTTTAGACTTCAAATTTTAAAAATTGCCAATGCAAATTTACATTTCACGCAATTTTAGGTTTAAAAATACAAAATTTACTTCGATTTAATGTCAGGTTTATAACCCAAGTCTCTCTAAGGTTGAGAGTTAATTAGAACTGAATGGGATTTTAGGATTATCTAATATAATAGGCTTCATAAATTGACAAAAAACGGTTTAGGTTTAAAGTTTGAAATATGTAAGTTGAAGTGAAAATTCACAGTTACCGAGTTGAATGTTACATAAAGGATTCAGTTTTTTAGATACATTTTCATTTTCAGGGTTGTGCCAATTCCTAACGTTGATAGTATGGGTTCTAGGTTTAGGTTTCAACATTCAATTAAACTAGGTTTTAGGCCTCAAAAATTCCATTCCAGATTGCAATTAAACAATTCCAAGTCAATTTGGGCTTCAATTTCATATTATTCAAGGTTTCAGGTTTCAAATCCATATTTTTTTCATTTTTTAGGTGTCTACGCTGGTTTTAGGTTTGTGTTATCTTCTGAAAGTTATGGAACTTGGGATTTTAGGCTTCAAATGTCAAAGCTTTGAATGAAATTTCAAATACCCCGCAAGTTTAGGTTCTAAAATACTAAATTTCCATTAATTTGCTGTTTTAGGTCTGTCATATTTTAGGTTTGAAACCCTAAAGTTTCTCTTAGGTTCTGTAGTTACTTGACTAAATTAGGTGTTATGATTACCTATTAGATTTCATAATTTGACAAATTAGAGTTAGGTTTAGGTTTAAAATATGTAAGTTTAGATAAATTCAGGTTTCAACTTTCAAACTTCGTTTTAACGTTCAATGTTACATTAAGGCTTAAGTTTTTCAGCTACATTTTTACTTTTAAGGTTGTGACAAGTTTAGATTTTAATATTTAATTAAATTAGGTTTCAAACTTCAAAAACTATTCTTTAGGCTTTAATTTCATTTAATTTAATTTCAACTGGCTTTCAGGTTTCACAACTCAAAACCTTCTACGTGGGTTTTAGGTTTGTTTTTTCTTCTGGAACCTGTGGAATTTAAGATTTTAGACATTTAAATTTAAAAATTTCCAATGCAAATTTAAATTTCACGCAATTTTAGGTTTCAAAATACAAAATTTACTTCGATTTAATGTTTTAGGTTTGACAGGTTTAAAACCCAAGTTTCTGTAAGGTTGAGAGTTAATTAGAACTGAATGGGATTTTAGAATTATTTAATATAATAAGCTTCATAAATTGACATAATGTCGTTTAGGTTTAAGGTTTCAAATATGTAAGTTGAGGTAAATTCAGGTTTCAACTGTCAAATTACGTTACCAAGTTTGATGTTACTTAAAGGATTCAGTTTTTTTAGATACATTTTTATTTTCAGGGTTGTGCCAATTCCTAACGTTTGATAGTATCGGTTCTAGGTTTAGGTTTCAATATTCAATTAAACTAGGTTTTAGGTCTCAAAAACTCCATTCCAGGATGCAATTGATCAATTCCAAGTCGATTTAGGCTTCAATTTCATATTATTCAAGCTTTTAGGTTTCAAATCTCTAATTTTTTTCATGTTTTAGGGGTCTACGCTGGTTTTAGGTTTGTGTTATCTTTTAAAAGTTGTGGAATTTAGTATTTTAGGCTTCAAATTTTAAAAATTGCCAATTAAAATTTTCCGCATTTTTAGGTTTCAAAATACATAATTTTCTTAAATTTGCTATTTTAGGTTTGTCAGGTTTCAAACTCAAATCTCTTAGGTTATTCAAGGTTGCAATCAAACAAATCCAAGTCCATCTAGGCTTCAATTTTATGATTAATTCAACATTCAACTTTCAAGCTTGTGTCAGTCAATGCGGAGATCTAGGGGAATTGCAGTTTTACCGTTGGTAGTGAAAATGAAAAACCGTGCGCATTACTGTGGTAACACTGCCTGTCAATCGATGATTTGAGGTTATGATCGCCCGGTATATATTTTCGTTGATTAATATTGATATCCAAATGGATTTTAAATTAATGCTTGCTAAACACACGGCACTAGTTTTGAATAATTAAACCGATTTTATGTCCGCATCTAATTAATATTAATTGAAACCACATATACTGGGAATAAACGGGTCGTAAATGCGACAGAAAAGCGCATTGTTTTCGGTCGTAACATTCAGTTTTATGGGGAATTTAGTAGAAGTGTAAGACGGCCATGTTCTTGGCCGCTGGCGATGTACAGGGTGGTCGTCTTAGTTTGTTGAAATGCGTCCCTTAATTTTGGCGCGCAGTGTATTTGAGTGATTGTGAATTATAACATCAATCGAAAATGGATTAGTGCGAATGTCATTTTGTTTTAACGTTTGTTACGTGTTGATAATTCAAAATTTTAGAATAAAATGGTCAAATTTTATAAAAATGGACAAGTCATAAAGAAAAAAAAATGCCCGTTTTCAAAATAATTTCTAAAATCCGTCCCTGTCGCCCAAAAAACTTGAGATTTGGGAGAGACAGTCAACAGGTCAAAACTAGTAGTTTCTCCAATTTTCATTTCCGTAGCGTCAAAACTACGAAAATTACAGGTCCAAATCGAAAATTTTAGCTTATTTCGAAAATGAAAATTTTTAAAATCCGTCCCTGTTGCTCAAAAAATGTGGGATCTGGGACCAAGCAGCCGACAAGTCAAAAGTTGTAATCTCTCGCATTTTCATTGTCACAACTACAAAAATTGAAAATGCGAATCTAAAATTTTGGAAAATTTTGGTTTGCTTTGAAAATGAAAATTTCTAAAATCTGTCGCGGTTGCTCAAAAAATGTGCAATTTTAGACAAACAGTTAGCAGCTCAAATGTAGTAATTTCTTCAATTTTCATTGCCGTAGCGTTAAAATTACCAAAATTGCAGGCCCGAATGAATTTTGGCCTGTTTTGAAAATGAAAATTTTTAAAATTCGTCCCTGTTGCTCACAAAAATTGAGAATTGGGAAACACAGTCAACAGATCAAAAGTAGTAATCGCTTCAATTTTTATTGCCCTAAAGTGAAAACTACAAACATTACAAATCTGAATGGAAAATATTGTAAAAATTTGGCTTGTTTTGAAAAAAAAAAAAAATCTAAAATTCAACCCTGTCGCTTAAAAAATTTGAGATTTGGAAAGAACAGTCGACACGTCAAAAGTAGTAATTTCTCTAATTTTCATTGCCGTAGCGTTAAAATTACGAAAATTGCAGGTCTGAATATAAAATATTGGAAAGATTTGGCTCGATTTGTAAATGAAAATTTCTTCAATCCGCCCCTGTAGCTCAAAACATTTGGAATTTGGGACAAATAGCCAATAGGTCAAAAGTACTAATTTCTACAATTTTGATTGCAATAACGTCAAAACTATCAAAATTACAGGTCTAAATGAAAAATTTTGGAAAATTTTGGTTCGTCATAAAAATGAAAAATTCTAAAATCCGTCGCTGTTGCTCAAAATATTTGAGATTTAGAATAGGCAGTCAACAGGTCAAAAATAATAATATTTCCAATTTTCATTGACGTAGCGTCAAAACTACGAAAATTACAGGTTCGAATGGAAAATTTTAGAAATTTTTCGCTTGTCTTGAAAATAAAAATTTTTAAAATCCGTCCTTGATGCTCAAAAAATTTGAGATTTGGGACATATTTTCAAAAGATCAAAAGTAGTAATCTCTCCAAATTTCATTGCCGCAGCGTCAAAACTACGAAAATGACAGGTCTGAATGTAAAACATTTGAACATTTGGCTCGTCTTGAAAATGAAAATTTCTAAAATCCGTCCCTGTTGCTCAAAACATTTGCAATTTTAGACAGACAGTTAACAGACCAAACAAAGTGATCTCTTCAATTTTAATTGCCGTAGCGTCAAAACTACGAAAATTACAGGTTTGAACGGAAAATTTTGGGAAATTTTGACTTGTCTTGAAACTGAAATTTTTTAAATCGGTCCTTTTTGCTCAAAAAATTTGCGATTAGGGACAGGCAGTCAACAAGTCAAAAGTAGTAATTTCTCCCACTTTTACTGCCGTAGCGTCAACGCCACCAAACTTACAGTCCGAATACAAAATTTTTTGGAAAAATTTGGCTCTTGAAAGTCAAAACTTCTAAAATCCGTCCCTGTTGCTCAAAATAATAAGAATTTGGGACAGTCTACAGGTTAGAAGTGGTAATCTTTCTAACAAAAATTCAATAACAAAAATTACAGGTCCAATTGAAAAATATTGAAAATTTTTCGCGCATTATAAAAATAAAAATTTCTAAAATCCGCCCCTGTCCCTTAAAAAATTTGAGATTTGGAACAAACAGTCGCCAGGTCAAAAGTAGTAACTTTTCCAATTTGCATTGCCGTAGCGTCAAAACTACCAAAATTACAGGTCCAAATGGAAAATATTGAAAATTTTGGCACGACATCAAAGTAAAAAATTTTAAAATCCGTCCCTGTTTCTCAAAAAATTTGTGAAATTAAACAAGCAGTCGAGAAGTCAGTAGTAATCTCTCCAATTTTCATTGACGTAGCGTCAAAACTACGAAAATTACAGGTCCGATTGGAAAATTTTGAAAATTTTAACTGGTCTTGAAAATAAAATTTTCAAAAATTTGATCTCGTTATCAAAAAAATTTGTATTTTGGGACAGACATCCAACTGGTCTAAACTAAAAATCTCTCCAATTTCATTGCCGTAGCGTCAAAACTGCGAAAATTACAGGTCCAAACGGAAAATATTGAAAATTTTGGCACGACATCAAAGTAAAAAATTTTAAAATCCGTCCCTGTTTCTCAAAAAATTTGTGAAATTAAACAAGCAGTCGAGAAGTCAGTAGTAATCTCTCCAATTTTCATTGACGTAGCGTCAAAACTACGAAAATTACAGGTCCGATTGGAAAATTTTGAAAATTTTAACTGGTCTTGAAAATAAAATTTTCAAAAATTTGATCTCGTTATCAAAAAAATTTGTATTTTGGGACAGACATCCAACTGGTCTAAACTAAAAATCTCTCCAATTTCATTGCCGTAGCGTCAAAACTGCGAAAATTACAGGTCCAAACGGAAAATATTGAAAATTTTGACTCGACTTCAAAGTAAAGAATTCTAAAATCCGTCCCTGTTTCTCAAAAAAATTGTGAAATTAAACAAGCAGTCGAGAAGTCAGTAGTAATCTCTCCAATTTTCATTGACGTAGCGTCAAAACTACGAAAATTACAGGTCAGATTGGAAAATTTTGAAAATTTTAACTGGTCTTGAAAATAAAATTTTCAAAAATTTGATCTCGTTATCAAAAAAAATTGTATTTTGGGACAGACATCCAACTGGTCTAAACTAAAAATCTCTCCAATTTCATTGCCGTAGCGTCAAAACTGCGAAAATTACAGGTCCAAATGGAAAATATTGAAAATTTTGACTCGACATCAAAGTAAAAAATTCTAAAATCCGTCCCTGTTTCTCAAAAAATTTGTGAAATTAAACAAGCAGTCGAGAAGTCAATACTAGTAATCTCTCCGATTTTTATTGACGTATGGTCAAAACTACGGAAATCACAGGTTCCATTAGAAAATTTTGAAAATTTTGGATCGTCTTGAAAATAAAAATTTCAAAATTTCGTTTCTGTTGCTCAAAAAATTTGGAATTTGGGACAAATAGCCAACAGGTCCAAAGTAGTAATGTCTCCAATTTTCATGGCGGTAGCATCAAAACTACAAAAATTGCAGGTCCGAATGGAAACTTTTGGAAAGTTTTAATTTGTCTAGAAAACACAACTTTCTGAAATCCGTCCTTGTTGCTTAAAAAATTTGTGATTTTAGACAGTCAACAAGTCAAGTGTAGTAATCTTTCCAATTTTCATTGACGTAGCGTCAAAACTACGAAAATCACAGGTCCGATTGGAAAAATTTGAAAATTTTAGCTGGTCTTGAAAACGAAACAAAAACAAACAAAAATCTGGCGTTGTTTTTCAAAAAAATTGGGATTTTAGACAGACAGTCAAATGTAGTAATCGTTCTAATCGTTTAAATTTGTGAAATTGTTTTTAGTCAAAAATAATTCAAAATTTTATTTGAAGCCTTAAAACTTTGGTAGTTTTAATGGCATTAAAATGACATTTAGAGATTTAGTAGCTTTTGTCTTGATGATTGGCTATGCCAAGTTGGCAATTTTGAAAGCAAAACTGTCAAATTAAAAAAAAATCTTTTTTGAACAAGTCAAAACTGATGAAAACTACTTTCCTCAGTGGAGGGGGCGCGGAGATCAAAACTAATTTCCATAACGTCACGACACTGCCGTGTTTCTCTTCCGGTGACCGCAGCAACGTCACTTCCGGTGGGGCACTCGGGGCCCAAAGCCCCACTTTCCCTTTTCTCCCTTTTCCCGCCCCGATCGATGAGGATAAGCCCGTGATAATGACAGCTCGGCCATAAAACTCCACAGGGGTGGCCCTAAATGCCAGAGTACCACCGCGCTGACCTTTATTTCGCCCCCCGAAATGAATCGCGAACAGCAGGAAACGCAGTTTTATAAAATCATCGACGGCCATCTATCATCGTTGTCCGAAACAAAGAATTTCATTAAATCACGGCGACAAGTGCGTCATCGATCGTTTGTTTTGGGCCAAAGTGGGTTAACATGGTCTTATATGTCAGGAAAAAGTTTCGTCTCGTGGGGCGCATTTAGTCGCGGAATGTTGACAACGTACATGCAGACGAGGCGGTCCTTGGAGGAGTTCAATGCGAATTTTTACGTTGTCACAACTTGGGGAGTTTTCAACTTTTGGTTAATACATCAATGGGGTTAGTGTGTCGTGTGGAGTTTGGGGAACATGGGAAGTTTCAAATTGGGGTGGAAAAGATGAGTTATTGGCCTGGGCGAGCCGCAGAGATTCCCAAAATTTTTTCGTTTCAGTTTTTATTTTTACTTTTTGTGAGGTTTCAATTCGTCTCTGTTCTGATGAACTTCAATCTAGAAATTTCCGCCAAAAAAATCAAAATCGGAAATAAAAAAAATACAAAAAATTATGAGGAGCAAAAAAATTTCAATATTTACTATTCGGACCTGTAGTTTTGCTAGTTTTGACGCTATAGAAATGACAATTGGACAAACTACTACTTTTGACCAGGTGACCGTCAGCCCGAAATCCCAAATGTTTTGAACAACAGGGACGCATTTTAGAAATTTTTATTCTCAAGCCGAGCCAAAAGTTTCCAATATTTTCCATTCGGACCTGTAATTCTCGTAGTTTTGACGCTACACCAATGAAAATTGAGGAGATTACTAATGTTGACCTGTTGACTGCCTGTCCTAAATTTCAAATTTTTTGAGTGACAGGGACGGATTTTACAGGAATTTGTATTCTCAAGCCGAGCTATAGCTTTCTAATATGTTCCATTCGGTCTATAGTTTTCGTAGTTTTGGCGCAACAGCAATAAAGATTGGAGAAATTACTACTTTTGACCTAATGACTGTCTGTCCCAAATTCCGAATTTTTTTTAACGACAGGGACAAAACTTAAAATTTTCATTTAAAAAAAAAACAAAATTCTCAAGTGTTTCCCATTTGCACCTGTAATTTTTTTAATTTTGATGCTACGACAATGAAAATTAGAGAGTTTACTACTTTTGACCTGTTGACTGTCTGTCCTAAATCTCAAATGATTTGAGCAACAGGGACGGATTTTAGAAATTTTGATTTTCAAGACGAGCCAAAATTTTCCATTTGGACCTAAAATTTTCAAAGTTTTGAAACTACGGCAATACAAATTGGAAAGATTACTACTTTAGATCTGCTGACTGTCTATCTCAAATCTTTTTTTAGCAACAGGGCCGGCTTTTAGAAATTTACATTTGAAAAACCAGCCAAAATTTTCTAATATTTTCCATTCGGACCTGCAATTTTGCTAGTTGTGACACTACAAAATGAAAATTTGAAAAATTACTACTTTTGACCTGTTGACGGTCTATCCCAAATTCCAAATTTTTTTTAACGCCAAGGACGGAACTTAAAAATTTTCATTTAAAAAAAGAACCAAAATTCTCAAGTGTTTCCCATTTGCACCTGTAATTTTTTTAATTTTGATGCTACGACAATGAAAATTAGAGAGTTTACTACTTCTGACCTGTTGACTGTCTGTCCCAAATCTCAAATGATTTGAGCAACAGGGACGGATTTTAGAAATTTTGATTTTCAAGACGAGCCAAAATTTCAAAAATTTTCCATTTGGACCTGAAATTTTCAAAGTTTTGAAACTACAGCAATACAAATTGAAAAAATTACTACTTTAGATCTGCTGACTGTCTGTCCCAAATTCCGAATTTTTTTTAACGACAGGGACGGAACTTAAAATTTTCATTTAAAAAAGAACCAAAATTCTCAAGTGTTTCCCATTTGCACCTGTAATTTTTTTAATTTTGATGCTACGACAATGAAAATTAGAGAGTTTACTACTTTTGACCTGTTGACTGTCTGTCCCAAATCTCAAATGATTTGAGCAACAGGGACGGATTTTAGAAATTTTGATTTTCAAGACGAGCCAAAATTTCAAAAAGTTTCCATTTGGACCTGAAATTTTCAAAGTTTTGAAACCACGGCAATACAAATTGGAAAGATTACTACTTTAGATCTGCTGACTGTCTATCTCAAATCTTTTTTTAGCAACAGGGCCGGCTTTTAGAAATTTACATTTTAAAAACCAGCCAAAATTTTCTAATATTTTCCATTCGGACCTGCAATTTTGCTAGTTGTGACACTACAAAAATGAAAATTTGAAAAATTACTACTTTTGACCTGTTGACGGTCTATCCCAAATTCCAAATTTTTTTAACGCCAGGGACGGAACTTAAAAATTTTCATTTAAAAAAAAATCAAAATTCTCAAGTGTTTCCCATTTGCACCTGTAATTTTTTTAATTTTGATGCTACGACAATGAAAATTTGAGAGTTTACTACTTCTGACCTGTTGACTGTCTGTCCCAAATCTCAAATGATTTGAGCGACAGGGACGGATTTTAGAAATTTTTATTTTCAAGACGAGCCAAAATTTCAAAAATTTTCCATTTGGACCTGAAATTTTCAAAGTTTTGAAACTACGGCAATACAAATTGGAAAAATTACTACTTTAGATCTGCTGACTGTCTGTCCCAAATTCCAAATTTTTTTTAACGACAGGGACGGAACTTAAAAAATTTCATTTGAAAAAGGAACCAAAGTTCTCAAGTGTTTCCCATTTGCACCTGTAATTTTTTTAATTTTGATTCTACGACAATGAAAATTTGAGAGTTTACTACTTCTGACCTGTTGACTGTCTGTCCCAAATCTCAAATGATTTGAGCAACAGGCACGGATTTTAAAAATTTTGATTTTCAAGACGAGCCAAAATTCCAAAAATTTTCCATTTGGACCTAAAATTTTCAAAGTTTTGAAACTACGGCAATACAAATTGGAAAAATTACTACTTTAGATCTGCTGACTGTCTACCTCAAATCTCAAATTTTTCTAAGCAACAGGGGTGGCTTTTAGAAATTTTCATTTTTAAGACGAGCCAATTTTTTTTTATATTTTCCATTCGGACCAGTAATTTTCGTAGTTGTGACGCTATGGCAATGAAATTTAGCGAGACTACTATTCTTGACCTGCTGAGTGTCTGCTTCAAATCCCAAATTGTTTGCGCAACAGGGACGGATTTTAGAAAGTTTCATTTTCAATGCAAGTCAAAATTTTTCAATATTGTCCATTCCGACCTGTAATTTTTGCAGTTTTGACGCTGCGGCAATAAAAATTGAAGAGATTACTAATTTTGACCTGTTGACTGTCAGTCCTAAATTTCAAATTTTTTGAGTGACAGGGACGGATTTCAGGGAAAT